>CM031619.1:10631875-10649375 GCA_018398815.1 Conus ventricosus
CCTGCTCTATCCCCCATGTCTACCCCCTCCTCTATCCCCATGTCTACCTCCTCTATCCCCCATGTCTATCCCCTCCTCTATCCCCCATGTCTACCTCCTCCTCTATCCCCCATGTCTATCCCCTCCTGTATCCCCCATGTCTATCCCCTCCTGTATCCCCCATGTCTACCCCCTCCTCTATCCCCCATGTCTACCTCCTCCTCTATCCCCCATGTCTATCCCCTCCTGTATCCCCCATGTCTATCCCCTCCTGTATCCCCCATGTCTACCCACACCTCTATCCCCCATGTCTACCCCCTCCTCTATCCCCCATGTCTACCCCCTCCTCTATCCCCCACGTCTACCCCTCCTCTATCCCCCACGTCTGCCCCCTCCTCTATCCCCCATGTCTACCCCCTCCTCTATCCCCCATGTCTACCCACACCTCTATCCCCCATGTCTACCCCCTCCTCTATCCCCCATGTCTACCCCCTGCTCTATCCCCATGTCTACCCCCTCCTCTATCCCCCATGTCTACCCCCTCCTCTATCCCCCATGTCTATCCCCTCCTCTATCCCCCATGTCTACCTCCTCCTCTATCCCCCATGTCTATCCCCTCCTGTATCCCCCATGTCTATCCCCTCCTGTATCCCCCATGTCTACCCCCTCCTCTATCCCCCATGTCTACCTCCTCCTCTATCCCCCATGTCTACCCCCTCCTCTATCCCCCATGTCTACCCCCTGCTCTATCCCCCATGTCTACCCACACCTCTATCCCCCATGTCTACCCCCTCCTCTATCCCCCATGTCTACCCCCTCCTCTATCCCCCACGTCTACCCCCTCCTCTATCCCCCATGTCTACCCCCTCCTCTATCCCCCATGTCTACCCCCTCCTCTATCCCCCATGTCTATCCCCTCCTCTATCCCCCATGTCTACCTCCTCCTCTATCCCCCATGTCTACCCCCTCGTCTACCCCCTCCTCTATCCCCCATGTCTACCCCCTCCTCTATCCCCCATGTCTACCCCCTGCTCTATCCCCCATGTCTACCCCCTCCTCTATCCCCCATGTCTTTCCCCTCCTCTATCCCCCATGTCTACCTCCTCCTCTATCCCCATGTCTATCCCCTCCTGTATCCCCCATGTCTACCCCCTCCTCTATCCCCCATGTCTACCCCCTCCTCTTTCCCCATGTCTACCCCCTCCTCTATCCCCCATGTCTATCCCCTCCTCTATCCCCCATGTCTACCCACACCTCTATCCCCCATGTCTACCCACACCTCTATCCCCCATGTCTATCTCCTCCTCTATCCCCCATGTCTACCTCCTCCTCTATCCCCCATGTCTACCCTTTCCTGTATCCCCCATGTCTACCCCCTCCTCTATCCCCCACGTCTACCCCCTCCTCTATCCCGCACGTCTACCCCCTCCTCTATCCCCCATGTCTACCCCCTCCTCTATCCCCCACGTCTACCCCCTCCTCTATCCCCCACGTCTACCTCCTCCTCTATCCCCCACGTCTACCCACTCCTCTATCCCCCATGTCTATCCCCTCCTCTATCCCCCATGTCTACCTCCTCCTCTATCCCCCATGTCTACTCCCTCCTGTATACCCCATGCATACCCCCTCCTCTATCCCCCATGTCTACCCCCTCCTCTATCCCCCACGTCTACCCCCTCCTCTATCCCCCACGTCTACCCCCTCCCCGGATACGTAAAACACCACGCCAGGCTGGTGCCTTGGACCAACAAAATCTGTCACTTTGACCATGTCAGAAACTTGACACTTTGGCGCTAACAATCCAGTCCTGTAACCAGTGTTACAATAGTAGCCTTTCCCCGAGTTATCGTCCGCGACAGCCCTATCATACACATGGGTACACGTCACGGCAAGTTCCGGTCCGTATATCCGGTCCATACAACACTATATCAAATATTCAGGTCAGTTCAAAACACACACAACACTACGCTCACTAGTCTATTACCAGCTTTGGTATGCACATAAAATTATGACATTATATACGTGAAGCTGGTATGGACATAAAGTTATGACATTACACGCACACACAAACCTACATATTCAAAACGACGTTTGAACAGACCGAAACATTGTATGAGATTACTAAGGCACGACAACATCCGCTGTAAAATCACATATGTCAGTCTGTCAAACTATTTATCCTACAAACTCTGTGCCGATGTAAGTGGTAATCATGTAATGCATCGCCTACAACGCAAGAACGCCTGCTGGGGAAAGAGCCCGGTCCCCTCCACACTTATCACGGCGTATCGAGACATTATCTCCGGCAAGGAGAAGGTATTTTCACCCACGTCCTGCTTAAGAAAACTACGGAACAGATTTGAACCAAACTTGATACAAGGGCAGAACGTGGCCCAACAACGAACCCATCCCATTTTGATGCGGATCCGTGGAGTGGATCGGGATCAACGAGTGGGTATAGGATCCGTTTGATCAAGGCAGAGGACTGCGGACTCCGCTTTGCCGCTCTGTATAATCCTTATGTGAGACTAGCCCGGTTGAAGCGGCTGTTTGACGGCGAGGGAAACTGGCAGGTGGGGGAGATGCTTGAAAGCTGCATTAGGTGCAGGCCGAGGTTTGGGTTGAGCAGATCACTTGATGGGGAAGCCCGTTATTGTTGACGCTCCCGCCGCTCATCGCTCGCTCGTTTATCCTCTCCAAAACAGAGGTGCCAGTCACGGCATTCCGCGGTCTGTAATGACGATAAATTGTCCGCCTTTTCCATCGTCACTTCATCCACCAGCGCTGGCATTTTGAAGATAACTCTCAAGAGCTTCCAAGCGCGCGTCTGGCAGGTGAATTGACGTAGATGTAGAAAGAAGGAAGAAAAAAGGAGGAAGGGCGGACTGTACCGTGGCATTTGTCATGTGAAAGTTGCACGATTACAGCTTTTTTGACTTGGGAAATGTCGTATGAAACTCCTGCGAGTGTTCTTCGCGTTGGCCACTGTAAAATATTGTGACAGTAATACAGCTGCTTCTCTCACATGGGGCGGTTAAGATGTTATATGACAGTTGTACGAATGTTTTTGTGTAGAAAACGACAAATGTGTGGAAGTTACGGAACTGTCCATCTCATGGGGCACTGGAACACGTTGGGTGAAAAGTAGACATGTTTTCCTCACGTGGTGGATGGGAACATGTGGACGGAAGTTATATGACTTTTCCACATAGAAAGCACTGAAAAACGTGGTACGAAAGTTATGTAACTGTTCTTCATATGGGGCTCCGGCAAATGTACCATGTCAAGTTATTTGGGGCTTCCTCACGCAGGGTACCAAGAAGTAATAATTACATGGTACTGAGGCTGTGTTCAATAAGGCTCTTGTCGCACTGCAATGCTTCCAGACTTATGGTGATGTTTCCAGACACACGTGAATATTTCCAGACAGAAGCCAATGTTTTAGCCGAAACGTGCTTTCCAAGATAAGTGCAGTGACGACGTGTATTTTTCAAACTGTTTGGTAGTTAGGCATTCCACAAGATAAAGCTGCTGCTCCAAAACGAAGGGTTGAAACGACCCGCAGTGCATGTTGACTGGGGCTTACAACGTTCGTCAGGTAAATCCAGCCGTGTGGTACCGGTTCTGTTTCTTTCGGTCTGGAATATCACAAGGTTGAGGAGAATCGACCCTGAAGAGTTTACAGTATAACCCCCCCCCCCCCCCCCCCCCACACACACACACACACACACGCTCTCCAGTTCTCTATTATGTTTTAAAACAAAATGAGCATGATCATGTTGTTGGTTGGCTCATGACGCCAGAGTCGGCAGATGTCAACCAAATGGCGCTGTTCTTTGGCAAATGATGACGACGTTTTTCACAAGACGTAATTCGTCAACATGAAAACATTCAAGACAGCTTTCAATCCGATGTGGGACTATAGTGTCATACGAGGATACGGGTTACAACGTGTTGTTTCGCTGTGAAATACTGGCTTGTAAATCTCTGTTAACAGAGTCATAACTGCCTGACTGTACAGTTTTACGACAAGTCTTGGGCATGCTTTTTATTGTTGTCGAACTTAAGTCTGCCATTTTTCTTTCTTTTTTTTTAGAAGAGCGAAACCAAATACTGCAGTGATGCCGGGGCTGCAGCAGCGAGTTAAATAAAGCTGGACGACTAAGGAGGGGGCATTCATCAGCACGATTTTCCTGTCAGTGTGGTGTGCGAGTGTCAAGACCGCTGTCCCCAAGGACTGCAGTGGAGTGAGTCGTTCCCTCCACCTGGGACGTTTCGTTTTCACCTTTGCCTGCTGGCTGGTTGGTCTGCCTGTCAGCATCATCGCTCAGAAAACCACAATCGTTTTCATTCTGCCTCATCGTCTGTGCCACGTCAGCGGTACTACCCTCACGCCGCCCATCTCACCTCCCCGTCCACAGCCACACCCCTGCGTGTCCCACCGCAACCCCGGCACCCACAAGGAGCAGCCAGTGCCCAAGTCGTCCTAAGGCAACCCAGCAGACGAGACACTGCACTGCCGCCAAGTCACTTGGGTGATATGAGTGCTGTTCTGATTTAACGTAGGCAGGACGGCCACCTTCCACGCCCCCTACTGACGACCATACTTGCCTAGTGGAGGAGCCGGCGTGAGGGAGCGTCCCCCATCTTGAGGGCGCCGCCATGCCCGTCCCGCGACAGGAACTTACCGACACCGGCGACCTCCAGACGAATTAAACAAGGAAAAAGTAGAGAGAAAAAAAAGAAACAGATTTAAAAAAAAACCCTTTATAACTCATTTCAACAAAATTTGGTGGAAAGACAAAATGTGGCTCTAGAACAAATTCGTTTAATTGTGATGAAGACCCGGTGGTGCATCTGCAATAAAGGACGGATCTAAGATCCGTTGCCAAGATTACGCTGGAAAGATAGAACCGATTCTCTCTCTCTCTCTCTCTCTCTCTCTCTCTCCTCTCTCTCTCTCTCTCTCTCTCTCTCTCTCTCTCTCTCTCTCTCTCTCACACACACACACACGCCATGCCATGCCACACCACACCACACCGCACGCACGCACGCACGCACGCACGCACGCACGCAAGCACGCACGCGCACGCACGCACGCACGCACGCACGCACGCACGCACGCACGCACACACACACACACACACACACACACACACACACACACACACACACACACACACACACACACCAAACCACACGCATGCACGCACAGACAAACACTCACACACACGCGCGCACACACACACACACACACACACACACACACACACACACACACACACACACACACACCACACACACACACACACACACACACACACACCACACACACCGCAGATCCATGTTGAAGTTGACCTTGACGAAGATCGCCGCACTGCCGAGTGCCTTTCCAGTGTCTGTTATAGGTAGAGGAAGGAGCCTGCCGCACTGCCGAGTGCCTTTCCAGTGTCTGTTATAGGTAGAGGAAGGAGCCTGCCGCACTGCCGAGTGCCTTTCCAGTGTCTGTTATAAGTAAAGAGGAAGGAGCCTGCCGCACTGCCGGGTGCCTTTCCAGTGTCTGTTATAGGTAGAGGAAGGAGCCTGCCGCACTGCCGAGTGCCTTTCCAGTGTCTATTATAAGTAAAGAGGAAGGAGCCTGCCGCACTGCCGAGTGCCTTTCCAGTGTCTGTTATAGGTAGAGGAAGGAGCCTGCCGCACTGCCGAGTGCCTTTCCAGTGTCTGTTATAGGTAGAGGAAGGAGCCTGCCGCATTGCCGAGTGCCTTTCCAGTGTCTGTTATAGGTAGAGGAAGGAGCCTGCCGCACTGCCGAGTGCCTTTCCAGTGTCTGTTATAGGTAGAGGAAGGAGCCTACCGCACTGCCGAGTGCCTTTCCAGTGTCTGTTATAGGTAGAGGAAGGAGCCTGCCGCACTGCCGAGTGCCTTTCCAGTGTCTGTTATAGGTAGAGGAAGGAGCCTGCCGCATTGCCGAGTGCCTTTCCAGTGTCTGTTATGGGTAGAGGAAGGAGCCTGCCGCACTGCCGGGTGCCTTTCCAGTGTCTGTTATAGGTAGAGGAAGGAGCCTACCGCACTGCCGAGTGCCTTTCCAGTGTCTGTTATAGGTAGAGGAAGGAGCCTGCCGCATTGCCGAGTGCCTTTCCAGTGTCTGTTATAGGTAGAGGAAGGAGCCTGCCGCATTGCCGAGTGCCTTTCCAGTGTCTGTTATAGGTAGAGGAAGGAGCCTGCCGCATTGCCGAGTGCCTTTCCAGTGTCTGTTATAGGTAGAGGAAGGAGCCTGCCGCATTGCCGAGTGCCTTTCCAGTGTCTGTTATAGGTAGAGGAAGGAGCCTGCCGCATTGCCGAGTGCCTTTCCAGTGTCTGTTATAAGTAAAGAGGAAGGAGCCTGCCGCACTGCCGAGTGCCTTTCCAGTGTCTGTTATAAGTAAAGAGGAAGGAGCCTGCCGCACTGCCGAGTGCCTTTCCAGTGTCTGTTATAAGTAAAGAGGAAGGAGCCTGCCGCACTGCCGAGTGCCTTTCCAGTGTCTGTTATAAGTAAAGAGGAAGGAGCCTGCCGCACTGCCGAGTGCCTTTCCAGTGTCTGTTATAAGTAAAGAGGAAGGAGCCTGCCGCACTGCCGAGTGCCTTTCCAGTGTCTGTTATAAGTAAAGAGGAAGGAGCCTATCAAAGCTGTCGGACAAGATGGCCTCCTCCCAAGGGACGCAATGCGCAGAGACTGCGTGTCGGGTCAGACAAACAGCAGCTACACAGGCGTGCACACAAGCATCCACTGTTTACACAACAAACCAAAACGCTTTTCATTCGGATGCTGTGTATCATTCGTCACCCAGGACAGAATAAGATAGAGTCCCACGGATGCCTTGTTATTTGTTCGTCAGTTTGTTGTGTTCTGTGGATCTTCCTGTTTCCCCGGCTTGGATGAATACATGTTGGTTGGGCGGTCACCCTGTTTCAGTGAGAGTTGGGTCGGCTGTCTTTGCGATTTTGGCTGGCTGGTTGGTTGTTGTTGGTGGTGTTTTTGTTTCTTTTGGTTTGGTTTGGTTTTTTGCCTCTCTCTCTCTCTCTCTCTCTTAATCCTTTTGTCACACACACACACACACACACACACACACACACACACACACACACACACACACACGCGCGCGCGCGCGCGCGCGCGCGCCCGCACACACACACACACACACACACACACACACACACACACACACACACACACACACACACACACACACAGAGAGAGAGAGAGAGAGAGAGAGAGAGAGGGAGAGAGAGAGAGGGAGAGAGACGAAACAAAAGGAAAGATGTTTATGAAAAACCAGTCACGCACTACATTTCAAAACAGCAGGGAGAGGGCATGGGTATGCGTGATCAAAATCACTCGGAGCAGACACAAATCAATTCTTTGTTGTAGAAACTGTGTGGAAACAGTGTGGTTATGCAGCGGAGACAACCATGAATCTTTAATACCAGGGGCTGAAGTGCTGTTGTGGGAAAAATCTCGTCACGATTCATGTGCAGTCTTCCTGATTGTAAGATATCATTTGTTATTTTAGACAAGATCTGTGAAACACTGTATGGTGTGCTGTGTATGTTGTGGCAGTCGTATCGGTCCTGGTTTCCCATGGGCCTGAAGAATAATGGCCACAGACAAAGGAATAAGGTCTTGAAGAAGCGCTGCCCTGAGATCTGTGTACACTCAGCAAATGGGTTATGAACTAACACACATTGATACCATGAACACACATTTTTATCTTCAGAATCAAAGCTAATTTTGTGAAGGGTATTGATCAACGGTAGAATATGAAACCTAACGTGTGACTTCAATGCCTCGAAATACCATACGTCAATGAGAGAGGGAGGGAGGAGGGAGAGAGAGAGAGAGAGAGGAAGAGAGAGAGAGAGAGAGGGAGAGGGAGAAGCCATAACAGTAAACTACCCATTCTCTGTCGCTGCAGTCGCCCCGCGTACGCCCAGATAATTTACGACAATGGAGAGCGGTATATACAAGCACGTGGTACTCGTGAAGTAAAAAAGGGGTGATTATCCCTACCACCCCACCCCCTCACCCCCCGCCGTGTCGTGCTCTGTGCGGTTGAAGACAGGGCAGGGAGTCGCTGGCAGTGTCGACCTGCTGGTGGCAGTGACTGACGGCGCTGGCACCGCGCGAGGAGAAATGCTGACTCTGGGCGATCTCCATCGTCTGTACTGTGGTGAAGCTGGTCATCGCGTGGGTGTTCCTTTTCCGCCCTGCCGTCGTCAGTGCAAGTAGCTTCTCCTGTCTCTTGTCATATAAACTTGCGGCTAGGGATGGGGACCTTCTCTCTCTCTCTCTCCTCTCTCTCTCTCTCTCTCTCTCTCTCTCTCTCTCTCTCTCTCTCTCTCTCTCTCTCTCTCCTCTCTCTCTCTCTCAAGCCCTCACTCTCTCTCTAGCACTCTCCCTCCCTCCACTCTCTCTCATTTTCTCTCACGGTCTCTTTCTCTCATTCTTTCTGTCACTCTCTCTCTCTCTCTCTGTCTCTGTCTCTCTCTCTCTGTGACACACACACACACACACACACACACACACACAACACACACACACACACACACACACACACACACACACACACACTCTCTCTCTCTCTCTCTCTCTCTCTCTCTTCTCTTTCTCTCTCCCTCTCTCTCTCTCTCCTCTCTCTCTCTCTCTCTCTCTCTCTCTCTCTCTCTCTCTCTCTCTGTAGATAAATATATGTATATCACTCACTCTCTAGCACTCTTTCTCTCCTTCACTTTCTCTCACACTCTCTCATATTTCTCTGTCATCTCTCTCTCCTCTCTCTCTCTCTCTCCTCTCTCTCTCTCTCTCTCTCTCTCTCTCTCTCTCTCTCTCTCTCTCTTAGTTTGTTTCTCTCTCTCTCTCTCTTAGTTTGTTTCTTATTCATTTCAGTCCTTTTGTTTCATCCTCGGTGTCCCTTCCATGGCAACAACCATGCCGCTAGTTCCAGCTTCTCCTCAGACCCCCCCCCCCCCCCCCCCCCCCCCCCGATCTGTGCTGTCGCAGCTCCTGCACGAAAGAATCACCGCCGTCAAGGGCACCCCAGTAGAGGAGACACTGCACTGTTCAATGGTGCCTTTTGTCATCCGGCAGAAGCAAGAGCCATCTTTGGAACCCCATACTAACGACGATGACGGCTCAGTCGAGCTAGCGTGGATGAGCGTTCCCCTTCCCTGTCTTCAAAGGAGTCACTACATCCATCCAGTGGCGGTCCCCATGGACTTGGCGATACCCGCCGCGTTGATGAATTCACCAAGGGCATGCACGTGGAGACGAGATCGGAACTGAGGTCCCCATGGTAAACAGGGTATGAAGGGCCTCAGAATTTGGACTTTTTGTTTGTTAATGATGCTTAATCAGAAGGAAGATGTTGTCAAGCTCCATCATGGTCAGAGACTTCATGACAAGGATGTACGCTACTCTTCCGTTCATGATTTGATTCTGTGTCAACCAGGCCCGAGAGGTACAGATACCTGCGGTGCTTGTCAGGAAATTGAAGCACCATTCTCAGAGACTCGTCTGTTAAGTGGATGAAGCTCGACTGTGTGGTTCCAGTCTTCCCACTGGAGCCCATACGAGATCACACCCAGGGTACGAGCCTGCCGAGATGGAGAAAAAGTCCATGAATCATGCCTGTAATGGGAATTGAACCCATGACCTCACAGCCTGCAATTCTGCAACCCAGACCTTTGCACCAAGATGGCCAGCAGCGAAAAAAAAAATTGGTCGGTGATGTTGACAGTGACGATGATGGCTACAAGCATGATGATTTGATGGTGATGTCGATTCGATTGGTGATCTTGACATTTTCGATGACGGTGACGACGATGATAATTTGGTTAAAGGTGCTGACAATGATGATGACGGTGACGACGATGGAGCTGTTACGGTTTTGGTTTTTATTTATGATGTAAATGACCAGTTCTTGTTTTTTGTGTTGTTGTTTTTTTTAGATTAGGCGACCTCAAAATTGATACTCTTAATATTGTTTTCACATTCTTCCCCCCCCCCCCCCCCTTCACCCTTCATAATCAAAGCCACAGGATTATGGGCATTTTTAATCATTGAATGTTAAAAATGGGGTGAATATTGAGGAGAGGATAGGGCAAGGGTTGGGGGAGGGGTCCACTTTGATTGGAAACTACGTAACAGGGATGTACTTGAACATTTTTTTACATAATATATCCTGGCGTCAGCCAGGCCCGAGAGACACAGACACCTGCGGTGTTTAAAGAACCCTTCGACAGATTTGTGGAATGGGCGAGGCTCGACAGTCTGGTGCCAAGCTTCCTATTGGAGCCAACAGAATACTGAACTGCAGCAGGAGAGAATGGCTTCGTCAAGGATAAGACGGGGGTGGGGGTGGGGGAGGTTGAGAATGGGTATTGGGAGAGTGGGAGGACAGGGAGGGGAGGCTTAAGGGATCGAATTTCTTTTAGACTGCAAAACTGAAAGTTGTTGAGCGGGAGTGGGAGGGATGGAGAATCCTTGCCAAAGATTATTGAACACGAGAAGGTGGTGCGTGTGCGTGCGTGCGTGTGTGGTGAGTGTGTGTGTGTGTGTGTGTGTGTGTGTGTGTGTGTGTGTGTGTGCGTGCGTGCGTGCGTGCGCGTGCGTGCGTGCGTGCGGTGGTGCAGGTGTGTAGTGCAGGGGATGGGGGCAAGAGATTAGGGAGAGCGGAGTGAGGGGGGGGGGGGGGGGGGGGGGGGGGGGGGGGGTGAAGTATGCTGCAAAACGTATATTCCTTCAGCAAATCAGACACAAGATGTACGAAGGGTGGGCTGGTGGGGGTGAGGGTGGGCCGGAGTTGTTTATAATCCACACATTGTCAACAATGTTTGCTGATGACGTATTTTTATGATGAAGTGGGTTTTTTCTTCTTCTCCAGGAACGCACTCTTTAAGGCGCATTGAATTTTTGTTTTTCAACTTTTTGGAATTGAACCAAGAGAAGAGAAGCTGAAGAAAGGGAAGGGGAGGGAGGGGGGAGGCGAAACTAGGAGGGAAGACGGAAGATCCTGGAACCCTTTGTCTCCCCCCATCCCCCACCCCGCCCCCACCCACCCCGATCTCATTCCCTACCATTGCAGATCGGAATTCTGTGATGTCGTTGGTGAGGATCAAACCACAACCACCCTGCCCAAGTACATGCGCCGCTAACCAGACGGTCTTTACCGTGTAAATCTCCCCTCAGCCTGCTTGTGGTTGTCTGGGATGTAGGAAGATTAGGTTCAAACACAGGATGGAACGGGAGTTTGAGCTCGACGTTATGTCTCCGTTGACTTCTCTCCTCCCCCACCCCCACCACACACCTCCTCCCTCCATGCCGCCATTTCCGTCCGGACACCAAACAACGCACACGCTCCCGATTTGCGCGTGCAGACATGCGCGGGTCATACTCGCGTATATGCACGCACAGACGCACACAAACATGCAGATATGCACGTTGTCGCATAAGCGTGTATACACATGCATGCACACGCACGCGCGCGCGCGCTTCTATCCTCTCCTGCTGTAACCCTTCCCCCTCCCCCCCACCTCTACCTGCTCCCCCCCCCCCCCCTTCCCCTACATTCCGTCCCCGGTAGAGGATGCCGGTGGCTTTTGATGCAGGAAAGTTATCAATGGCGGAGGGGGACGCGCCACAATTCCCAGATAATGCCAGCCCAGCCTCTTCCCTGCCGCTCTGATCAGATCCCCCTGACAACCCCCTCCACTCATACCCCCCCCCCCCCCCCCCCCACAACCCACTCCCCCCCCCCCCCCCCCCCCCCCACCCGACAACCCCTCCACTGGCACAGCTGCCCGCTTGAAGCGCACGCAAACAGGACACACTCAAAGACAGAGAGAGGGAGAGGGAGAGAGAAAGAGGGGAGAGAGAGGGGGGAGAGGGAGAGAGAAAGAGGGGAGGGGGAGAGGGGGGAGAGAGAGAGAGAGAAGAGCAGGGAGGGAGAGAGAGAGAGAGAAGCAGAGAGAGAGAGAGGAGAGAGAGAGAGAGAGAACCAGGGAGAGGGAGAGAGAGAGAGAGAGAGAGAATCAGGGGGAGAGAGAGAAAACCAGAGAGAGAGAGAGGGGGGGAGCAGAGAGAGAGTGAAGCAGAGAGGCAGAAAGAGAGAGAGAGAGAGAGAAGCAGAGAGAGAGAGTGAGAGAGAGAAGCAGAGAGAGAGAAAGATAGAGAGAGAGAGAGTGAGAGAAAGAGAGAGAGAGAGAGAGAGAGAGAGAGAGAGAGAGAGAGAGAGAGAGAGAAGCAGGGGTAGAGACAGAATACTAATGTTTAACTGAGGGTAAATAGGGATCAGCTTACCGCTTCGTTTTACCATGCCCTTGGAAAAAAAATCTTCAGAAACAAATAATGAGAACAAAACTCAATTGTTGACACCACCACCACCACCACCACCACCACCACTCCTCTTCCATCTAGTATTTTCTTTTAATCCAAAGGCAGAAAGAGTCACGGAGTCATGAAGAAAAGGAAAGAAAAGAAAAGTCACCAAGAAAGAAAAACCACGTGCATTACCACTCAAAAATATGAGAGAGAGAGAGAGAGAGAGAGAGAGAGAGAGAGAGAGAGAGAGAGAGAGAGAGAGAGAGACGCAAAGTATTCACTAAAAGTTTGGCACAGGGATAAGAAGGTGCGAGGTTTGTCGTGATTTTATACATGGAGACACTTTCGTTAAAACGACATTTCGGACCGAAGGGAGAAAATATGTCCGTTACAGACGGAAACCTGACGAGAAAGACGATTTAAGAAGAATAAGTTTCAGAGAACGTCTGTACAAGAGTTCAAGCTGTTTTAAGCAGCTTTGACTTGTTGATTCCCGTCATGGTGACGGAAAATAATTCCAGAGTACGGTGGAGGAATATTTGCTTAATTCTGTTCAACTGATTTTTTTTTTTACCTCCGAATGTAAGCGTAAGGATGATCAGGTGAAGATAGCTAATTATATATAGTACGGCCAAGGAGTTCATGAGAATCGATTTCTTCCAAAACTTTACTTTGCAATTTCAATCCTGGTAATCTCGCTCTAATGTTTTGACTTTTTTTTTTTTTGTCTTCTAGAAACCAACATGAATTTGGATTATTGGGATATAGGGCCATATTAAATTCTGACCGTATACGCAGACTGCCAATAGCATTTTGCAAGTCACTGCATATTGAATCTGCCTTTTTACCTTTGTTGTGAAGTTTACGTGTACACACGCGCGCGTGCACGAACACACACACACACACACACACGCACGCACGCACGCACGCACGCACGCACGCACGCACGCACGCACACACACACACACACACACACACACACACACACACACACACACACTATCACTGCATGCTTGAACGGTTGCCAGGAAACTGTAGACCAAACAGTGTTTATATTGTTGAACACGTGAGTGAGTGAGTGTGCGCGCGAGGGTGCCTGCGTGCGTGCGTGCGTCTATCTGTGTCTGTATGTCTGTTGATGTGTGTGTGTGTGTGGGGGGGGGGGGGGGGGGGGGGGAGGAGATTTGCGTGCGTGCGTGTTGGTGCGTGCATGCAGCATACATTTGAATGATCATGTGTGCGCGCGTGTGTGTGTACTTGCAAACCTGCTAGAATCCATGCATGTGTCATTCCGATGCCGTTAAAGCAACCAGACAAGTTGCAAAGCGAGGCAAATGCAGGCGGAAATCAAAACAAATTTCAAATGTAATTAATGGCGAACCGCCAAGAAAACGTTGACAAACGAATCACAAGACAAAACAAGACGTGTTTCGACTTCTTAGGCCTTCGTCAGGCAAGATACCAAACACACAGGACAACGAAAATGAACTAGCAATTACTTATCTTCATCCACTTCAGCGCAAGATGGGCGTTGATGCTCGTTCATTTTCGTTGCCCTGAGTGTTGTGTATCTTGCCTGAAGAAGGCCTAAGAGGTCGAAATGCGTCGTGTTTTGTCTTGTGATTCGTTTGTCTACGTTTTCTTGGCGGTTCGCCATTAATCACGTTTAAAATTCAACCAGAGGAATTAATCTCCTTCTGAAATATCCGGATACCTCCTGACTCGGGGCGACACGACATCGAAGAACACCGGCGGTGCAAAATGGCTCCGGGGCAAACATGAGAAGGGGCAAAATGAACAGGGGCAAACATGAGAAGACGCAAAATGAACAGGGGCTAACATGAGAAGGGGCAAAATGAACAGGGGCTAACATCAGAAGGGGCAAAATGAACAGGGGCTAACATGAGAAGGGGCAAAATGAACAGGGGCTAACATGAGAAGGGGCAAAATGAACAGGGGCTAACATGAGTAGGGGCAAAATGAACAGGGGCAAATCGGGAGGTTCCGATCGGCCTCGCGGATCCAGAACAAATTTTAAAAAGGAATTGCCCTTCCGCCATATTTCTTCTCTCCGCCAAGTGTGTGTTGTTGTTAATAACGGTTCACTACTCTTTTTTTTTTCTTTTTTCTTTTTTTTCGTAATATTGCTGACACACAAAGCAGCCAGTCAGCAGCAGCGGCTGAAGATGTCACGTCTTCTCAGCCAGCGAAGCATCTGGCGGCCTGCCGCCACGGGGTCGTTAACATACAAAACCCATCCCACATTCTACGACCTTCCGTGGCACTGAACCCGCGTGGTAACAGGGGCAGTTAACGTCCACATCGATCCAGCTGTTGTCGTTCTTGAGTTCCGGTGCAACGCAGTTGTCGGTCCTGTTGGAAGGGGGAGAAGGAGTTGGGCTGGGAGGGTTTGCGAACGGACGAGAGGGAAGCGTTAGGGTAGGAGTGGGATGGGGGGACTGGTGGGAGGGAGATGTGTGTCGAGGGTGGGAGGAGGGGGGAGAGGGGGTGGTGCCAGAGGAAGTGACGCGGATGGGATGCGGCAGCCATGATCGTTGATGTCATGGCTGCACAGGACGTCCTGTTGAAGCTTGCAATGCACCCGTCCCTGTCCTGTGTTCCCAAAACACGGAAAGTTGCACGGTGAAAGGGGCGAGAAACTGGAGAGGGGTGATGGATTGGAAGTATGTCGAAGGATGAGGCGATAGGACATGGTGGCCATGATGGTAGAATTGCTAGCTACAATATATGTCTAATGGAGCTTACCCCCCGCCCCCTGTCATATTCTGTGTATCTTTTCCATCTCTGGAAGAAAAAACGGAAAGTGGGATAGTAAAAGAGGTGAGAGCGCAAAGGGAGATGGATGGGGGGGGGGGGGGGGGGGGGAGCTGTTGGATGGAGCATGAAGGGAATGAATGGCAAGGGGACATGGTGGTTGACCTGATGGCTCCTCAGTGGGAAGGGGTGGGTACTGGGTCGGGGGGGGGGGGGGGGGGGGGGGGGGGGGGCGGAGACTTTGCCATCTCTGTTACACGCTCTCTTCAACATTTGCACTGCCTTCAAGTTGCATGTCCCCCTCATATTGTCCATACAATGTGCGCTTCCCTCATATAATCTAGGATTTCTCAGACAACAATTTTCTCTCTCTCTCTCTCTCTCTCTCTCTCTCTCTCTCTGCAGTCGTATGCAGTGGGCGTCATTACCAGTCTGATTTCATGGTTGACGTGTTGACCTATCTGACCTCCATCTCTCGGCAATCCTCAGTCGAGTGGCTTCACCCCACTGGTTGGGACGTGACTGGATACGCTGCGCTGGACAGACTGACGGCCAGACATGAAAGGGCGGTCTCTCAGTGAGGCCTCGTGCCGCCCAAGACTGGTTGTGGCTGGGAAATACAGCCTGTGCTGGGCCCGTCATTTCTTCATCAGTTTCCATACCTGCATAGGCGCGCACACACACGCGCGCGCACGCACGCACACACGCACGCATGCACGCATCGTTTCGTCTGCCATTGCAGACCACACCACACATGTACACATTAAAAGTCTTTGCGGTAAAAAAAAAAAAACCGCATTCACATATAAACATAGGTTTTATACATCCAAAATACCGAATATGTCAAAGTCAGTAAGAAAGTCTATCAACTCTCTCTCTCTCTCTCTCTCTCTCTCTCTCTCTCTCTCTCTCTCTCTCTCTCTCTCTCTCTCTCTCTCTCTCTCAGTATGAGCGTGGCTGCTTCTCTCTCTCTCTCTCTTCTCTGTCTCTCTGTCTCTATCTTTATCTGTCTGCCTGTCTCTTCAGTATGAGTGTGGTTGCCTCTCTGTCTGTTTGTCTGTCTCTCTCTGTCTATCTCTCTTTTTCTCTCTCTCTCTCTTTCCCTCTCAGTATGAGCTTGGTGGGTGCCTCTCTCTCTCTCTTTCCCTCTCAGTATGAGTTTGGTGGGTGCCTCTCTCTCTTCTCTTCTCTCTCTCTCTCTCTCTCTCTCTCTCTCCTCTCTTCTGATACCAGTCTCAATTACTGGGCGTCCATCCAAATCTGATTTCATGGTTAACATGTTAACCTCTCTGACCTCCAGCTCTGTAGACTCTTCAGTGGAGTGGCTTCATCTTCTGATTGTGACACGATTGGACACACGGGACAGACTAATGGCCAGACAGTATAGGGCTGTCTCTCAGTGAGGCCACGCACCGCCCCTGATTGGCTGTCGCTGGGAGATAGAGCCACTGCCTGGGACGTCACTGGCTGTTCAGTGATTGGCTGTCGCTGGGAGATAGAGCCACTGCCTGGGACGTCACTGGCTGTTCAGTGATTGTCTGTCGCTGGGAGATAGAGCCACTGCCTGGGACGTCACTGGCTGTTCAGTGATTGGCTGTCGCTGGGAGATAGAGCCACTCCCTGGGATGTCACTGGCTGTTCAGTGATTGTCTGTCGCTGGGAGATAGAGCCGCTGCCTGGGACGTCAATGGCTGTTCAGTGAATGACTAGCGCTGGGAGATAGAGCCGCTGCCTGGGATGTCATTGGCTGTTCAGTGATTGACTGGCGCTGGGAGATAGAGCCGCTGCCTGGACCCTCATTTGTGTCTGTGCCTGCATGAGCTTATATAGGCTGATACATTGAAAAGAGATTCAAACACTGCCACCCGCGCATGCATACACACTCGCGAACGCACGCACGAATGCACGCACGCACGCGTGCGCGCACCACGAACACACACACACACACACGCGCGCGCACACACACACACACACCACACACACACAGAGTGAGCAAAAGAAGCCGACAGATGGACATGGAGACAGACAATATGAATACGAACAAGACTTAGCTATTGATGGTGAAACGAGTGCGCTAACAGTTGTCATTTGAAAGCTTTGTCAGACCTTTAGATTCTGTCAGCTGTTTTCCTGTCCATGATGTACACCTGGGGGGGGGGGGGGGGGGGGGGGGGGGGGGAGGAGGAGGGGGGGGTCATCCAGTATTTTCAAACTAGGGGGACAGGGTCACTGAATCGGAGTTCCTTTGCTGCCATTTGAATGGGGAAGAGAATGACAGCCAGTTGGAGAATGCCACTGTTTATGGTACATAAAAGAACAGGTGATGGCGATGCACGATTTGAAAAGACATCCTCTCTCAACTCCAACCCCTGGGGACATTATCATTTTCTT
>CM031619.1:10661425-10668925 GCA_018398815.1 Conus ventricosus
ACGCACGCACCAACGCACGCACACACACATACACGCGCACGCACGCACGCATGCACGTACACACACACACACACACACGCGCACACACACACACCACACACACACACACACACACACACACACACACACACACACACACACACACACACACTCATACGCATACTTCCATGAATCTACACACACATTTACACACACACACACACAAACTCAAACTGAAGGCTATTATGAAAATTCCATATCACTGTCCCCTGAAGACCCATCAGCTGATCAACATAGCGACCAGCAGTCATCTCCCTCTATGAAGTCATCAGTTGGTCAACATTCCGACCAGCAGTCAATTCCCTCTAAGAAGTCATCCGCTGGTCATCAAGGCGACCAGCAGTCATCTCCCTCCAAGAAATCATCCGTTGGTCATCAAGGCGACCAGCAGTCATCTCCCTCCAAGAAGTCATCTGCTGGTCAACATGACGACCAGCACTCATCTCCCTTCAAGAAGTCATCTGCTGGTCAACATGACGACCAGCACTCATCTCCCTCCAAGAAATCATCCGCTGGTCAACATGGCGACCAGCACTCATCTCCCTTCAAGAAGGCATCCGCTGGTCAACATGGCGACAAGCACTCATCTCCCTTCAAGAAGGCACCCGCTGGTCAACATGGCGACTTGCACTATCCCCTTTTAAAAGAAGGCCCCCGCTGGTCAAAAAGGGCGACAAGCATTCATCTCCCTTCAAAAAAATAACCCCTGGTCAACATGGCGACCACACCATCTCCCTTCAAAAAAGTCTTCCGTTTGGTAAACCCATGGCGACCAGCACTCTTTTCCCTTCAAGAAGGCACCCGTTGGCCCAAACATGGGGGCCCAGCAGTAAATCTTCCTGCGGAAGGCATTCAAAAAAAAAGCCCGGGCAATCATTTCTCGGCTGCCCCCTACGGATTTTTTAAAACCAGCGAAAACCAATCTGCCATTTTCCGCTGGGGCGTTTTTTTTTTGTTCACATGGGGCCCCCCCCCCATCATCATATTGTTTAAAAGCCGTTTTCAGTAGGAGGTCTTTGGGGATACCCCGTCACCCCCAAAATCTACATACAAGAGTTCAAGATAGTCATTTTCCCTACCCAATGATCAGCCCCAGGGAAAAAAAAACTCCAAAGATCACCCCCCCCCCAACCTCCAACCCCCCCCCCCCGCCCCCATTTTGGGTAACGGGGTTTTTTACCCGTTTTGACTGGTTATTGTACTGGGGTTAAACCTTTATGAAAACTTTTTCCAAAACCATTAAATTAATTTAACATATGCCCAGGAAGAAAAAGAACAACAATGTGAAAATTTTGGGCTGGTTCTACAATGGAACCACGTTTTTTGGTCAACTAATTTTGATAATTTGGAAAGCATCTTTCTCGTAAATTTAAATAAAGTATTCCCCTTTATTCCCTAAAATGTCACTCAACAGAATTTTCCAAAAGTTACAAGGTTATTACTACCCCCCCGGTTTATCATTTATGAAAAAGATTCTGAAAAATTGAGTAAAACTATCTATGTAAAAAAAGGGGTTTTTAATTAACAAAAATTTTGGGCCCTTTTCTTTTACAAAAGATAGGGTTTTTAAATTTTGTGGGGAATCCTTTAAAAAAACTAAAAGTTTCAGACAATCAAATTTTACTTTTTGCATCAGTTTTATTACCCTAAGGGCCCGAGGGGGCCAAAAATACAAATTTGGGTTTTTTACTTTCCCTCAAAATGTTTTTAAAAAAAAAGGGTTTTTTCATTGGTGGCGTTTTAAAATTCTCATGCTCCTTTTGGGAAAACGGGTTTGGTAAAATAGTTTCTCACCCTGATTTTTTTGGAAATGTTGTGGATTCATCTTTATTTTGTTTAAAACGACGGGGGAACTACGGGGATCCCGACATATTTTCATCATGGGGCATCGGGTTGATCTTCCCTTTTTTTCCCCCTTGCTTTAGCATTAACAAAAAAATGGGATACAGCCAATAAAACCCATGGGTTATGACCATGTGCCAATATTTTTATCTTTTAAAAAATTTCCTTTGGGAAATTGAAGTGTAGTGGTGTAAAATTTTTATCCCCAAAAAATTTTTAAATTACATAAAGGCAGTTTGGGGAAATTTTCAAAATTACCTCACTGAAAGCTGGGTGAATTTTATTTTGTGGGGAAATGTTAACATTTTTTTTGAAAACTTTCAAAAAGCTTCTTGAGGCTGCTGTTTTTGGGCTATTCCAAAAAAAGGCCCAAAAAAGGGTGTGAAACATTCTCAGGGAATGTCTGGTTGAATCGGGCTTGCGGGGAAAGGCTGTTAAAAAGCAAAAACTTTTGCTTATTTTAATTGGCAAAAAGTTAAAAAATTTTCCCTTTTAAAGGGAGATAAAAGATGCAGCTCAAAAAGAAATGTGAAAGTACAAAAATAAAAGAAAACAGATTTTACAGCGCAAGCAAAAAAAAATACGGGTTTCACATTTCCCTTTTAAAAATTAAATTTTCCCTGCTGTAAAGACTGAAAAAGGTTTGGGATAAGGGGGAAAGAAATAAAATCGGGAAATTAACTCCAAGTTTACCCAATCAAAAAAAAAAACCCCAAAAAAAAGGGGAAATTTCTTTTTCTTCCCTAAGAAAAAGGTTTTTGAGGAAAAAAAATTTGATCTATGGACCTTTTAAAACAAAATTTTTCTATAAAAATGTTTTTTAAAAAAAAAAATATTTTTTTTTTTTAAATTTTTTCCCCCCTTTTTTTAACCCCCCAAACCCTTTTTTTTTAAATGGACCCAATATCTTTTTTACGGGGAAGTGGGAAATTGCTGTCCGCCCTTTTGGGGAAATAAAAAGGTTTGGGTTTGGGTTTTGGGGATGGGATTTCTTACCGTTTTTAAAAACCCAAATTTTACCAGGAGAACTGGATGTCATTTTACAATAATTTTTTTTAACAAATTTTAGGAATGTGGACAAATTCCCGATAAAAGGAAGACTTTCTATTTGACTCCTATTCTAAAGCAGGCAAGCCTCGGTCTAACGTCTATTTTAAAACCCCCTTTTAAAGTAACGTCTCTTTACGGGAAAAGTCAGGGAAAAAAAATAAAAAATTTTCAGAAGGGCTATTACTGGGTTAAAAATGATGTATTTTCTTCACTTCAATTGGTTTTTAAAAAAAGGACGAAGTACAATTGTTCCCCAACACGACTAATTTTACTCAAATTAAGAAAAGTTTGCTAAACGAAAAAGTGTCCTTGTTTCCCTTTCTTTGATTTTACTAACGTTTTACGATAGAGTGGGGGCACACCCAAAATTATTAAAAAAAATTTAAAAACAAATTGGTTTTTCTGGTAAGGGCCCTAAAATTATGGGGAAATTCATTTTTAAGTGGGAGAACAAAAGGGCCCAAAAGGTTGGGTGATTTATCTTCCTCAAAAATCTTTAAAATGGGAATTCCACAAGGTTTTCAAATAACCCCCCCCATTTTTTATTCAATGAAATTGCTATATGATTATTTTCATTTTTTTCATCATATCCCAAAGGGTTTAGCTCAATATGCTAAATGACATTGCAATATGGATTAAATGAAACTTTAAAAAAAAAAAAAAACAAATTTACGTAAAATAAATTATATTCAAAAGCTCTTTCAGCACGAGCGGAAAAATTAAATATTTAATGCATTTGAATGGCTTTCAATTCTCTTTTTGAAAAGAAACATTTGATTCTTTTTAAAACAATGGATAAAACCCCAATTTTAACCGCCAATATTTTTTTGGGGGAGGGGGGGAAAATTTTTATAAACTTGAAGTAAAATTTTTAGGGGGCCTTTACTTACCCCAAAAACTAAACGGAAAAAAACATATTGACTCAATTGTTACAAAAGCAGTTAAAAGTTTAAATTTCCCAAAAAAATTTGTCATTTCTTCTCCATGGGACGGGAAACCTTTAAAGTTTTTTTTGCTTTTAGCAACCATTCTTGTACATAAAGATTGACTTACGGGACAGGAAGTATTCTTTTCTGCTTCGCGATGCATTTAAAAAATTTTCAAAGAATTGACAGTAAAGCTGAAAAGTTGGGCCCCTGGGTGTACCTGTGCACACTAAGTCCTCGAAGCTTATAATAGCAGGCCCCTTTTGGGCCCCTTGATGAAGAAAGGAAAATAAGTTCTGTAAAAAAAGTAGTGAGCGGGTTGGGGGTGGACGACCTTAAAGTTTTAAAAACACGATCCGGGCATTGATTTTTCGAAAAAAAGCACAGAAAAAATTTAAATTTAGAAAACGCTTCGTTATTTTTTTCAGCGTTTTTAAATTTATCAAAAAAATTTTTTTCCCCTAGAGGGGAGCGCCTCGCTTTCTAGGGTTTCCCCGGTAACCCCCCCCCGGGGAAATAACGGGAAATAACAGTTAAAATTTTTTTTTTTGATCTAAAAAAAACGGGTTTGCCGCATTTTTTTTTTGGGTTTGCAGCATCTGTCAAAATTGACATGGAAGAAAAGGGTTTTCTTTAATATTTGAAAGGGATACAAATGAAGGGGTCATTTTTTTAAGATGGAAGTGGGGGATTGGTTTGTAATTCCCGATTTTCAAAGCTTGGGAAAAAACTATTATTTAGGAAAATTTTATTTTCCAAAATTTACAGCTGGGACTAGTTGCTTCCTGAAGGGGATTAAAATTTTTTAATTTCCTTTCCATCTCAATTTTTTAATATCCTGTTTTTTTGTTTTTCACATCATTTTTAAAAAGTTTGTAAATTGGGTTTTGAAAAAAACCCCCCTTGGAAAGGGAAATTTTTATTTAGATTAAATCATGTTGCACTGTCTTTACATGAAAGGAATAATGTTGTATTTTTTTGGGTTCCCTCGCACACATCCTTCGTTTTTAATTTATCAAGCAGGATAGTCAGCAAAAAGGGGAGCAAAAAAATATTTTTGGTATAATTTTAAAGGGTTTATTGTCCTTTATCCCCCCAAGGAAATTAGTCTTAAAAATCGAAGGGATTTCCCGGAAACCGTAAAAGTTCCTCAAACAAAACCTCGTCAAAATCTGTCAAAAATTTTGGGGTCGATTTGCCGACCGGTTTTTTAGCCTGACTTTTTTTGGGTTTTTAAAGTAAATTCCCCACGAACCAAGTAATTTTCCTACTTTAAGTGGTTTTGGGCGTGGGGGTCTTTCAGTTCAAATGTGATTTTTTATTGTGGGAATAACGGAAAACCCCTTTTTTAATGGTGTTTTACCAATTTCTGACCCGGGGGTTTTTAATGGGGGTTTTTATTTTTAGATTTCGTTGCCAGTTGTTTCTCTTGTTAAATTTTAAAGAGGGAACCTTTTGGGGGAAATCCATTTAAAGGGAACATTTTTTTAATCATAATCGAATTTTGATTATTTTAGGTTTTTTTTATCTAATTTTTAAGTTATGTTTTTACAATTTATCTATCCTTTATTTTTGTTCCCTGTAACCAATTTGGGCCCTTTTTTCTTTTATGATAATAGCAAAATTTTTTAAAAAATATGGTTTTTTAGACGTTTCAATCAAACCCATATGTGTGACGAGACTAAAACAGAATTTTCCCTTTCCCCACACACACACACACACACACACACCACACAAAAACTCCCCAAACACACACACCCACACCCCCCACACTCACACACACACACACACACTCCACACACAAAACACACAACACACACACACACACAAGGGCACCCAACACACACCACCACAACACAACACACCCACACTCTCTCTCTTCTTTTCTTCCCCTCTCCCCTCTCTCTTTCTCCCCTTTTCTCTCAAGCGCCCAAAATTCCTGAATCGCCACACATTTACACCAAACACACACCACACACACACACACACCCACACACCACACCAGGCACACACACACACACACACACACACACAAAAACACAAAACCCCACACACCAACCACACACACACCCCAACACAAACACTCATACGCCCTACTTCCCTGGGAAACTTCACACACATTTACACACACACCACTCCCACACCCAAACCACACAAAACACACACACACACCACACACACACAAAAACCAAAACACACACACACCCAACACACACACACACACACCACACACACACACCCCACACAATCACACACATACCCCACGGGTGACTGCTGAAAACCCTTTTCTGTCAGATTAACAATTCTGTACACCACACACAAAAACACAACACCCCACAAAACACACACCACCCACACACAACACAACCCCATTTAAAGGGTGACGTCTCAGTTAAGTTTTCCCGCTGACACTACTGACAGAGCGGCCCCAAACTGCGCCCCCTGGCTTCCCCCCCTGGGACTGAAAGCTTGCCGTGTGTGGTCTGGTTGGGGGGATAGGGAGGAATCCAAGGGGGCGCCCTCCCGATCCTTTTCCCTCTGGGGCCCCGGAATTCGCGGGGTGGGTTTTTCTGGTGGGCGACCATCAGGTGGGAAAATCCCACAGAGTGATGCCCTCAGTGTCAAAGGGGGTTTTTATTCATTTCCCCCAGTATGGGCCCCCAGTTTTCACGTTGGGTTTATTCCCAACCGTTTTGGTTTCCCTCATTCAATGGTTTTTTTTATGGTATGGGGCCCGGGGTGCACGTGGTCCCCTCCAAAAGTAAAGGTGGGCCCCGGTGTCACGTGGGGCCATTTCCCCCATTTTTGGGGCCCTGTGGTCACTTTGGGCCATTTCCCCCAGTGGTGCCCTGAGTGTCCAAAGTGGTTCATCTTATAGAAAGGTGCCCTGAGTGTCAGGGTTCTTTCCACTTAAAAGGGGCCCTAGTGTCCCCGTGGGGGCATCCCACAGTGTTTTGGGGCCCCAGTGCACGTAGTTTTAAACTTATTTTTGGGATGGGGGCACTCTGTCACGTGGTCCATCCCACAGTGTGGGGGGCCCTCAGTGTCACGTGGTTTCCCTGCAACATTAAAAGCGCCCTCAGGGTCAAAGTGGTTTAACCCACAGTAATGGGGCCCTCATTTCACGTGGGTTTATTTTTCCCCCGTATGGTTTCCCCCAGTGTCACGGGTTCATCCCAAAAGTATGGTGCCCTCGTGTCACGTGGTTCATCTCACAGTAAAGGTGCCCTCATGTCACGTGGTTCATTTCCACAGTGGGTGCCCCCCAGTGTCACGGGTTCATCCCACAGTAAGGGGGCCCTCGTGTCCGGGTTCATCCCACGCACGATGCCCTCAGTGGGGCACGTGGTTCATCCCCTACAAGTGCCCCAGTGTACGTTGTTCATCCCACAGTGTGGTGCCCTCAGTGTCACGTGGTGCATCTCACAGTATGGTGCCCTCAGTGTCACGTGGTTCATCCCACAGTAGGGTGCCCTCAGTGTCACGTGGTTCATCCCCCAGTAGGGTGCCCTCAGTGTCACGTGGTTCATCCCCCAGTAGGGTGCCCTCAGTGTCACGTGGTTCATCCCACAGTAGGGTGCCCTCATGTCACGTGGTTCATCCCACAGTAGGGTGCCCTCAGTGTCACGTGGTTCATCCCACG
>CM031619.1:10676425-10696425 GCA_018398815.1 Conus ventricosus
GTATGCATGTATACTGTGTGTGTGTTTGTGCTTGTGTATGTGCTTGTGCGCGTGTGTGTGAGCGAGTGTGTGTGTGTGTGTGTGTGTGTGTGTGTGTGTGTGTGTGTGTGGTGTGTGTTGTGTGTGTGGTGTGTGTCTGTGTGTGTGTGTGTGCGTGTATGCGTGCGTGCGTACTCACATTGATGCATGTGCGTATGTATGTATGTGTGCATCTATAGTGTGTGTGTGTGTGTGTGTGGTGGATGGGGCACGAGAATGCCAGCCAGAGAGCAAACTCCATCCGTTCATTGTGCAGACGATAGTGCCGACAGTCCACAGGAGGTGCCGGCAGTCAGGCTGGTACTGACGATGCCCATGGCTCGCCTGATGGACCAGGGTCCTCGGCATCCACAGGCTGGTGCCAGGGACGGTCCTCTTCTCTCCCGGAGTAAGGGGGTGTCCCATTTTTTGAAAGGCTTGCAGTAGTATGAACGCTGAATGGGCCGTAGGATAGACGGGTGTTAGAGTCGATACAGACCTTTGTAGTTGATCGCTAAAGGAATGTATTCTCCTCATAATTGTTGAAAAGGGGAGGGGGGGGGGGGCGCTTGCTAAATAAGATGTACTCATGATGGTGTCTGTGCATCATGTTTTTCGTCGCTACAGTTTCCAGGGTGACAATTCCCATCATCACTATTCCCTAAAAATGTTTCCTGTAAGTAATTTAGCTGCAGCTGTCACACACACACACACACACACACACACACACACACACACACACACACACACACACACACACACCACACACACACGCACACACACACAAATACACACACGCGCGCGCGTGCGCGCACACACACACACACACACACACACACACACACACACACACACTGTCAACCTCGGGTGATGTCGATGGAGGAAGGACTAGCGCACAGCCCAAACACACTCACAGCTTGCTTACAATCTCATTCATATATCATGCATTCGTCACATCAAACCACTAGTAAAGTCTATAACTTTACTACACATGATCATAGAACGAAACATCAATGCATATGGAATCAAATGAGATAAAACATTCTCTCTTTCCTGAACTTCACAAAATCATTTATCTAAAACATCATTAACTAACCCGGGTATAAATAGATTTCTACTTTACCTGGCCAGGTGATCTTAACTATTCACGAATCACTGTCTTTTTCTTTTCCTTTTTTTTTCTCACTGTCACTTTCACAACACGACACAACTGCTGGCACTGGTGTTGGTCTGCTTGCACCGGTCAAGCTGGACTGCTGGCACCGGTCAGGCTGGACTGCTGGCGTTGGTCAGGTTGGACTGCCGATGAAAGTGGCGCTGGCCAAGTATGAGGTCGAACCCCCGGTTCAGATAGAACAGTGACTATCAACATCGATCTGTTCTCCTTTCTTTCTTCCTGCATTAACGCATTGCACTCTCTCTCTCTCTCCTAGTCTGCTCTATTAAATGGACATGGTTGCTTTTCTTTTCCTTTTCTTTTCTTCTTTTTCTCTTCATTAGTTAGCAACTCTCTCTTTCCACATCTCTCTTTAGTCCTCCCTTTGCAGACTATATCTGGTGCTAATGCTCAAACTTCACTCCTCTCATCTCTCTGCCTTTCTCCTGCAGAGACTACACCCCAGAACCTCTCTCTCTCTCTGTCTCTCTGTTCGTTCTCCCCCCTCATCTCTCTGCTTCTCTCTCCTCAGAGCTTACACAGAGCCTCTTCCTCTGTCTCTCTCTGTTCGTTTCTGTGCAGACTATCTGGTGCTAATGCTTAAACTTCACTCCTCTCATCTCTCTGCCTTTCTCCTGCAGAGACTACACCCAGAACCTCTCTCTCTCTCTGTCTCTCTGTTCGTTCCCATCTCCCTGCCTTCCTGTAGGCGAGAGCCTACTCCCCCGAACTTCTTCCTCTCTCTCTCTGTCTGTTCGTTTTCTTCGTTCTGCCCTCTCTCTCACTCACGCATTACTTTATGCCCTCACTCCGTGTCCAAGGGCCAGAACCATTGGTCAGTATTTTTACCGCCTGATACCCGAAGTTATCTCCCTCTAATTCCATTGGATATTCAAATCATGACAGTCACGCCTACACGCCTTACTCCTGTGGTGGTCAATTGGTCATTAATTGATTAGCTAGATTTCACCCCACCACCACGCACTACCTTCCCCTCTCTTCGTTCCGGCGACGTCGTAAATTGGCTAGATGAGTCTGGGTAGGCGCCAAGACGTTGGCTGGCCAGACCAATCGAGACATTCGGCCAGACGTCTTAGTCCGTCTGGCAGACAGTGCTGTACTCCACGAGAGCTAAAAATAGCCTTTAATTGGCTGAGGCGACAGGTGAATGCGTCGGTCAGCTATTTAGTCCGGCTGGTTGGACAGACCGTCTCTGTGGAGCCTCTCCCCTATGCTTAATTGGCTGGATCCGAACCATGGGGCCGTCCGCCTGACGCCCAGAATATTTGCGTTAGAGCTTATGTCCAACTGGGCTGGTGGCGATTGACCACGAATTTGGTTGAGTTTATTTTTGACCGTGACAATTTCCCCCTTGCAAAAGACCATGCTCCGCATTGTCTCAAAACAACGGTACAAAAAAGACAACAACCGAATTTGCTGACCCACAGCTACACGTGCAAAGTTTGAAAAATACTTTACAACAACCGGTTTACAAATTATAAAATATATCATTAGTGAATACCACTCCAATGAGTTATCATTGACGTGCGCTCTTGCGTTATTTCGACTCATTTTATAACGACCTCTGTGCGCACCTATGCAATTCCCCTACTTGCGGATTTGCCACATCTTCTCTTCACAATTCCTATGAAAAGCACAATATAATATGATCACGATCCATGACACTTCACTGAGGAATCTCCATCCTCACTTATTGCAAATAATGTATCACTACCCAAGCGACTGTATGCTCCAAGCATAACTACATTCACATGAACAAGTCTCACAAAGAAAATATGAACAAGTCTCACACAAAGAATATGAACCATAGCCAACTGGGAATGAACCCATATCCAATCAACATAACTGTAATCAACACATATTATCAACAAAGCACCCCGGATATGACTGACTTCCTCTGAGTTGCAGCTTGCTAGACTACACGACTTAAATAGTCAGCTCCGACATTCTGTCGACCTGGGATGTACTGCACTCGATACCTGTAGGGCTGCAGTGCCATTGCCCAACGCAGAACCCTGCTGTTTTTCAGCTGCGCCTCCTGCAGGAATTTGAGTGGTTGATGATCAGTCTCTATCACGAACTCTTTCCCATACAAGTATTTGTGGAACTTCTGCACGGCCCACACACAGCTAAACACTCCTTCTCCACCGTTGCGTACCCTTCTTCACACTTTGTCAACTTCCTGCTAGCATACCTCACAGGGAACTCGACCTCTTCATGCTCCTGCAACAATACTGCACCTATCCCACCGCCTGATGCATCTGTCCGCAACAAAAATGGTTTGGACATATCTGGTAGCTTCAGGATGGGACGGGAACCTAGTCTTTCCAACACTGTCTGCAGTGCTTGCTCTGCAGCGTCTGACCACTCGACCACTGCCGGTTTCCCTGCCTTGACCAAATCACTGAGAGGACTCGTGATTGCTGCGAAATTTGGAACAAACTCCCTGTGGAAGCCAATAAAACCTAGCAGACTCCTGACTTCTGTTTTGGTCTTTGGTCTCTCTGAGTTCATCATCTTCTCCACCTTCCCCCTTTCTGGCTGCTTTGTGTCGCCTCCGACAACAAAAACCTAGGAACTCCTACTGTCTAGCCCTTCGTACAGTGACACATCCCTGTATGACTCTTCTGGAAACTAGGCAACAAAATCTCCCCTTCTTCTGCTGGGTCTCTTTCACCTCATCAATGATTGCTGCTGCGCCTATGTGCTGAGTCTCACGCTGAATATATTTGCGGAGGAAATTTGCATGGAAAAGTTTTGGTTTCTCCATTCACATCAATTCGGTAATCCCGACCGACCTTTTCAGTGATGGTGAATGGTCCTTTCCAATGCATCAGCAGCTTGTTGTGACCCGTGGGAAGCAGTACCAGGACTTGATCTCCCGCCTTGAGGGATTGCTCCTCACCTTCCTGTCATATTGCTTCTTCTGAACGACCCTAGCCTCCTGCAAACTTTTCTTTGGCAACCTTACATGTCTCATAACCTGTGCCCACCTTTGGAACAGGGCGCGATTGGGCCAATCAGATCGATAGCCACCCTCCTGAACGGTTGTGTCAATTAAAGGGAGATGTTTAAGAGGCGCCTTCCTCTTCACCCTCTTGTGGCTGACCTTTGACACACGTCACATGACATGCAGAAACGCTTGATGTCTGCCATTGCTCCTGGCCAATGAAAGTCATCAAAGATTCGTCAGCTGTTTTGCTGGTGCCGAGATGACCCGCCATGAGCGACTCGTGACCCACTGACATGACAGTGTCACGATAACCTGCTGGTACCTCTAACTGAGTGGTCACCTTACCTGTCTTCCCCTTGGAGAACACTCGGTACAACAGCCCGCCTTCACAAGAAATTCTGTCTCACCTCCTCTAACCTCCTGTTTCTCTCCACCTCTTGCCAACTCCCAGACTTCAACGAGCGAAGGGTCTGTTCCTGCGCTGCCCTAAACTCATCAGGCGACACATCTATGCCTGACTTCCTTGCTGGAACGACTAACGGTTTATCAACCTTTTCCTCCTTCTTGCTCCGTGTTGAACTGCTGCCCCTGTAGCAGTCAACAACTCAGGATCCCCTGGATCCCTTGCCCCTGAATATTTCCAATGATCAAATCATGAAGGGGTTTCTCCATCACCAACGCAGACAACTCGCCTGAGAAGTAAGGGGTACGTACTTCTATCTAGCAACTGGAAACTCCCTCACAGTGCCATCGATTAGAGTACAGGTCTGGATTTGCCCTGTCAAATCCCCTTTCTCGACGCAGCGTTGTTCGTACTAACCCCCATGAACAACCAGTGTCTCGTAACACTTTCACCCTCTGCTGGCCAATCCACCCTTCTTCCACTGGTTTAACGAACCACTCAGCCTAGTGCCCTCCATCCCTGACACTGACTGCATGTCCAGTGCTAGCCATAGTGCTGCACTCCACCCTCTTCAGACTGAATCCCTTTTGTTCCACTGCAGGTCGTTTCCCTTGGCGACCCTTAACCACCTCTTGCAAGGCTGCTGCCTTCTGGAACCTCATGCGACAATCCCTCGCCACATGTCCCTTCTTGTGACAAATGAAACACCTAATGTCCCTTTGCCCTTCCTTCTGCCCCACCACTGGGTTTGCAGACTTTGCAGAAAACTCTCTGGTCTCCTTGCACTCTTCTCACCTGTGCCTAGCACTTTTTCTCCTGCACTTCGTGCCCAAACGTGCCTCTCTATACACCTCTGCGAACTTCAACAACTCCCCTGCTGTCTCTGGCTGTCTCTCTTTCAAATGTATGGTTAACTCAGGGCCGCAACCTGACAAAATCTGTTTCTTTCATAACTAGCTCTTTCAATTCAGCGAACTCCTTCTTCGTACCACTCAACTCTAATTGTTGTTCAATAGGGGTGTTCTTTTCTTCCGCCATTATATTCTTTTTTTTTTTTGAACAAGATTTTATTACTACGACAGCCAAACTGGTGGTTTCCGACACGAGTGACGTAATAGCACAATCCTATGAATGATAATATTAGCTTGGGACAACGTAATTAGTTTTTTATTAAGACGCCCAGCGCCTGACCCAACTATGAGAGCGAATTATAGGAAATCTGTGCGAAATGAGTACTCTGGGGCTGAAATGCCAAAGCCTAGTATTAACTATCTTGGAAGCAATGCCAAGCCTAGTATTTAACTATCTTGGAACATACAGTAAGACAACCCCTTGTCTTAGGATTACAACACTTGAATCCCACCCAGCTTCCTCTCTGAGAAGTTGAACAATTATAATAAATTGGGCCAGAATATCCTGGCAGGCTCGCCAATAAATTGTCCAACCTCGGGTGATGTCGATGGAGGAAGGACTAGCGCACAGCCCAAACACACTCACAGCTTGCTTACAATCTCATTCATATATCATGCATTCGTCACATCAAACCACTAGTAAAGTCTATAACTTTACTACACATGATCATAGAACGAAACATCAATGCATATGGAATCAAATGAGATAAAACATTCTCTCTTTCCTGAACTTCACAAAATCATTTATCTAAAACATCATTAACTAACCCGGGTATAAATAGATTTCTACTTTACCTGCCAGGTGATCTTAACTATTCACGAATCACTGTCTTTTTCTTTTCCTTTTTTTTCTCACTGTCACTTTCACAACACGACACAACTGCTGGCACTGGTGTTTGGTCTGCTTGCACCGGTCAAGCTGGACTGCTGGCACCGGTCAGGCTGGACTGCTGGCGTTGGTCAGGTTGGACTGCCGATGAAAGTGGCGCTGGCCAAGTATGAGGTCGAACCCCCGGTTCAGATAGAACAGTGACTATCAACATCGATCTGTTCTCCTTTCTTTCTTCCTGCATTAACGCATTGCACTCTCTCTCTCTCTCCTAGTCTGCTCTATTAAATGGACTGGTTGCTTTTCTTTCCTTTTCTTTTCTTTCTTTTTCTCTTCATTAGTTAGCAACTCTCTCTTTTCCACATCTCTCTTTAGTCCTCCCTTTGCAGACTATATCTGGTGCTAATGCTCAAACTTCACTCCTCTCACTTCTCTTGCCTTTCTCCTGCAGAGACTACACCCCAGAACCTCTCTCTCTCTCTGTCTCTCTGTTCGTTCTCCCCTCATCTCTCTGCTTCTCTCTCCTCAGAGCTTACACAGAGCCTCTTCCTCTGTCTCTCTCTGTTCGTTCTGTGCAGACTATCTGGTGCTAATGCTTAAACTTCACTCCTCTCATCTCTCTGCCTTTCTCCTGCAGAGACTAACACCCCAGAACCTCTCTCTCTCTCATGTCTCTCTGTTCGTTCCCATCTCCCTGCCTTCCGTAGGCGAGAGCCTACTCCCCGAACTTCTTCCTCTCTCTCTCTGTCTGTTCGTTTCTTCGTTCTGCCCTCTCTCTCACTCACGCATTACTTTATGCCCTCACTCCGTGTCCAAGGGCCAGTACCATTGGTCAGTATTTTTACCGCCTTAACCCGAAGTTATCTCCCTCTAATTCCATTGGATATTCAAATCATGACAGTCACGCCTACACGCCTTACTCTCTGTGGTGGTCAATTGGTCATTTAATTGATTAGCTAGATTTCACCCACCACCACGCACTACCTTCCCCTCTCTTCGTTCCGGCGACGTCGTAAATTGGCTAGATGAGTCTGGGTAGGCGCCAAGACGTTGGCTGGCAGACCAATCGAGACATTCGGCCAGACGTCTTAGTCCATCTGGCAGACAGTGCTGTCTCCACGAGAGCTAAAAATAGCCTTTAATTGGCTGAGGCGACAGGTGAATGCGTCGGTCAGCTATTTAGTCCGGCTGGTTGGACAGACCGTCTCTGTGGAGCCTCTCCCCTATGCTTAATTGGCTGGATCCGAACCATGGGGCCGTCCGCCTTGACGCCCAGAATATTTGCGTTAGAGCTTATGTCCAACTGGGCTGGTGGCGATTGACCACGAATTTGGTTGAGTTTATTTTTGACCGTGACACACACACACACACACACACACACACACACACACACACACACACACACACACACACACACACACACACACACTCCTCTCTCTCTCTCTCTCTCTCTCTCTCTCTCTCTCTCTCAAACCACACACACACATACACACACACACACACACACACACACACACACACACACACACACACACACACACACACACACACACACAAACACATGCTCGCACGCATGCATACAGACAGGAACTGTGGTTATGGCAAACGTGGTCCTATCGTATGGCAAACGACATATCGTGCGATCCGCGAAGTTTGTGTTGACCGTCTCTACCAAGAACAAAGGGTTGTAGGATTCCTGATCATGGAAAGTGTGCTTTATCACGTGCAAAGATGTTGAGAAGATGTGTGTGAGTGTGCGGCTGGGGGTGGGGAGGGAGGAGAACGGCCACAATCCGCACATTGTCTTCAATGCCCAGCGACGATTTTGCGATGACGTGATTTAGGTTCCCCAAGAATGCAGTCTTTCTGTGCTTTGAGATTGCGGTCGAGGGGGAGGGGGGTGGGGTGGAGGGGAGGGAGGGGGCTCTGAAACCCACGGACCCCTTCCCTCTCCCGCAGCCATACCCCTCCCATCCCCCCACCTCTACGATCCATATTTGAACGTTCTAACACAAGAATTAAACTATATTTATTCACAGAAACAATAGAGTTTCGGTAAACACGAACGGTAACAGACATTAGGGTCTGCCGTTTATGACACTGACTATACCGCGTTAGTGACAGGTGTGCAGTCAGCTGACAGGATTCGTGTTCCTGCTCCGTCAAGACGACAAGGGGATCCAGCCGGGTTCCTTCCCAAATTAACGAACGAAAAGCGCCTCCAGTCAAAGACAACTGAACCTGGACACCCGCCAGACCGACAGCGAAGTGAAGAACACTGACGTTCGCCCTCATCATCAGCCAACCTCCCCCCTCACCTCCCCACCCTCCCCCTCCCCTCCCCACCCTTTCTGCCTCACGAGGAAACGGGTTGAGCCATTTGGGTGCTTGCACTTCGAGGCCCATCGGACGAACACGCTTGCACGATAAAAAAGGGGGGTAATTCGCTGAGAGAAGGATGGAAACAAGTCCTGCTGTGATAGTGGGACGCGACTCCACGAGAGGAACCAGAAGAGGTCAGTGTGTGACCTATATACAGGTGAAAGTCTCTGAATTCTTCCCGTGCCTGTGGCCTGTAGGTGTGAATGGGAGGAAGTCTACAGCCCCGCCGCTTTCTGACATCAGAGGGAATCTTTTCACCAGTTCACCGGTAATTCCTTGCGGAAACTTTTAAGCATCATTTTTGTAAAGAAAAAAATGCATCATTTTTTCCTCCTGCGTTTATTTGCAGATTAGAAGTTCAGAGTGGTCGTGTCAGACTGCAAATTAAGCCATGCAGGAAAGATGTGCCACTTGAGGGGGCAAACTCTCATCTTAACAAAACGTGACGTACATGTCGGTGGTTCCAGACATCGAGGGTTTTCTTCCATCTCTATGGTCCCAGTCACTGGCTTATTTCTCCATCTCTGTGGACCTAACCACTGAGCTTATTTCTCCATCTCTATGGTCCAAGTCACTGAGCTTATTTCTCCATCTCTATGGTCCAAGTCACTGAGCTTATTTCTCCATCTCTATGGTCCCTGTCACTGGGCTTATTTCTCCATCTGTATGGTCCCTGTCACTGGGCTTATTTCTCCATCTCTATGGTACTAACCACTGAGCTTATTTCTCCATCTCTATGGTCCAAATCACTGAGCTTATTTCTCCATCTCTATGGTCCAAGTCACTGAGCTTATTTCTCCATCTCTATGGTCCAAGTCACTGAGCTTATTTCTCCATCTCTATGGTCCAAGTCACTGGGCTTATTTCTCCATCTGTATGGTCCCTGTCACTGGGCTTATTTCTCCATCTCTATGATCCATGTCACTGGGCTTATTTCTCCATCTCTATGATCCATGTCACTGAGCTTATTTCTCCATCTCTGTGGTCTCAGTCACTGGGCTTATTTCTCCATCTCTATGGTCTCAGTCACTGGGCTTATTTCTCCATCTCTGTGGTCCAAGTCACTGGGCTTATTTCTCCATCTGTATGGTCCCTGTCACTGGGCTTATTTCTCCATCTCTATGATCCCAGTCACTGGGCTTATTTCTCCATCTCTATGGTCCCAGTCACTGAGCTTATTTCTCCATCTCTATGATCTATGTCACTGGGCTGATTTCTCCATCTCTATGATCCAAGTCACTGAGCTTATTTCTCCATCTCTATGGTCCAAGTCACTGAGCTTATTTCTCCATCTCTGTGGTCTCAGTCACTGAGCTTATGTCTCCATCTGTATGGTCTCAGTCACTGGGCTTATTTCTTCATCTCTATGGTCCCTGTCACTGGGCTTATTTCTCCATCTGTATGGTCCCTGTCACTGGGCTTATTTCTTCATCTCTATGGTCCCTGTCACTGGGCTTATTTCTCCATCTCTATGGTCCAAGTCACTGAGCTTATTTCTCCATCTCTATGATCCATGTCACTGGCTTATTTCTCCATCTCTATGGTCCATGTCACTGGGCTTATTTCTTCATCTCTATGGTCTCAGTCACTGGGCTTATTTCTTCATCTCTATGGTCCCAGTCACTGGGCTTATTTCTCCATCTCTATGGTCCATGTCACTGGGCTTATTTCTCCATCTCTATGGTCCCTGTCACTGGCTTGTTTCTTCATCTCTATGATCCCAGTCACTGGGCTTATTTCTCCATCTCTATGGTCCAAGTCACTAAGCTTATTTCTCCATCTCTATGATCCAAGTCACTGGGCTTATTTCTCCATTTCAATGGTCCCTGTCACTGGGCTTATTTCTCCATCTCTATGATCCCAGTCACTGGGCTTATTTCTCCATCTCTATGGTCCCAGTCACTGGGCTTATTTCTCCATCTCTATGGTCCCAGTCACTGGGCTTATTTCTCCATCTCTATGATCCCAGTCACTGGGCTTATTTCTCCATCTCTGTGGTCTCAGTCACTGGGCTTATTTCTCCATCTCTGTGGTCCCTGTCACTGGGCTTATTTCTCCATCTCTATGGTCTCAGTCACTGGGCTTATTTTTCCATCTCTATGGTCCATGTCACTGGGCTTATTTCTCCATCTGTATGGTCCGAACCATTGAGCTTATTTCTCCATCTCTATGGTCCCTGTCACTGGGCTTATATCTCCATCTCTATGGTCCGTGTCACTGGGCTTATTTCTCCATCTCTATGGTCCATGTCACTGAGCTTATTTCTCCATCTCTATGGTCTTTGTCACTGGGCTTATTTCTCCATCTCTATGGTCTCAGTCACTGGGCTTATTTCTCTATCTCTATGGTCCATGTCACTGGGCTTATTTCTTCATCTCTATGGTCTCAGTCATTGGGCTTATTTGTCCATCTCTATGGTCCATGTCACTGGGCTTATTTCTCCATCTCTGTGGTCCAAGTCACCGAGCTTATTTCTCCATCTGTATGGTCCCAGTCACTGGGCTTATTTCTCCATCTGTATGGTCCCTGTCACTGGCTTATTTCTCCATCTCTATGGTCTCAGTCACTGGGCTTATTTCTTCATCTCTATGATCCCAGTCACTGGCTTATTTCTCCATCTCTGTGGTCCTAGTCACTGGGCTTATTTCTTCATCTCTATGGTCTCAGTCACTGGGCTTATTTCTCCATCTCTATGGTCTCAGTCACTAGGCTTATTTCTCCATCTCTATGATCCCAGACACTGAGCTTATTTCTTCATCTCTATGGTCCCAGTCACTGGGCTTATTTCTTCATCTCTATGGTCCCAGACACTGAGCTTATTTCTCCATCTGTATGGTCCCAGTCACTGGGCTTATTTCTCCATCTCTATGGTCTCAGTCACTGGGCTTTTTTCTCCATCTCTGTGGTCCTAGCTAATGAGGTTTTTTTCTCCATCTCTGTGGTCCTAACCAATGAGTTTTTTCTCCATCTCTGTGGTCCTAACCAATGAGGTGTTTTTCTCCATCTCTGTGGTCCTAACCAATGAGGTTTTTTTCTCCATCTCTGTGGTCCTGACCAATGAGGTTTTTCCCCCGTCCCTATGGTCCCAGTGACAGAGATTTAATTCCATCTCAGTGGTCTCAGTTATAGACATTTCTTTTCTTTTTTTTTGTCAATGGTTCTCTTTCCGCGGGGAGTTTCTTCCGTCTTCATGGTTCTCTGTCTACATCTCCCATCGTTATGATTTCCCATCCACACAAGGTTGTTTTTTTCCCATCTTTATAGTCACATCTACACAGGTATTTTTCCCATCTTATAGTCACATCTACACAGGTATTTTTCCCATCTTTATAGTCACATCTACACAGGAATTTTTCCCATCTTTATAGTCACATCTACACAGGTATTGTTCCCATCTTTATAGTCACATCTACACAGGTATTTTTCCCATTTTATAGTCCTATCCACACAGGGGTTTCTCCCATCTTTATAGTCACATCTGCACAGGTATTGTTCCCATCTTTATAGTCACATCTACACAGGGTTTGCTCTCATATTTACAATATCTTCCAGACATTGTTTTCTCATACTTCATAGCCCCATTCACACAGGGTTTTTCCCCTATCTCTATAGTCCCATCAATGCTGGGTTTTCTTCCTATTTTTAGAGTCTCATTAGATAGATTCCCCCCCCCCCCCCCCCACCTCCCATCTTTTTGGTCCCATTCATTCCGGGTTTTCATTCTGTCATCATAATCCCATCGAACATGCTTTTCTCCCATCTCTATAATTCCATCATTTCAGGTTTTTCTTCCATGTCTATAGTACAATCTGCATAGGTTTTTTTCCCCTTCTTTATGGTGCAGTCCACAAAGGTTTTTTCCCATTTCTATAATCCTGTCGTTGCTTTTCTCCCATTTTATGGAACAAGCTCCACAGGGTTTTCTCCCTTTTCAGTGCTACAATCCACACGGATTTTCCCCGTCTTTTTGGTATAATCCACACAGAGTTCCTCCCATCTTTATGATCCCCTAGGATTTTCTCCACACACGGTCTCCTCCCGTCTCTATCCCATTTACACCGGATTTTTTTTAATAATCATTTTTGAGGTGCCATGCACATAGAATTTCCCACTGTTACAGTCCTTTTGACACAGTTTCCCCCTCTGTAGTACCATTCACACAACGGGTTTCCCCCATCTTTATCGAACCCCATTGAGATAGGTTTCCCTGTTTATGGTTCCATTAACACAGGGCTTTCTCCCGTCTTTATGGTATCATCAACAGAAGATTTTATCCCATTTTTTGGTACTATTAATACGGCGTTTTCTCCCTTCTTTGTGGAACTGTTAACACAGGGTTTTCTACCGTCTTTATGGTATCATTAACGCAGGGTTTTCTCCCATTTTTTGGTACCATCCATACAGGTTTTCTTCTGTCTTTATGGCGCCATTTACACAGGTTTTCTCCTATGTTTATAGCACCATTTACACAGGTTTTCTCCTATCTTTATGGCGCCATTTACACATGTTTCCTCCTATCTTTATGGCACCATTTACACAGGGTTTCTCCTATCTTTATGGTGCGAAATACACAGGTTTTCTTCAATCTTTATGGCGCCATTTACACAGGTTTTCTCCTATCTCTGTGGCACCATTTACACAAACTTTCTCCTAGCTTTATGGTACCATTTACACAGCTTTTCTCGTATCTTTATGGCGCCATTTTCACAGATTTTCTCGCATCGTTATGGCGCCATTTACACAGGTTTTCTCCTATCTTTATAGCACCATTTGCGCAAAGTTTCTCCTATCTTTATGGCGCCATGTACACAGGCTTTCTCTCATATTTATGGCGCCATTTACACAAGTTTTCTCCCATCTTTATGGCGCCATTTACACAAGTTTTCTCCCATCTTTATGGCGCCATTTACACAGGTTTACTCCTATCTTATGGCGCCATTTACACAGGTTTTCTCCTATCTTTATGGCGCCATTTACACAGGTTTTCTTCAGTCTTAATGATGCTATTTACACATGTTCTCTCCTATCTTTATGGCGCCATTTACACATGTTTTCTCCTATCTTTATGGCGCTATTTACACGGGTTCCCCCTATCTTTATTGCAACATTTACACAGGTTTTCTCGCAGCTTTATGGCTCTATTTACGTAGGTTTTCTCTTATCTTTAGGGCGCCATTTACACAGATTTTCGCCTATCTTTATAGTCCCATCTACTCATGAGTTTTCTCCTGTCTTGAGCCCCCCCACCCCCCTCACTCCATCACTATACAAAGAGTTTTCTCCCGTCTGCAAGGTGCCTGCCTGTCGCAACATGCATGAACTGTTAAAGGACAAAGTTTGAGTGCAACCCTACACTCCTTTAATCAACTTCCGGTGGGTGCTCACAGTCAGCCCTGAGTAGCGAGGGAACGACGCCCCCCCCCCCCCCCTTGCCCTCCTCCGGCTTTCCATCCCCCCCCCCCCCCCCCCTCTATTCCTCCTATCTCCCCTCACCTGACCTCCTTCTTCCTTCTCCGTGTGGTGCGTTGCCTGCACTATACTGCACTACCTGTCTTTGAAGTGCGTCTAGCCGTGCACTTCAGTTTAGTGGCAGGCATGAAGATTTGACGTGTTCTCTCTCTCTCTCTCTCTCTCTCTCTCTCTCTTTTTTCTCTCTCTCTCCTCTCTCTCTCTCTCTCTCTCTCTCTCTCTCTCTCTCTCTCTCTCTCTCTCTCTCTCTCTCTCCGCACGCACACCACACACACACACACACGCACGCACGCACGCACGCACGCACGCGCGCGCGCGCGCGCGCGGGTCTACGACTTCTAAAGATACGAGAAGTGTACACTGTTACTGATAGCGCCTTCGCGTGTAATGCCAAAGAGATGGACCTCCGCTGGTCTTTCAACTGGATGTTGTGACAGTGAGATTCCAGGAAGGAATTCTAGAAATGTGTGCACCTCAGTCATTGGTCTCATAGAGATAGCAGACCTCAGTAGCCGTACGTTTATGAACATATCTGAGATCCGCTTGATCAGTTCTATTAGCCCTGGTTGGTGTGTCCGCGAGAAAAACATTGCTGCCAGAAATTGTCTATCCGGATGTCGTGGTCGATTCCTTTGAACTTTGAATCTTACTTTGAGTCTCATATTCCTACCTCGTTCAAATTTGTGTAACCTTCTGATGCATAGGCCTCAACTCAAACTGGATCCTAACTGGATTTATTATCCATGTCCACTATAACATGATATCTATTTCTGACTGGATTTAGTATATATGTCTACTTTAATATAATAGATATTATCGACTGGATTTATAATCTATGTCCACTTTAACATATCTATTTCCTAACTTAACATTAGTCATATTCCTGTTTGGGTGGCCTTTTCGTAGAAATGGAATCGCTTAGAGTGATCTACTCTTGCAGCTGCCTGTTGAGGCTGCTAAAGGCGTCAAAGTCAGGTCAGGATCGTGATAACAAAGACAAAATAACTAAGAAGTAAACTCTAGTATGCTGTGCGTCTTAGTCACATAGACAGTAGGCCTCAAGGGAGCATAGGCCATACACACATTGTGAATGCTAGGCTTGCAAAGGGTTGGGTGCACGGGGTTGTGTGAAGGGTCAGTATCTAGTGTTGTGGAGTGCCATGGATGCACAGGGTTGTGTGAAGGGTCAGTATCTAGTGTTGTGGAGTGCCATGGATACACAGGGTTGTGTGAAGGGTCAGTATCTAGTGTTGTGGAGTGCCATGGGTGCACAGGGTTGTGTGAAGAGTCAGTATCTAGTGTTGTGGAGTGCCATGGGTGCACGGGGTTGTGTGAAGGGTCAGTATCTAGTGTTGTGGAGTGCCATGGGTGCACGGGGTTGTGTGAAGGGTCAGTATCTAGTGTTGTGGAGTGCCATGGGTGCACAGGGTTTTGTGAAGGGTCAGTATCTAGTGTTGTGGAGTGCCATGGGTGCACAGGGTTGTGTGAAGGGTCAGTATCTAGTGTTGCTGAGTGCAATGGGTGCACGTGGTTGTGTGAAGGGTCAGTATCTAGTGTTGCTGAGTGCCATGCGTGCACAGGGTTGTGTGAAGGGTCAGTCTCTAGTGTTGTGGAGTGCCATGGGTGCACAGGGTTGTGTGAAGGGTCAGTATCTAGTGTTGCTGAGTGCCATGGGTGCACAGGGTTGTGTGAAGAGTCAGTATCTAGTGTTGCTGAGTGCCATGGGTGCACAGGGTTGTGTGAAGGGTCAGTATCTAGTGTTGTGGAGTGCCATGGGTGCACAGGGTTGTGTGAAGGGTCAGTATCTAGTGTTGTGGAGTGCCATGGGTGCACAGGGTTGTGTGAAGGGTCAGTATCTAGTGTTGTGGAGTGCCATGGGTGCACAGGGTTGTGTGAAGGGTCAGTATCTAGTGTTGCTGAGTGCAATGGGTGCACAGGGTTGTGTTGAGGGTCAGTATCTAGTGTTGTGGAGTGCCATGGGTGCACAGGGTTGTGTGAAGGGTCAGTATCTAGTGTTGCTGAGTGCAATGGGTGCACAGGGTTGTGTTGCGGGTCAGTCTCTAGTGTTGTGGAGTGCCATGGATACACAGGGTTGTGTGAAGGGTCAGTATCTAGTGTTGTGGAGTGCCATGGGTGCACAGGGTTGTGTGGAGAGTCAGTATCTAGTGTTGTGGAGTGCCATGGGTGCACAGGGTTGTGTGAAGGGTCAGTATCTAGTGTTGTGGAGTGCCATGGGTGCACTGGGGTGTGTGAAGGGTCAGTATCTAGTGTTGTGGAGTGCCATGGGTGCACAGGGTTCTGTGAAGAGTCAGTATCTAATGTTGTGGAGTGCCATGGGTGCACAGGGTTGTGTGAAGGGTCAGTATCTAGTGTTGTGGAGTGCCATGGGTGCACAGGGTTGTGTGAAGGGTCAGTATCTAGTGTTGTGGAGTACCATGGGTGCACAGGGGTGTTTGAAGGGTCCGTATCTAGTGTTGTGGAGTGCCATGGGTGCACAGGGTTGTGTGAAGAGTCAGTATCTAGTGTTGTGGAGTGCCATGGGTGCACTGGGTTGTGTGAAGGGTCAGTATCTAGTGTTGCTGAGTGCCATGGGTGCACAGGGTTGTGTGAAGAGTCAGTATCTAGTGTTGTGGAGTGCCATGGGTGCACAGGGTTGTGTGAAGGGTCAGTATCTAGTGTTGTGGAGTGCCATGTGTGCACAGGGTTGTGTGAAGAGTCAGTATCTAGTGTTGTGGAGTGCCATGGGTGCACGGGGTTGTGTGAAGGGTCAGTATCTAGTGTTGTGGAGTGCCATGGGTGCACAGGGTTGTGTGAAGGGTCAGTATCTAGTGTTGTGGAGTGCCATGGGTGCACAGGGTTGTGTGAAGGGTCAGTATCTAGTGTTGGGGAGTGTCCATGGGTGCACAGGGTTGTTTGAAGGGTCCGTATCTAGTGTTGTGGAGTGCCATGGGTGCACAGGGTTGTGTGAAGGGTCAGTATCTAGTGTTGTGGAGTGCCATGGGTGCACAGGGTTGTGTGAAGGGTCAGTATCTAGTGTTGTGGAGTGCCATGGGTGCACAGGGTTGTGTGAAGGGTCAGTATCTAGTGTTGTGGAGTGCCATGGGTGCACAGGGTTGTGTGAAGGGTCAGTATCTAGTGTTTTGGAGTGCCATGGATGCACAGGATTGTGTGAAGTGTCAGTATCTAGTGTTGTGGAGTGTCCATGGGTGCACAGGGTTGTTTGAAGGGTCCGTATCTAGTGTTGCGGAGTGCCATGGGTGCATAGGGCTGTGTGAAGGGTCAGTATCTAATGTTGTGGAGTGCCATGGGTGCACAGGGTTGTGTGAAGAGTCAGTATCTAGTGTTGTGGAGTGCCATGGGTGCACGGGGTTGTGTGAAGGGTCAGTATCTAGTGTTGTGGAGTGCCATGGGTGCACAGGGTTGTTTGAAGGGTCAGTATCTAGTGTTGTGGAGTGCCATGGGTGCACAGGGTTGTGTTGAGGGTCAGTATCTAGTGTTGTGGAGTGCCATGGGTGCACAGGTTTGTGTGAACGGTCAGTATCTAGTGTTGCTGAGTGCCATGGATGCACAGGGTTGTGTGAAGGGTCAGTATCTAGTGTTGTGGAGTGCCATGGGTGCACGGGGTTGTGTGAAGGGTCAGTATCTAGTGTTGTGGAGTGCCATGGGTGCACAGGGTTTTGTGAATGGTCAGTATCTAGTGTTGTGGAGTGCCATGGGTGCACAGGGTTGTTTGAAGGGTCAGTATCTAGTGTTGTGGAGTGCCATGGGTGCACAGGGTTGTGTGAAGGGTCAATATCTAGTGTTGTGGAGTGCCATGGGTGCACAGGGTTGTGTGAAGGGTCAATATGTAGTGTTGTGGAGTGCCATGGGTGCACAGGGTTGTGTGAAGGGTCAGTATCTAGTGTTGTGGAGTGCCATGGGTTCACAGGGTTGTGTGAAGAGTCAGTATCTAGTGTTGTGGAGTGCCATGGGTGCACAGGGTTGTGTGAAGGGTCAGTATCTAGTGTTGTGGAGTGCCATGGGTGCACAGGGTTGTTTGAAGGGTCAGTATCTGGTGTTGTGGAGTGTCATGGGTGCACAGGGTTGTGTGAAGGGTCAGTATCTAGTGTTGCTGAGTGCCATGGATGCACAGGGTTGTGTGAAGGGTCAGTATGTAGTGTTGTGGAGTGCCATGGGTGCACAGGGTTATGTGAAGAGTCAGTATCTAGTGTTGTGGAGTGCCATGGGTGCACGGGGTTTTGTGAAGGATGAATGTCAGGAATAATGACAATGTGATGGCTGGAGATGCCGTGGGATGTTTGAAGATTCCCTGTCTTTGAATGATGGCAGTACAATGTGACAGCTTTGGGTCAACAGGATGTTTGACGGGACAATGTGTGGGTACAATGACATTGTGGGTGCTTGAGGTGTACCGGGCGTTTGAAGTGTCATTGTTAAGCAACAATGACATTGTGGGTGTTTAAAGTGTATAGGATTGTTTCAAGGGACAGTGTCTAGGATAATGACAGTAGTAGTGTGAGGGGGTGCGGAGGGTTGTGTTAAGGGGCAGTGTCTAGGATAATGACATTAGCAGTGTGAGGGGGTGGGCAGGGTTGTGTGAAGGGGCAGTGTCTAGGATAATGACATTAGCAGTGTGAGGGGGTGGGCAGGGTTGTGTGAAGGGGCAGTGTCTAGGATAATGACATTAGCAGTGTGAGGGGGTGGGGAGGGTTGTGTTAAGGGGCAGTGTCTAGGATAATGACATTAGCAGTGTGAGGGGGTGGGCAGGGTTGTGTTAAGGGCAGTGTCTAGGATAATGACATTAGCAGTGTGAGGGGGTGGGCAGGGTTGTGTTAAGGGGCAGTGTCAAGGATAATGACATTAGCAGTGTGAGGGGGTGGGCAGGGTTGTGTTAAGGGGCAGTGTCTAGGATAATGACATTAGCAGTGTGAGGGGGTGGGCAGGGTTGTGTGAAGGGGCAGTGTCTAGGATAATGACATTAGCAGTGTGAGGGGGTGGGCAGGGTTGTGTGAAGGGGCAGTGTCTAGGATAATGACATTAGCAGTGTGACGGGGTGGGCAGGGTTGTGTGAAGGGGCAGTGTCTAGGATAATGACATTAGCAGTGTGGAGGGGGTGGCAGGGTTGTGTTAAGGGGCAGTGTCTAGGATAATGACATTAGTAGTGTGAGGGGGTGGGCAGGGTTGTGTGAAGGGGCAGTGTCTAGGATAATGACATTAGCAGTGTGAGGGGTGGGGGTTGTGTGAAGGGGCAGTGTCTAGGATAATGACATTAGCAGTGTGAGGGGTAGGCAGGGTTGTGTGAAGGGGCAGTGTCTAGGATAATGACATTAGTAGTGTGAGGGGATGTGCAGGATTGTGTGAAGGGGAAGTGTCAAGGATAATGACAATAGGAGTGTGCGGGGATGTGCAGGATTGTGTTAAGGGGCAGTGTCAAGGATTCTTTCTTTCTTTCTGCGTACGCAGGCTGATACTCCTGCGGACACTCCCTGTATAGCCAGGCAGTGGAGTTTTGTGTGTATGACCCTTTTTTATCCCGCCATTAAGGCAGCCATACTCCATCTTCGGGGAAGATGCATGCTATGTGTCACGTGTCATCCATACCAACGGCCAAACTGGCCTTCTCTTCCGAAAGTTGGTGATGGGATTTTACGTGTGTGCAAGATGTTATGCGTGCGTTCACACACGGAACCTCGGTTTATAGTCTCATTCGAAGGACTGTATGGGGAATGGAGTCAGAACCAATGTTAACTCGAGGGAAAAATCCCCCTATACCGAAATTCGAACCCGCAACCCCAGGATCACGAGTCCGGCGCTCTACCAACTGAGCTATCCGGCCCCCTGTGTCAAGGATAATGACA
>CM031619.1:10701425-10729320 GCA_018398815.1 Conus ventricosus
ACACGACCACATGGTGTAACTGCAGAAGACACGACCACATGGTGTAACTGCAGAAGACACGACCACATGGTGTAACTGCAGAAGACACGATCACACGCTGTAACTGCAGAAGACACGATCACACGATGTAACTGCAGAAGACACGACCACACGATGTAACATGCAGAAGACACGACCACATGGTGTAACTGCAGAAGACACGATCACACGCTGTAACTGCAGAAGACACGATCACCGATGTAACTGCAGAAGACACGACGACACATTGTAACTGCAGAAGACACGATCACACGCTGTAACTGCAGAAGACACGACGACACATTGTAACTGCAGAATACACGGTCACACGATGTAACTGCAGAAGACACGATCACACGCTGTAACTGCAGAAGACACGACGACACATTGTAACTGCAGAAGACACGACCACATGGTGTAACTGCAGAAGACACGACCGCACGCTGTAACTGCAGAAGACACGACCACACGCTGTAACTACAGAAGACACGACCACACGCTGTAACTGCAGAAGACACGACGACACACTGTAACAACAGAAGACACGACCACACGCTGTAACTGCAGAAGACACGACCACACGCTGTTACGCTAAAAACACAACCATTTGGTGTTAGCACAAGCTTTAAGGGAAAGATAACTCACCACTCCAATCTCTCTTCTTCCCCACCGCTTTTTGTCCTTCATTTCTATCATAATTTGCATGTGACCCGCGCTCAGTTCTCTGCTTGCTGTTTATTCCAGAAGACTGTTCCACAGTAAAGACTGTTCCACTGTTTTTCAGAATGACGGCAATCTTTGCTTCAGATGTGATGCTTGACGGTGGAAGATGGGGACGGAGGGTGGAACAACAGGGAAATAGCAACAGTTTTGCCTACCAGTCACAAAGACGTTTACAAAATTTGACGAATCACGTAACCCAAGACATGTATATTGATGTCTATAAATACAAGAGAACGAACGAACGAACGAACGAACGAATCTTTTTTAATGAGGGATAAAGAATAAGCACAATACAGGCTTTTTTACATCTTGCCCTCGATGAAGCAGAAAAAATAACAATATGTGACTTCAAAATCAACCAACCATCTTAATAGTGAAAAGAATATTTAGCCTGAAATACAAAAGGCAATCCAAAAATATGACAGTCAACCTTTCACCCACACACACACACACACACACACACACACACACACACACACACACACACACACACACACAAAGAGAAAACAACTTCCAGCAAATACATTTTAAAAAAAAAAAAAAAAAAAAAGGAGAAGAGAAATGAAGGACGTCAATGAAAGGTGGACAGGTGAACAGTATGTCATGACAAGGTATAGAGAAGGGGTAACGAAGGAATACAAATGAACATTCAAATACATTTAAACATCATTTGTACTTAAATCAAAACAATAATTTTGAAATACGTATAAAGAAGGTTATTGATGTTCTCATTAGTCACACTGTTTAGGAAGCTTTAGCATCAGATATGAGAAGTATTGTTTTTTGAAAACGTTTAGACTAGAAATTACATTAAATGAAGACACTAGGTCATTCCACAAACAACCACCAGAGTAAATGAGGCTAGATTTAAAAAGATCAATCCTCGGTAGGGGTATCTGAATCTTTCTGATATTGCGAATCAGGTTCGTTTTAAATTTATTTTTCAAAGTTGGTGGTGCTTGATTGGACATTATCTTAAACATGAAAATTGCTTTGTTATAAGTGAGTTTCCATTTTAGAGGCAAAATGTCTAAACGTTTATAATCAGAGGGAGTTACAGTTGTAGATTTGAGAAGAACGAGTTTCACAGCCCGTCTATGAAGACTGAAGAGTGGTTTTAATACGTTATAACTGGCCGAATCCCACAATGTAGAAGAGTAATTCAAATGAGATTCAATGTACGAAGTAAAAAACAGCTTACGACAATGCTGGTCTAAGAAATATTTTAGTTTTGAAAGCTGGTGAATCTTTTGAGACAGACGTTTGCAAAGCATTGTGACATGAGAAGACCATGACAAATTATTGTCTACAATGACACCAAGGACTTTATGATGATCAACTTCTTCAACTATTTCATTATTTATACTAAGAGATAGGAAATCATAAGAAATATTTTGACGCTTTTGTCTGGTGGTTATTATCAAGTACTTCGTTTTCTGAGGATGGAGACACATGTGATTGAGTTCAGACCATATGATTAATTTGTTTATACTTTCTTGTAAACTTGCATATACATTTTCAATTCTTTTATGACTACAGTGTATTGTGGTGTCATCAGCGAACATTTCACAGAGACTATCAATGAATAGAGGTAAATCGTTTATATAATAGGAAAATAAGATAGGTCCGAGTACTGACCCTTGAGGCACACCATGACTAATGGATAATGTAGGAGATACAGAATCATTTACTGAGACCATTTGCTTTCTACCGGAAAGATATGAAGATAGGAGTTCTAACGAATTCTCTGATAAGTTGTATACCTTAAGCTTTTTAAGAAGAAGATTGCGGTCAATAACGTCAAAGGCTTTCATAAAATCTACCATGAGAACACCTGTAATTTTGTCGTTATTTATCTTAGTGAGCCATTGATCAACTAGATTTGTCAGTGCTGTTTGGCACGAGTGATTAGCCCTAAAACCGGATTGGTCTTGATGAAATAAATTGAAAAAATTGAAGTGATCGAGAATATGTTTATTCAGATGGTTTTCCAATGGTTTAGACAGCACAGACAGAATAGAAATGGGCCTGTAGTTAGACGGATCGGTGTGATCACCTGTTTTGTAGATCGGCATTACTCTAGCAATTTTAAAAGCCTTGGGGAACTGATTTTTAGAAATGCAGAGATTATATTATATACGTAAGTGTTTCAGCAATTACAGGGGCTGACAGTTTGAGAATCTTTCCGTCAATGCCATCAAGGCCAGTAGTACTACTTTGCTTTAAGTGAATAAGAGCATTATATACTTCGTGTACACATAACAACGGAATATCTAGAAATGTTGTGAATTTTTTGGACTGACAAAAATTCAGAAGAACATCTAAATCGTTTTGTGAGGATCTGTTTGTTTTTATGGTGAAATTGGCAATATTGCAGAAGTGTGTGTTCAACATTTCAGCTGATATATCTTTCGGTGTTGTAGCACGAGCGTTAGAATGTTTATTGCTAAGCTGATTGATAGCCTTCCAAACTGATCGGTTGTCTGTTTTAGAGTAAATAAGATCTTTAAAATATTTCTTTTTCGCTGAGCGTTTTAAATAGTTAACAAGATTTCTTTGTTTCATAAATTCAATACGATTACCTGATGCTAGAAGTGAGTCTCTTAAATCCATGGATTTTTCTATATCACTTGTAATCCAAGGCTTTTTAGGGGTACTTTTGACACGAATTTTTTTAATGGAGCGTGCTTATTGTAAACATTGAGAAAAGTGTGATACCAAACTTCTAAGGCTTCATCGGGATTAGTGAACTGATACACAGAGGAAAGTGAGGAATTCATCAGATCTGTAAGGAACAAGTCTTTATTAAAGTCTGAAAAGTTTCTGTACGTGATATACTTGTGATGATTTAGGGGGATTTTAACGCCTCGTTTAGACCAAGTAAAACAGACAGGGAGTGATCGCTGCATCCAAAAACTGGTGAACATATTTCTATTATGGTACGTACAGAAGATGTGTAAACATGGTCAATGAGAGTTTGGGAAGTAGCAGTGATTCGTGTTGGCTTATCGATTAACTGTGTCAGATTAAAAGAAGTGTAGGTTTGAATCCAGGATTTGTTTGCTTTCAAAAGATCAATGTTAAAATCACCCAGTAAAATCACCCAGTAAAAATAATTCGTTTGAAGAGAGAGAGAGAGAGAGAGAGAGAGAGAGAGGGGGGGGGGGGTTTGTAAAGCGAAACTAAGCTTAAACAATCTTATTTCCAGTTCAGCTTTTAATCCGTTTAAAATCCTGTACATATGCCACACACGCACGCCCTCAAGCACGCACGCACGCACGCACGCACGCACGCACGCACGGACACACACACACACCACACACACACACACACACACACACACACACAACACACACACACACACACACACACACACAACGCACACAAAAAGTGAATGCCATCTTTCCCGGGCTAAAGGTCTGATTATTCTCAGTGATTACCTATTTCCCCCCCATGCACGAAGGACTGGCAGCGTCCTCTGCGTGGTCGGAGAGTGCCACTGGACTTGTTACTCACAGACAAAGACAGAAAACGCTGGCATTGCAAAATCGGACGAGTTTTCTTTTTTAAAAAATTGAAAGAAAATATAAAAAAGCAAAACCCCCAAAACCAAAAAGACTACCGTTCAGTCTGAGATTCTTTATGTCTGGGGGGGGGGGGGGGGGGGGGGATTTTTCTCTCGGCAGTTCTCTTGACTTTCTTAATGAAAATGTGGTTTCGCTTTTGTCGATATAGCGTTTCGTTTTTCTTTCCCTGGCATTGACGTCACTGTTCGCTGGTTTATGTCGTTTTCAAAAGGTACTTCTCCATAAAAATCACGATCCAAGGATGCCGCAAATGGGCGGAGACAAAATGCCATGGTTTGCCTCCCCTTGTCTTCCTTGGCCATACCCTGGCTGGCCTTGCCATAGCCTTGCCTTGCAATACTTCATCTTGCTTTGCCTTGGCTTCCAATGCCTCGCTTGACCATACACATTGCAGTGTCTTGCCATAGCCTTGCTTTGCAATAGCTTTTTCTTGCTTTGCTTTGCCTTGATTTGCCAGGCTTTTTAGCCTTGCCATGCTATACTTTGCCTCGCATTGCCTTGCGTTTCCTTGGGTTTTTGTTTGTTTTTCTTTGCCTTCCCTCCTTTTCACTTGCCTTCCCTCCTTTTCACTTGCCTTCCCTCCTTTTCACTTGCCTTCCCTCTGCTCTCCTTTTCACTTGCCTTCCCTCCTTTTCACTTGCCTTCCCTCCTTTTCACTTGCCTTCCCTCTGCTCTCCTTTTCACTTGCCTTCCCTCTGCTCTCCTTTTCACTTGCCTTCCCTCTGCTCTCCTTTTCACTTGCCTTCCCTCTGCTCTCCTTTTCACTTGCCTTCCCTCCTTTTCACTTGCCTTCCCTCTGCTCTCCTTTTCACTTGCCTTCCTCCTTTTCACTTGCCTTCCCTCCTTTTCACTTGCCTTCCCTCCTTTTCACTTGCCTTCCCTCTGCTCTCTTTTCACTTGCCTTCCCTCTGCTCTCCTTTTCACTTGCCTTCCCTCTGCTCTCCTTTTCACTTGCCTTCCCTCCTTTTCACTTGCCTTCCCTCCTTTTCACTTGCCTTCCCTCTGCTCTCCTTTTCACTTGCCTTCCCTCCTTTTCACTTGCCTTCCCTCCTTTTCACTTGCCTTCCCTCTGCTCTCCTTTTCACTTGCCTTCCCTCCTTTTCACTTGCCTTCCCTCCTTTTCACTTGCCTTCCCTCTGCTCTCCTTTTCACTTGCCTTCCCTCCTTTTCACTTGCCTTCCCTCTGCTCTCCTTTTCACTTGCCTTCCCTCCTTTTCACTTGCCTTCCTCTGCTCTCCTTTTCACTTGCCTTCCCTCTGCTCTCCTTTTCACTTGCCTTCCCTCTGCTCTCCTTTTCACTTGCCTTCCCTCTGCTCTCTTTTTCACTTGCCTTCCCTCTGCTCTCCTTTTCACTTGCCTTGCCTCTGCTCTCCTTTTCACTTGCCTTCCCTCCTTTTCACTTGCCTTCCCTCCTTTTCACTTGCCTTCCCTCTGCTCTCCTTTTCACTTGCCTTCCCTCCTTTTCACTTGCCTTCCCTCTGCTCTCCTTTTCACTTGCCTTCCCTCTGCTCTCCTTTTCACTTGCCTTCCCTCCTTTTCACTAGCCTTCCCTCCTTTTTTACTTGCCTTCCCTCCTTTTCACTTGCCTTCCCTCCTTTTCACTAGCTTCCCTCTGCTCTCCTTTTCACTTGCCTTCCCTCTGCTCTCCTTTTCACTTGCCTTCCCTCCTTTTCACTTGCCTTCCCTCCTTTTTTACTTGCCTTCCCTCCTGTCAGATCTGAGCCTTCCTGTCCTGTCGTCGTTACCATGGTCACTCTGTCACGAGCTACGCGCAATCGGATCGCGCTCTGTCATCAGCAATCAGTCTGTGTTAGTGACAGTTTTGGGGGTTGTACTGTGCTCTGGGGTTAGTTCACTAGAAGGTTGTAATTTTCAAACCGGTAGAGAGTGTGGGGGATTAGATAGACTAGTTCGTGTTTGGGCCTACTCCAACGCCTTTAGTCTATTTTTTAGACCAGGAGAACCGGGTCAGCCGGTTTTCTGACACTGGCCGTGTTTGTGCGTGCCGCAGTGGTGTGTGGGCTTGTGCAGGGTCGGTGTGATTGTGAGTGAGGGATGCGTGTGTGTGGGTTTGTGTCTGGTGTGTGGGTGTGCGTGTGTGGGTTCCATTGACAAGGGGGGGTCACTCAGGTTTTCTCAACAGGTGGCAGGATTAGAGCACGGCTGAGTACGAATCGGCGTCATCTTTGACTTCTTTTTGATTTGGCTGGCAAGACTGCAGGAGGTGTGGTTCTGAGCCAGATAGTTTTCTTACGGGTGATTTGTTCACCGAGAATGGTAGACTAGTGTCTTGTGGCGTAATACCTAGCTAGTCTGAGAAGTCCGTGTGTCCACGTTCAGCTGTGTTAGGCAGGAAGAGGAGCCTGCAATACCAGTAGCTGTAGTGTTTAGCGTCAGAATGGAAGCGAGTCGTGTGTAGCTGTTACGTAAACTTCACTGGGGCCTCAGCTGCATGAGCGGCTGACAAAACTTTGTTGCGGTGCGTCTTCGTCCTGTGCGCTGCAAAGTGTTGCTGTTGACAGCACGTGGCATAGCTTCTGGCTGGTTGCTGTTTTGAGTGGTAGGTGTGGGTTTCATTTTCCGTTCATCCGGTGCTTTTGGTATGGATGTTTCGTGCATGTGGTATGAATGGTTTGTATGTGTGGTGGAGGTGTCGTCTGAGGGGGATATAGGTGTTCGCTGGGATGTGGAGTTATTATGGAGAGTTCGCATCCAGTTCAGGACAGGCGGTTGAATGTATTATGCAGGAATGTATAGGGCATTAGGGTTTTGAACTAGGAATGATCATTATAGGGTGTTTGCGCTGTGACGACTACATTATTGTTGACATCGTGTGTCGGACGTATTGTTGTTGACACTGTGAGTGGGCAGAGGGTGATGTATAGGGCTGTCTACTTGGTAAATGCAGTAAGCGGAATGTTTGGGGCTCTTCGTGAGTGCATTGCACTGTGGTAGTTACCGCGGGGTTTTGGTTAGGCTCGCAGTGTTCATGTTTTGGAAATTTTGACAATGCTTGGTAAAACCTTATGCTTTGAACTCTGTCGATTCTGGTCACGCGCTCGAGAGGATTGAGAGATTTATTATGTAATGGGGAGGAGGTTTTGGTGGTAGTTTCTATTATTTGCTACGGGTTTGGATTGAGTATTTTGGTTGTGTTGATGGTATGGGATGTATTGGGTTCCACTGCTCAGGTGGGGTTATTTTTTTATTTTTTTTTTTTCTGTTCCAACCTCTGCGTCACCTCAGAGGCAGTGCACCCACGCCGCTCATTCCGACCCCGTCCACAGCCATAGCCCGGCTGGCCCCGCCGCAGGCCCGGCCCGGCAATCCACGGGAGCAGTCAATGTCAAGTCGTCAAGAGGCAACCCACGGAGGAGACACTGCACTGCTGCCGAGTCACTTCGGTGGTGTTCAGTGGCGCTGTTCTGATCTAACATACGCAGGACACCACCTACTAAGCCCCAACTGACGACAATAATTGCTTAGTCGCGGAGCCGGCGTGAGTGAGCTCCCTCCGGAGGGCGCCACCACGTCCGTCCAACGACAGCCCCATGGACTCGCCGATACCGGTGACCCGACGGAAGAAAACCCAAGGCCACAGACGCGGAGAGGACATCGAAATTGAGGTCACCATGAGAGCAGGGCATGAAAAGCCACAGAATTTGAGACTTTTTTTTTTAATGCTGATCAATGGGAATGAGGATGATTAAGATGATGCTACGGATTTCCATTTCGGTCTGAGACTACATGACAGGGCTGTAACTCTGCGCTTCCTTTCATAATATATCCTGGCGTCAACCAGGCCCGAGAGATACAGGCACCTGCAGTGTTGGTCAGGAAATTTGAGCAACACTCTCAGAACGCATCCATTAAGTGGATGAAACTCGACTGTGTGGTCCCAGTCTTCCCAACTGAGTCCGCAGCAAACTCAATCTGGGTAGGAGCCGGTCGGGCAGAAAAAACCACATGCCTCTGATGGGATTCGAACCCACGACCTCCCAGCCGGGAGTCCGCGACGCTAACCCTTCGCCACGGCGGTGGTCCAGGTGGGGTTATTGCTCATTGTGGGTGCTGATCTTGGTACGCGTGAACCCATAGTGTGAATGATGTTTGCGTGGACTGAGCCCCGTTTGCTATGAGCGGTCTAGATTTGTGTGAGGTGGACTCGTGCACTGATTGACTATTGACTAAGTGTTTAGTCAAGTTGGAGTGAGTACTGGATTTAGACTATGGATCTGTGCTCTTTCTCTGATTGACCTGTAAAGACCCCCCTGTTGTACGGATGGTATCCTACGTTGGGCTGCTGGACATCTCAGTGGAGACTCCTGTCGACTCCATCGAGGAACCTGCTGTGTCACCTGTCGTCCCGAGGTCACCTGTCATCCCGAGGTTAGACAGATTACCAGGGTCATCGTCAAGTGTTGACTCATCCTGCGTCCTCTCCGACCCTGTCCCTGCTCCCATTCTGATGCCTTGACCCTATCAAGGTTTACCCCGGTTTGTCCTCGGTCCCCTCCAGACCGAGTGTCCGATTGACCCATCAACCCTCCCTGTCCCTGTCCTCCGCCCTATGTCGCTGCAGCTTGGGCATGAGGAGGGAGCGTATGCTGGCCACAGTGGGCGGCTGGGCAGGCAACTACTCGCCTGCATCTTGTGGCGACCGGGCAGGACTGGAGAGCACGTGGCTTGACCCTTGGGGACTTCATCGGAGAGAACTACGGGGAGGGCACTGGTGTTGCGGTGAGGGGCGTCATGGACGCCGTGTGGTGTGGCCAGTGGTCTGGTGTGGCACAGAGCATCGCACAGCTGATCGTGAGGGTCCAGCGTCTGGTGTGTTTGTTCGGATAGACGTGCATGTGGAAGTGCTTCAGGCTCACTGAACAATAGTGAACAACAGTACGAGCGTGACATACATGTGATAGTGTTGGGGATCGTGGACGGTGGTAAGCGGAGTCGTGGGAAAAAACCTGTGTGCTGTTTAATGTGTTTCTCATGAAAAAATAATTAGTAGTTTGGTCAGCGTGGTTGTTGGCCTGGGGTATTTTCTATGCTGTGTGGAGTCCGTTGAAAAATTTCCCTTTTAGGGGTTGACTTTGGCACTGTGTTGTATACATTGTATTGATGATATGTGTCATGTGCCCTATGACCCATGTGGTGTCTCTAGGTACTGCCGGCTGCAGGGGACGGAGCTGGTGTCAGGCGTGAATGCAGTGTGATTGAGCGTTTGACGAGCGAGGGTGTTGGTTGTGGCGTGTGTTATTGGTGTGGAAGGGATTGATTAGAGTTGAAGGTTGTCGTTTTGTCATTGTCGGTGGAAATGTTCATGTCACATTCGCGGTCAATAAATGTTGTGTGAATGTTAATCTGTGTTCAGCAGTCTTAGGTCTGTTTGGGAAGCAACTAGATAGGCTGTAAATTCTGTCTGTCAATCTATAGCATTTAGTTCAGGTCTTAGCGAACCTGACACTCCTTTTCACTAGCTTCCCTCTGCTCTCCTTTTCACTCTGCTCAATACCATCGATTCCTTTGTCTGGCCTTACAATGCCATCGATTCCTTTGTCTGGTCTTACAATGCCATCGATTCCTTTGTCTCGCTTACAATACCATCGATTCCTTGTTGGCCTTACAATACCATCGATTCCTTTGTCTCGCCTTAAATACCATCGATTCCTTTTTTCGCCTTACAATACCATCGATTCCTTTGTTGGCCTTATAATACCATCGATTCCTTTGTCTCGCCTTACAATACCATCGATTCCTTTGTTCGCCTTGCAATACCATCGATTCCTTTGTCTCGCCTTACAATACATCGATGCTTTGTCTCGCCTTGCAATACCATCGATTCCTTTGTCTCGCCTTACAATACCATCGTTCCTTTGTCTCGCCTTGCAACACCATTGATTCCTTGTCTGGCCTTACAATACAATCGATTCCTTTGTCTGGCCTTAAATACCATCGATTCCTTGTCCGCCTTACAATACCATCGATTCCTTTGTCTGGCCTTACAATACCATCGATTCCTTTGTCTCGCCTTGCAATACCATCGATTCCTTTGTCTCGCCTTACAATACCATCGATTCCTTTTTCTCGCCTTACAATACCATCGATTCCTTTGCCTCGCCCTACCATCGATTCCTTTGTCTGGGCTTACAATACCATCGATTCCTTTGTCTGGCCTTACAATACCATCGATTCCTTTGTCTCGCCTTACAATACCATCGATTCCTTTGTCTCGCCTTACAATACCATCGATTCCTTTGTCTGGCCTTACAATACCATCGATTCCTTTGTCTCGCCTTACAATACCATCGATTCCTTTGTCTGGCCTTACAATACCATCGATTCCTTTGTCACCCCTTGCAATACCATCGATTCCTTTGTCTCGCCTTACAATACCATTCGATTCTTTGTTTTGGCTTACAATACCATCGATTCCTTTGCCCTCACAGAGAGCAGATCCGAGAGACTGAGCAGCGATATTCCTGCAGAGTGGAGGCTTCCTTGCCATATTGGTCGGTGATCACACTACATCCCGTCTGGCTTGGAAGTGTCGACTGATGTATTTATTATGCAGCAGAGTATTGACGGGGAGTAGGGTGGGCTGGGGCATAACGGTGCATCGACGTTTGGGGGATTGGGGATGGCAATATGTCAACAGAAGATGTGTGAGTACACAACGTATGCTCCCGCGCGCGCGCGCGCCCGCCCGCCCGCCCGCCGGCCGGGCGGCCGGCACGCACGCACGCACGCACGCACGCACGCACGCACGCACGCACGCACACACACACACACACACACACACACACACACACATGTCTTCATCAGTCACTAAAACAGATGCGCGCACGCGCGCGTACACACACACACACACCACACACACACACCACACACACACACACACACACACACACACACTATATCATACATTAACTCACCCTCTTCTCTTTCTGTCTCTCTCTCTATGTTTCTGTTTTTGTCTGTCTGTTCGTCCGTCTGTCAGTCTCTGTCTCTCTCTGTCTCACTCTCACTGTCTCTCTCTCTCTGTCCCCTGTCTCTCTCTGCCTCTCTATTTCTCTCTGTGCTTGTGTGTATGTGTGTGTGTGTGTGTGTGTGTGTGTGTGTGTGTGTGTGTGTGTGTGTGTGTGTGTGTGTGACCAGACTCAGACTCAGACTTTGTCACGAGACCCTAAGGGTGTGTGTTGCGCGTTAGTGTAAGTCGCTTGTGGACAATGGTGTCCCATCAGACCTACACTAAGTGGACCACTGCAGAGTCTGGACGTCCCATCAGTGCACTACCTGTCTGATGATTCCTGTAGTCACAAAGCCTCATTTCATTTCTTGTTGTGGACCACCTCCATGATGGAGGTTCCACCTCTGGCGAAACGCCATACAACAGCTTCAGTGTAGGTGTTCAGGTGTGCACTTGATATGGTTCTTCATGTCAGTTCTTTTGCAGTAACATTCTGCAAACAGTTCGGAAAAAAAACCGCTTTCAAATTACTGTGCAAATCAATGTCCACCCTCGCACATTTTCTGCTTTTCTACGTGTGGTTGAAGTGTAGGGGCCAGTGTGTACGTGTGTGTGTGCGTGTGCGTGTGTGTGTGTGTGTATTCTAAAGCACACATGCACATGTGCATAGCTGCCAACTGCTACGATATCGCCGTAGTTTGCTACGCCAAGAGAATGCTTGCTACGACGCTACTACGATCTTAAATTGCTACGGCGAAACAAAAAAAATTCGAATATACTTTCGTTTTGTTTGGACAGCGCTAAGTAACGTCTCTATCGGTCTGGTCGGAACTGCATTTCCACTTTCGGTTTTACTGTAGCACGTAGATTTTTTTTTACAATTTGCCCTCTTCCTCTGCTTCATCTCTGTTATAATAACAAATATAGATATACTAAGAGTACTGTATGCTTTAATGTGGTCTGTAAAACTGGTTATAGGCCCGATTTCTTTTTAGAACGCGCGCAAAATTAAGTTGCTACTGTCAAATTGGAAATGCTACTGTGAAAATTGTGAAATGCTTACTGTAAGCCGCATGAGCAGGTTGGCAGCTCTGCATGTGCGTGTGTGTCTGCGTGTGTTTCTGTGTTTGTCTGTGAGTGTGTGTGTGTGTGTGTGTGTGTGTGTGTGTGTGCATGCATGCGTGTGTGCATGCATGCGTGTGTAACTTGTCTCTGCTGACTCAAGGGTTATCCAGGGGGAGTGGAACAGTGTTTCAAGTGGTTACTGTGTTCTCCTTGACACTCGGCGCTGTGTCCCAGTGTCTCTCCACCCCCTACACACTGTGCAGTTGCAGACAAGCGGCGCACGGATCATTTCAGATCTGCATGTTTACCTGGGCCAGGCAGAGATGGAGTGGCTTCTGGGTGCGATAGCTTTTACAGCTCTCTCTCTCTCTCTCTCTCTCTCTCTCTCTCTCTCTCTCTCTCTCTCTCTCTCTCTCTCTTCACACACACTTTCTTTATCTCTTTTCCATTCTCTCTGACCATTTCTCTTTCTCTTTTCATTCTATCGCTCTCGCTCTCTCTCTCTCTCTCTCTCTCTCTCTCTCTCTCTCTCTCTCTCTCTCTCTCTTTCTGGAAGGTATCCATGCAAAGAGAAAGGTGGATGATGGTGCAGGAAATTATGTTTACAGTCCTCCTTATACACTAGGTGTTAGCAGACTCAAACATCAGGAAAGGTGTCAGCCCGACCTTCACCATACGTCAGGTGTGATGCACAGTGTGTGCTGTCATTGAACTCGCCCAGCGAGAAGGGGTAAGACCAAAAACCAGGTAAACTGTTCGTACCTGATGTCGTCATTGTACACTTTGCCAAGCCTTGACGTTGTTGAGTTTGATGGGAAGGTTATGAGGGAGGAGGGGGTGGGGGGGGGGGGGGAGAGTGGATGCAGGAAATGGGGTGGATGGGGAGGAAAGGTGTTGGGGAAAGCTCGCAGACCGATTTTTTTTCTGTAGATGTAAGAAATGTTTCAGCACAGTTTCATGAACTTGCATGCGCTTCTCTCCCATCACAGCAGCCTGTCATACACTGCCAACTGTCAGGCGCTAGCAGTTTGATGAGCTTTTCTGGAACCGTTTTTTTTGAAGGATTTTTGATGCAACACACATAATAGCCTACATTTTACAAATATGAGGAATTAGAAAAGTAATATGAATGCATATATTATTGTGGATAAACAACAGGAAGAGTCATGACTGAATGGAACTTAATTACGAGTTTCAACAGCTGGAGTGGCCTGTGGGTGCGAGAGCTATTACCCTCACTGTCTGTCTATCTGGCTGTCTGCTTGTCTGGCTGGCTATCTGTCTCTCAGTCTGTCTCTCTCTCTCCATTTCTCTCTTCATTCTTTTTTTTTATCCACCCTCACTCCCTCTCCCTCTCTCTCTCCCTCTCACTCTCTCTCTCTCTCACTCTCCTCTCTCTCTCTCTCTCTCTCTCTCTCTCTCTCTCTCTCTCTCTCTTCTCCATTTCTCTCTTCATTCTCTCTTTTTATTCACCCTCCCTCACTCTCTCTCCCTCTCTCTCTCTCTCTCTCCCTCTCTCTCTCCCCACTCTCTCTCTCTCTCTCTCTCTCTCTCTCTCTCTCTCTCTCTCTCTCTCTCTCTAGCTCTTTCTGAAACGTGTCCATACAAAGGGAAAAGGTGGATGATGATGTAGAAAATGCATTTTACAGCCCTCGTATAGAGCTATATGCTAGCAGACTCCAAACATCAGAACAGGTGTCAGCTCGACCTTTACCAAACGTCAAGTGTCGTGTACAGTGTGCGCTATCATTGAACTCGCCCAGCGAGAAGGGGTCAGATCAAATCCAGGTAAACTGTTGGCTGCCTGTTGTCCTCATTGCGCACTCTGCCAGGCCTTGACCTCGTTGAGGAGAGAAGGGGATTAGAGAGGAAAGGGGGGTGGGAGAGATGAGAGCAGGAAATGGGGTAGATGGGAATGAGAGGTGTTGGGGAAACTCGCAAGACTGATTTTTTTTTCTGACGGAGGAAACGTTTTAACGCAGTTTCATGAACATGCAAGTGCCTCTCTCCCATCACAGCAGTCTGTCGTGCACTGGCAATCGTCAGGCGCTAGCAGTTTGATGAGCTTTTCTGGAACTTTTTACATATGACTTTTAATGAAACACGCATAATACTTTAAACAAATGTGAGGCATCACAAAAGTAATACGAATGAATATGTTATTGTGGATAAACAACAGGAGTAATAATTGAATGGAACTTAATCACAAGTTTCAACAGCAAGAACAGTAATAATTCAGTCAGTGTGAATTACAGGTTTGAACAACAGGAACAGTTTCTGCAAGAGGTTTTCGATAGAGGCACAGGATTGATTCCATGGAACAGAGTTACAGGTATCGGAACGATTATGAATCAATAGAACGTAAGTTCAGGCTTCAACAACAGGAATAGCAATGATTCAGTGGACTTGAATTACGGGTTTTTGAAAACGGAAACAACAATCCTGCAGGGCTCTTTGGCCAATAGTCTCAGTCAAGACAGCCAGGCATGAAAAACATGAACAATGGCATGCACCTGTGTGTGTGTGTGTGTGTGTGTGTGTGTGTGTGTGTGTGTGTGTGTGTGTGTGTGTGTGTACTTGAGGTTATCCGGGGGAGTGGAACAGTCTGTTTCAAGTGGTTTCTATATTCTCCTTGACACTCGGTGCTGTGTCCATTGTTTCTCCACCCCTACACACTGTGCAGTCTGCAGACAAGCGGCGCACGGATCATTTCAGATCTGAATGTTTACCTTTGGGGCCAGGCAGAGATAAAGTGGCTTCTGGGTGCAAGAGCTTTTATAGGTCTCTCTGTGTCTGTCTCTGCCTGTCTGTCTGTCTGTCTCTCTCTCTCTCTCTCTCGTATTTTTTTTTCTAATTCTTTCTGGAACATTTCCATGCAAAGGAAAAGTAGGGTGATGGGTGCAGGAAATTCATTTCACAATCCTTAACAGACTCAAAACATCGCTAAACATTTCATCCTCAACTTCATGAAACGTCAAGTATCTCGTACAACGAATGTTTGTTATTTAAATTGGTGGGTGAGGAGCTTGGACAGGGGGAAAAGTAGGAACAGTTTTTGCCACTTGGTGTCGTCATAGCCAACTCCCCCAAGCCTTAATTTTGTGGAGATGGGGAGGAGACTGGGGGGAGGGGGGGGGGAGAAGAAGGTGAGGAGCGTGAAAATGGTAGATTGGAATAAGAAGTACTGCTGAAAGCTTGTGAGAGGGGTTTTTCTTTCTTCTTGTTGCTGTTGTCATCGTACCCTGGCTAAAAGACTCCAGGGATCATCCGAACAGCCAAAGTACTTGAACACTATGGTACAAATGCATCAGCCTGGGATGAGAACATTACGTGTGTGACCGTTTTTAATCACCCCGCCACGTGGCAGCCACACTCCGACTTCGGGGGCTTTTGGAGACTGATAATGTTATGCTAGGAGCTTGTCATGACTGAAGGCAATCCCCGCATAACTATGCAGAGCATAACAACATTGTGATGTAGCCTTGGTGTTCTAGCCTATGTCAGTTGGCCTGACGCAGCCTTAAGCCAAGGCGGGTTTCTGTCTTAACCATAGAAGATGCTTCAGCGCTGTTTCATGAAGTTGCAAGACTAACCACCTCGCTCCATCCAGCCCACAGCTTCGCCCGTTCCCGTCTCCCTCCCCTTTCTCTCCCCTTCCCGTCATTTTTCAGCCATCATCACACGCTAGTAGTTTAATGAGTGTTTCAGGAACTTAATTAAAATGTTAAAAAGGGACTCGTGGGGTTCTTAGGCTAATACTTTTGGACATGACGGCAGCACTGACGTGAAAAGATCAAAATGCGTCATGTGCCTACACATAGTAAGCATACCGTGAAACTAACATATGCTGTGAATATGTTCAGTATGTTACTAGGCTTTAAATACAGGCACCACTCTGCCCACATACACACTCTCACTCTCTCTCTCCTCTCTCTCTCTCTCTCTCTCTCTGTCTCTGTCACACACACACACACACAAACACAACACATGATGTTGATGAAAGACGTAAAATGAAAGCACTGCAGCATTTGCTATTGCACGAATGCACACACGCACGCACGCACGCACGCACGCGGGGGCGCCCCACACACACACACACACACACACACACACACACAACACACACACAACACACACACACATACATTCGCGCGCTGGATACGTTTTAACTGATAAAGAGCGGCGCGTGTTTTCTCGATTAAAACTAAATATAGCACAGGGTTGCTCTCTTCAGCTTGATCGGTGAGACTACACAGGTAAGACAATTACAGATGTGAGATCCTGCAGCCACCGGTGATTTGGGTTCGTTTATTCTAACAGGTACTGTTGGGAGAGGAACTGACAGTGAAAAAATTCCCTGAATCAGTCGTTACAAACCATGAGGAACGTGGCAACTGACATGATCCCATGCATCCCATAATCCCTTCAAAGCGTCAGCTGCTGCTGCCCCGCCGAGCAAAGACAGAAACAACTACGTACATGGTTGTGTCTTGCAGAATTGAACAATGACAATGGGTTTGTAACAGGAATCGTGACATAGGAAGGCAATCTATGTGAGCTGTAACAGTAGTCGTGACATAGGAATGCAATCAATGTGAGCTGTAACAGTAAGTCGTGACATAGGAAGGCAACCTATGTGAGCTGTAACAGTAGCCGTGACATAGGAAGGCAGTCTATGTGAGCTGTAACAGTGGTCGTGACATAGGAAGGCAGTCTCAGAACATGTGGCATGTTTGTTTTCTCATGTGTTGCACGGGAAATGCATGCTTGGTAATATTGTCACAATCATTGGAGGTCTTTGCTGGAGTTCACAAAAGAACGGCTGGTTGGTCCTGAATTAAAGAGCTGTGTCGGCATTGCAGTCATAGGCCCTTTTATTTTTTTTTTATGCAGAAGAATAATGATTCAGAAGAACTGAAGTAGGCCTACAGGATTTTTTATAATCTCATCAAATCTGTTCACCTGATACTCTATGACATGACAGCCACATGTAAAAGAAAAAAACAAAAAAACATGAACTGGTTGTTGTTCTTCAATTTAACGTCTTTTCACTAAATGTGATTTTAAACCCAAGGTGTGTGTGTGTGTGTGTGTGTGTGTGTGTGTGTGTGTGTGTGTGTGTGTGTGTTTGAGTGTGTGCATGCAGCGTGCGTACGTGTGTGCATGCAGCGTGCGTACGTGAGTGCGCGCCCGCGTGCGTGCGTGTGCGTGTGTGCGTGTATGTGTGATGAGGAGAAACTCTAAGTAAGAATTAAAAAAAATAAATAAAAAAAAGACATCAAAAGTAAAAACAAACTGTACGAAACAAGATCATGAAACAGCAATTACAGGATTGAGCCAACAGGGCTTAACATAAGAATTCGTACAAAATTTAAGAGAGTCATGTATCCTGGAATATGCACTTTGAAGCATCCTTTCGAAACTCTGACAAATCGGAATCAAGTAGGGGCAAAAGTATAGAACGTGTGTTGTTGTACAATTATCAAGGGCGCCACAAGCACATCGAATATTCTTGACATATTTTGTTCTGAATGCATTTATTTTTAACCGAAATAATAAGGAGGCAAGTTGTCTACTGTGTTTTGGGGTTATAATCCTATGTTTATATTACGGTTTACTGGATTTACTGAGGAAGCCCTTTTTTAAAATATTACTTGCTCGAGAGCTCGTACAACAAAGTATAGAAGAGTCGGGTTTATGTATTCGGGGAGAACACTTTCTTTGTAGTATTCCTCAAATTTTTCAAAAGAGCTCTTGTAAGAGAGAATATCCTTCATGTAAGCTCAAGGGAATATGAATAGAAGCCGTATTGTCAGAATTGTTTGCACCTGCTCGAGCAATCCTGTCAGCCCATTCATTTCCGGATATGAAGCAATGGGAAGGAACCCAACAAAAATTAACTATTATACCTCTTGAAAATAATGTTGTGAATAAGAATTTAATTTCTGATACGATTTCAGCACGATTTTTTGAATTTGTAGATTCTAAAGCTTGAAGAACTGACTTAGAATCTACACAGAAGAGAATACCATAACAGTCAAATGATAAATCATTTATGTACTCTACGGCCATTAATATTGCTATAAGTTCGGCTGTAAAAATGGACAGATTTGCCCCAAGATGAAAGGACTTCTCAATTTTTAAAAATGGAATGACAAAGCCACAACCAGCATTATTGTTTAAATAGAGACCCATCAGTATAGACTTTTACGAAGGTACGATAACAATCATTGATATGTGATTTTGCTTCGCAAGCTAGAATATTAATGTTATCATTTTTTAGATATAGTAGTATAGTTATAATCAAATTTTGGTTTGAAGAGCTCCCAGTTTGGTACGGGACTTATGGGAAAACGCACAGCAAGTTTTTTATGATTGATACCTGAATTTGTCAACAAGTGAGAAGAATATGTGAGTATCTTTTTAGTGGCTCGAATGTTTTTAGCACGTTTAGGAAAGTCTACATCAGACCTCATATCCAGTTCCATTTGGTTAGCACTTTCAATAGTTGAGCAGCGAAGAATGTACTTAGCGCAGGCTAGTTCACGATGGTCATCAAGAGGTAAGACACCAGCTTCATGGTATGTTCCAAAGCTGAAGCATGAAATGGAACACCAAGGGCTAATCTGAATGCCTTAGAGTCTATACACTGAAGCTTTTTTAATAAGTACTTAGGAGCACTAAAAAAGACCTCTTGTGCATATGAAAATTTGGATCTAACTAAAGCAGAAGAAAGATGTATTAAACTTTTTGTTTCCTGGCCCCAACTTTGTTTGCTTATAACTTTGAGCAGATTAAGAGATTTTCTCGCTTGATTTATTATGTGTTCCAAGTGAAAATTCCAAGAAAGATTTGACATAAGATGCACACCAAGGAATTTAATCTCAGAAGTGTAGCTCAATGTGGTATTATGTACTTTGAAGTTTAGGAGTATTGTGAGCAGACCCACCTGCATCAAATAACATCATACGGGATTTTTCAGCCGACAGGCATAAGCCATTATCAGACATGAAGTTCGCATGTTGTCTAACTCTTTTGATATATCTTCTAATGTAATTAACAGATCTTTTTGATGTGTTCTTTTTTAATGTGGCGTTCAACCATAAGCAAATGTCATCCGCATATTGAATCAGTTAACGTTTTTGAAATGTATTTAGGTAAATCATTAGTTAAAATATAAAAAGAAGAGGGGCGATCACAGAGCCTTGAGGGATACCCATATCTAGTAATCTTTTGGATGAATAAGTATGGCCTATTCTTGTCTGAATACTTCTGTTGGTCAGGATGTTTTAACAAATTTATAAATATGACCAGAGAGACCTATAGTTTTTAATTTATATAAAAGCCTATCATGCCAAACTTGATCAAATGCCTTGTTGATATCGAAAAATGTGGCGAGAACGTTTTGTCTTCTAGCAAACTGGTGTTTAAATCTGCGTAGTGAGCTTTACAAGATGATCAATAGTAGACCTGCCCTTTCTAAAACCGGCCTGGTTTGCGGGGATAATGCGAGTTTTTTCACAATAGTATGTCAATCTGTTTAGAACAATTATCTCCATTAGTTACAGACATGAGATGTAAGAGCTATAGGTCGATAGCTATTTGTGTTTGTCATTGATTTTCCATTCTTTAAAATGGGAACTATAATTGAGTCTCTCCATATGGAAGGTATGTTCCCTTCAATCCAACATTTATTAATAATTTCAGGGAGAAATAAACAAAATTTTGTGGTAATATGTTTTAAACATTTCATTAGAAATGGGATCTAAACCAACAGACGTTTTCGTATTAGACAATGGGAAAAAATAGCAGAGTGTAATTCCTGAGACGTAATATCAGCATTTAGATAATGATCATTTATTTTCATCCGGATCAGCGTACATTTCTTTATTAGATTGGTTTTCCCTCATAGCTCTGCATTTGTCTGATAAACTACAGAAGGAGCTGTTTTTGGAAAACATGTCAGCAAATGATTCTGCTTTTTGGTATGTCGAAGGAAATTTTACAGCACCTATTATGATTGGATATGCAGGTAAATGGATTCCTTTTTCATTTCATGGATCTTTTTCCAAATTTTATTGATATCTTTATGTTCACTTATTTCATTAAAACAAAATGATGACCAGTACTCGTGTTTAGCATTTCAATTACTTTATTCCTTTGATTCTTGGCAGTTCTAACTGGTATGCTCCCTTTAACCTTTTTTACTTTTGCGTACAGTTTAAACGTGCTTTTATTTTTATCACAGCGTTTTTGCAAGATTCTGTCCACCACACTTTACCCGTGTGTTTGGGAGATTTTGATTGACTAAGAATCGGAATTGCCTCACCAGCTGCATGCAGTAGTGAGATAGTAAAATGACTGTACATAGATTCTATGTCAGATTTATCAAAGAATTTACATCATATGAAGATAGCACAGAATGAAATTTGGCCCAGTCAGCTCGCTTGTAATCAAACTTTGGATTTTATCCTTACTGTCATCTTGGCTCACTACAAATCCCTCTCAAGAAATAACTATGGAATATGATCACTCCTAAAGTTTATCATAAGTTTGCCATGTACAGCTCGGGACCATTGATGGGGAGATTAAAGACAAGTCAATTGCAGATGATCTGTGACTAGGGATATCAGGCAGTCTCGTGATACTTCCATCATTTAACAGGACGAGTGGGGAGTCTGATAGGTTCTCCCACTAAACGGTTTGAGCTGACTTTCGTGCAAGTTTCTATCCCAGAAAGGAGCATGTTCATTAAAGTCCCCTGCAATTAACCATTTACTACTTTGAAAGTTTATGTTATGTAGCCAGTCTGAATTGCTATCAATGACTCCTTTGGAAAGTACACAGAGACAATGTTTTAAGACTAGAGAATTGTCAAAGTGAACAGAAGCTGCACAAGAACACAAGTCTGAGGTGCCAGTTGGTATAGGTGACTGAAGGGGATGGTAAAATAACTGGTCATTTTATAAATGGCTGCAGAGAAATTTCTCATGTCACCAGTTTCTGACCACAGGCGGGTAAAAGAAACGATCCAGTCGTGGCAAGTCGTTTTTAGACACATTTAGGGATGAAGGGAATGAGGACCATGTAGGAGCTGGCTTCAAGATGTTGTTGAAGATTACAAATTTGTTAAATCGACCGCAGTTCCATGTAGTATATTAATGTCAGTCTTGTTTGCATCAAAATTTAACAATGGACATTCAAGGGAGGCACAATTGCAAAATGAAGATTATTCAAATGAAAGATAAAAAGACAATTCCCCAACAAGAACTAATCAGTGAACAGCAACGCATAGAGAACACTTTACAAAAGGCAAGGCCTAAAGAGGATAAGATGGTAATGTGTAACGCACACAAAAAAAGGGGGGGGGTGGATTGAGGAACTACGCGAATGTACAGGTAGAAAAAAAAAATCAAAATGGCAACCAGCAAATAATATACACAAAGACGATCAGTTTATCAAATTTCAGTCGCTAGACATTAGAGCACAACTACTGACTTTCTTGACGGGAGTGTTTTTTAAGTTTTATGAAGATCATTCACCATCTTGTAGAACATCATAGAAGTTCCGCCAGGGCCCTGGTGCAGGAGAAAGGGGAGATCATAATATCTGTGTGACGAGAAGACTGGGAGAGGGAGGCATCGTGTTCTCCATGAAGAGCGATGTAGACTGGGATTCCTGGACTTGCTGCCAGAGGTTCTTCCAGAAAAGCTGGTGAACGTTCGCCCTAAGTTACCACAAGTACACTGGCTCCTTTCTGGTTCGGGTTGACTCCGTCTTTCAGTGTTCTGGGGCCGGCAAGGAGATTCTCATGGCTGATGACGGACACTTTGGGTACTTTGAATAGTTCAGAGTTTTATAACTGCGTTGAACATTTCGCGGTTTATGTTTATTTCGGGTTAGAAACAGGAGCCACTTTACTGATCACAATGCTGGCGTGTGAATGCTCTTTAGCGATGGTTTTAACGGTGTCCGCAAAGAGTTTGCAAGGGATGCAACGTCTTTTTGTTGAATATCATTGAGACCACAATAATAACAATTGCATCGACTTTCTGTAAACCATGGACGACAGGTTTTGTCTCAAGCGTGGCAGTAAGTCCTTTGTATGGAAGATTTTTGGAAACGGTTTTGAAACCATAAGATCGACCAAGTCGGGGGCACTTCACACCGTTCAAACAGAATCATGAAGGACGAGTACAGATGGGAGATCTTCATTAGCCTTGTTCACTTTCCTTTCCAAGTTGTGTCTTTTGTTTGTTTCGATTCTGAGCAGTCTGTGACGTGATGACGCTACCATTGGGATTGACGTCATGAAGGTTGTCTTCTGTGTTCTCATTCGTTCTTTTGGCTTTAGTTTTGTATCTTCTTCTTTTTTCTTTCCCGTTTTGATGTTGAAACCGGGCGTTGTGCTGTCACCTGAGCGTAGGTAAGGTCTTGTTTCGCGCGCTCTCCTTTACCATTTTCTGTTCTGGATTCGTCTGAACAAATTAGAACGTGGTTCAGAATTACATTTTACGGTTGTGAGCTGAGCAATCGTGTTGTTTTGCTCACGTACCGTATCTTCGAGGGATAACTATTTTTTTGCATAATGTTTTTCGATTACTTTCCCTCACTCACCGATTTCTTCTTTCACGTCCCTTTATGGCATAGGAAGTGAGGAGTTGAGATTTGGAATTTCATCGGTGCTGTCCGTTCCAATCCCAGGAATGTCGGCATTTGTCTGTTGACCGGTTCGCTTCAGATTTGAACATTCTTGAAGCGCCGACTTGCTGGTTTGTCTTTCTTTCTTGACTTGCATTTCGTACTGGACACGAAAGAAGACCTCCCTGGCTCCTAGTTTGGTCATTTCTGAGAGAGAGCCTGCAGAAATGCTATGCTAGCAGACCCGACGTTCAGCTTCTGATCGCTGTCGCCATCTTGTGTGTTTGTCACATGAACTGGTGCATGCCTGTGTGTGTTGTTGTTCTTCCGTTTAACGTCTTCCCACATAAAGTGATTTCAGACAGTTTGCAGTGATAGAGTGTATGGTGAAAGAAGTATGATGGTGCAAACCATTTGTGAGTGTGTGTGTGTGTGTGTACGTGTGTGTGTGTGTGTGTGTGTGTGTGTGAAAATGTGTGTGTGTGTGTGTGTGTGTGTGCACTTGACTCAAGGGTTATCCAGGGAGTGGAACAGTGTTTCAAGTGGTTCCTATGTTCTCCTTGACACCTGGCGCTGTGTCCCAGTGTCTCTCCACCCCCTACACACTGTGCAGTCTGCAGACAAGCGGCGCACGGATCATTTCAGATCTGCATGTTTACCTTGAGCCAGGCAGAGATGGAGTGGCTTCTGGTGTGAGAGCTATTACAGCTCTCTCTCCTCTCTCTCTCTCTCTCTCTCACTCTCTCTCTCTCCTCTCTTCGTTCTTTCGGAACTTTTCCATGGACAGGGAAACGATGGGTGATGGATGTGGGAAATTCATTTCACACTCCTCGGATAGGACTACACGCTAGTGGATTCAACACGTCGGAGAAGATTTCATCCTGAACTTCATGAAACGTCAAGTATCTCGTACACACGTACGCTTATCATTTAACTTGCAAATGGGTAAGCCAGCTGAACAAAACTAGAAAAACTTTTTTTTTGCGCATGATGTCATCATAGCGGAACTCTGCCAGACCTTGACCTTTTTTTTTTTAGAAAGGGAGGAGGAGAGGTTAAGGGGGGGGGGGGGGGGGAAGGGGGGAAGGGGGGGGGGTTGGAAGGAGGACTGCTGTAGAAAACTTGTGAGATGGACTTGTCTTTTAACGAAGAAAAGGCTTCAGCACAGTGTCGTGAACTTGCAAGACGACGTGTTTCTCTCCTCAGAATCCTCACTCCTTCACTCACCCCGCCACCTACGCCCGTCCCTGTCCCCCTTCCCATTCTTCCTCTTCTTCCCCATCACACGCCAACCAGTTTTAGGTGCCGGCAGTTTGATGAGCGTTTCTGGAACTTAATTACAGGTTTTAACAAAGTCGTGGAGCCCTTTGGCTAATTGGCTTGGACATGACAGCAACGCTGATGAGAAAAACACGACTGGGGCGCACACACCTACACACTGTAAACCTTTATGGAAACGCTAATAGATCCTATGAACAACATGTTCGTTACGTACCATGTCACAAGTCGGGCACATACGCGACTGTGTGTGCGCGCGCACGCGCACACACACACACACAACACACACACACACACACACACACACACACACACACACACACTTCATACTCATCAATCTATCGATCTGTCTATCTATCTATGTAATTGTTCACACTAATCTATCTCTTTCAGTCTAATGTCACGAGATGTTGTGAAAAGACGCAAAATAAAAGCACTACTATTGCAGTCAAAACTTTTTATATCCACAACTATGTTGTAATTGTGCATACCCATAGGCATGTACATACACATACTAATTTTTTACGCACGCATATGCGCAGAGAAAACATTGCAGGAAGGCAACCTCAGAAATCATGGCATGTTTGTTTTCACGTAGTTAGAGTCTGTAGCTCAGCAAATAGAACGTTGATAGAGTTGTCACAGCCATGTTGGTTGTTTGGTGAGTCCGATATAGAACGGTTGTCAGTAATCCAGAATTAACGAGCTGTGATCATTGCTGTCTTCCGCAATGCCCCCCCCCCCCCCCCCCTTTTTTTTTTCTTTTTTTTTTAACTGGTCTTTTCCTTTTCCTTTTTTTTTTTTTTTCTTTAAATTGGGCGGGTTGGGTTTTTTTTTCGTTATTCTCTGCACGTTTACTTCATTCTGATGAACGTGTGTTTCCCCGCGTGCAATGTCAGCAATTCTCTCCAAAACCAAAGGCGATCCAACCAGTCCCCCTCCTCCCCCCTCTCCCTCCCCCCCCCCGCCCCCCCCCCCCCCCCCCCTGCCCCCGCCTCCACACTCCCCTGCCCCCTCTGCCACTCGATTGTGGCTGACGGCTTGAGTTGCTGTGTTCCAGCACAAACTCGTCATTTCATGGAGACCTCGCAGCAGCAGGAATGCCGCAGGTCAGGACCCAAGTTGTGAGGCACCTCAGTGTGGCGAGTTGCCGTCTGCTGCTGTGCCGTGAAATAGGGAAAGCTGGTGTTCGCTTGACCTGCAGACACCGGTGACGTACTGTGTTTTGTTTTTTGACGTCATTCCTCAGAATGCGTCATCTTGTGACTAAAGTGTCCCCTTAGAGCTGTGGGTGTGTGTGGGCTCCTATGGTAACCAGTCATCATACCACGGCTTGCGCGGCATTTCAGTTTGTTTTGAAGATACGAAAATGACCAGCTCAACAGGCTGGTTACGTTGTTTTGATGGTAACGTCGTCTTCACTGGAAACACCTCCGTGTCACAACCCCTACCCCATTACCGTGCTTCCTCAGTCCTGTCGTGTATGTCCGATGCATGGCAGTGAAAGAATCTGACTAACGCCGGACGTGTTGTACAGTTTTTGGGGTTGGCTGTTTGTTCGGGTTTCTTTTCTTTCATCTTCGATATCAAAACTGTCGCGTTTCAACCCGCTTCGGCCAGACACTCATGCTACTGTTCATGATTGACGAGCGGCGAATTCGAGGTCTGTCAAAACCTTTGCGCGATTATGGGTAGTTTGGTTCGATTCCCTGTCAAGCCTTTAACCCACAGCTGAGTGTGTGCTTTGGGCTTACGGGCGAGACTTGGCTTCTCACTTCGTGGATTTCTGTCCAAGACTTGCCGTAATCTCCTTACCATCACCCCAGGTGCCTGTATCTGTCGGGCCTGGTTGATGAAGAAGTTTTAGACCAATACAAGAGAGAGACAGAGACAGACAGACAGAGACAAAGAACATAGACAGGACAGACAGACAGACAGAGATAGACAAACCGCCATTCGTTTTGAAATATTTCCCAGTGCCTTCTGCCTCTCCACTCGGAAGTGTTTTACGCACGTGCGCCCTTGGAAGATCCACCCAGCAGAACCATACGTCACTTCCGCCTGTGTGCAATGTGGCATGGCGGTGTCCACTACGTAACTGGTCGTCGTCATCACCTCAGACAATAGCGAGGCCGAGGAGCGACGGGAAAGGGAAGGAGAGAGGGAGGTGTGGAAGAGAGGGATGGGGTGGGGGCGGCGTGAAGTCAAATGTGGAGAGAGGGCTTAAAAAAAATAATCAAGACGTGGTTTTCCTTGTTTTATATATAGGAAAAAAAAAGCTCTTTTCTGTCACTCTCTGACACTGTCTGTCGATCCTTCCTTTATCGTCAGTTCTCTCTCTCTTTGTGTGTGTGTGTGTGAGTGTGTGGGTGTGGTGTGTGGTGTGTGTGTAGTGTGTGTGTGTGTGTGTGTGAGTGTGTGTGTGTGAGTGTGTGTGTGTGTGTGTGTGTGTGGTGTTGTGTGTGTGTGTGTGTGTGAGTGCGTGCGTGCGTGCGTGCGTGCGTGCGTGTGTGTGTGTGTGTGTGTGTTTGAGAGCAGCGCACGCGCGCAGTTTTTTGTTTCTGGGTTTGTCTTTTTTTTCCGTGAATGATGGCTGTTTCACCTGTCTTTTCTGCAGAAAGTCTGGACTTAAAAAAAAAAACATTTTGGTTATTAACAGTTTATGACATGTTAGTTTTTATTCTTTTTAATGACTTGTGAGTTGACTTCAACGCGGTGACAGCCCTGATATGGCCCTTCGCGGTCGGCAGGGCTGAAAGCAACTTTACCGTACCTTCCCTTAAAATGTAATATGGCGGGTGAATAGTAGCCGTCTATTCTACTGACGCTGTTTGTTTATATGGTTGTTTACTTGTACTATTTGTTGCACTGAAATGTTTTCTAATGTCTTTATTTATTTTGAGGTAAGATGGGTGTGTTTTGTGTGACGTTTCTCACTCTTTTCTTGGCGTGATGATTGCGGTGAAATTGGTCGGCTATGACGCAGTGGAACTAAACGGCTTTTTAACAACTACGTCTTTTTTCGTTCGTCTTGTATAGGTGGCAGAGAGAGAGAGAGAGAGAGAGAGAGAGAGAACAGACAGACAGAGATAGACAAGCAGACATGTACACAGTACAGTTATTTCTTATACTTTGATTTACCTGACGCCGAGCCAGATTTATTCAGCTGTCTCTCTCTCTCTCTCTCTCTCTCTCTCTCTCCTCTCTCTCTCTCTCTCTCTCTCTCTCTCTCGCTGTCGCGCTCTCTCTCTGTCATACACACGCACACACTCTCATACAAATACACTCGCGCGCTCACACACACACACACACACACACACACACACACACACACACACACACACAGACACACACACACACACACACACACACACACACACACACACACACACACACACACACACACACACTCACGCACGCACGCATGCACGCACGCACGCACGCACGCACGCACGCACGCACGCACGCACACACACACACACACACACACACACACACACACACACACACGCTGTGAACCGTGATTGTCGCGTACAAAGCGCAGTGTCCCTGAGTCAGTGAATGCTGGCACTGTGACAGTGATTGAATCCCGCCAGAGCCTGACAGTGAGATC
>CM031619.1:10732820-10742820 GCA_018398815.1 Conus ventricosus
AAAGGTGGATGATGATGTAGAAAATGCATTTTACAGCCCTCGTATAGAGCTATATGCTAGCAGACTCCAAACATCAGAACAGGTGTCAGCTCGACCTTTACCAAACGTCAAGTGTCGTGTACAGTGTGCGCTATCATTGAACTCGCCCAGCGAGAAGGGGTCAGATCAAATCCAGGTAAACTGTTGGCTGCCTGTTGTCCTCATTGCGCACTCTGCCAGGCCTTGACCTCGTTGAGGAGAAAGGGATTAGAGAGGAAAGGGGGGTGGGAGAGATGAGAGCAGGAAATGGGGTAGATGGGAATGAGAGGTGTTGGGGAAACTCGCAAGACTGATTTTTTTTTTCTGACGGAGGAAACGTTTTAACGCAGTTTCATGAACATGCAAGTGCCTCTCTCCATCACAGCAGTCTGTCGTGCACTGCAATCGTCAGGCGCTAGCAGTTTGATGAGCTTTTCTGGAACTTTTTACATATGACTTTTAATGAAACACGCATAATACTTTAAACAAATGTGAGGCATCACAAAAGTAATACGAATGAATATGTTATTGTGGATAAACAACAGGAGTAATAATTGAATGGAACTTAATCACAAGTTTCAACAGCAAGAACAGTATAATTCAGTCAGTGTGAATTACAGGTTTGAACAACAGGAACAGTTTCTGCAAGAGGTTTCGATAGGAGGCACAGGATTGATTCCATGGAACAGAGTTACAGGTATCGGAACGATTATGAATCAATAGAACGTAAGTTCAGGCTTCAACAACAGGAATAGCAATGATTCAGTGGACTTGAATTACAGGTTTTGAAAACGGAAACAACAATCCTGCAGGGCTCTTTGGCCAATAGTCTCAGTCAAGACAGCCAGGCATGAAAAACATGAACAATGGCATGCACCTGTGTGTGTGTGTGTGTGTGTGTGTGTGTGTGTGTGTGTGTGTGTGTGTGTGTGTGTGTGTACTTGAGGGTTATCCGGGGGGAGTGGAACAGTCTGTTTCAAGTGGTTTCTATATTCTCCTTGACACTCGGTGCTGTGTCCCATTGTTTCTCCACCCCCTACACACTGTGCAGTCTGCAGACAAGCGGCGCACGGATCATTTCAGATCTGAATGTTTACCTTGGGCCAGGCAGAGATAAAGTGGCTTCTGGGTGCAAGAGCTTTTATAGGTCTCTCTGTGTCTGTCTCTGCCTGTCTGTCTGTCTGTCTCTCTCTCTCTCTCTCTCGTATTTTTTTTTCTAATTCTTTCTGGAACATTTCCATGCAAAGGGAAAAGTAGGGTGATGGGTGCAGGAAATTCATTTCACAATCCTTAACAGACTCAAAACATCGCTAAACATTTCATCCTCAACTTCATGAAACGTCAAGTATCTCGTACAACGAATGTTTGTTATTTAAATTGGTGGGTGAGGAGCTTGGACAGGGGAAAAGTAGGAACAGTTTTTGCCACTTGGTGTCGTCATAGCCAACTCCCCCAAGCCTTAATTTTGTGGAGATGGGGAGGAGACTGGGGGGAGGGGGGGGGAGAAGAAGGTGAGGAGCGTGAAAATGGTAGATTGGAATAAGAAGTACTGCTGAAAGCTTGTGAGATGGGTTTCTTTCTTCTTGTTGCTGTTGTCATCGTACCTGGCTAAAAGACTCCAGGGATCATCCGAACAGCCAAAGTACTTGAACACTATGGTACAAATGCATCAGCCGGGGATGAGAACATTACGTGTGTGACCGTTTTTAATCACCCCGCCACGTGGGCAGCCACACTCCGACTTCGGGGGCTTTTGGAGACTGATAATGTTATGCTAGGAGCTTGTCATGACTGAAGGCAATCCCCGCATAACTATGCAGAGCATAACAACATTGTGATGTAGCCTTGGTGTTCTAGCCTATGTCAGTTGGCCTGACGCAGCCTTAAGCCAAGGCGGGGTTTCTGTCTTAACCATAGAAGATGCTTCAGCGCTGTTTCATGAAGTTGCAAGACTAACCACCTCGCTCCATCCAGCCCACAGCTTCGCCCGTTCCCGTCTCCCTCCCCTTTCTCTCCCCTTCCCGTCATTTTTCAGCCATCATCACACGCTAGTAGTTTAATGAGTGTTTCAGGAACTTAATTAAAGATGTTAAAAAGGGACTCGTGGGGTTCTTAGGCTAATACTTTTGGACATGACGGCAGCACTGACGTGAAAAGATCAAAATGCGTCATGTGCCTACACATAGTAAGCATACCGTGAAACTAACATATGCTGTGAATATGTTCAGTATTTACTAGGCTTTAAATACAGGCACCACTCTGCCCACATACACACTCTCACTCTCTCTCTCTCTCTCTCTCTCTCTCTCTCTCTCTGTCTCTGTCACACACACACACACACAAACACACACATGATGTTGTTGAAAGACGTAAAATGAAAGCACTGCAGCATTTGCTATTGCACGAATGCACACACGCACGCACGCACGCACGCACGCGCGCGCGCGCACACACACACACACACACACACACACACACACACACACACACACACACACACACACACATACATTCGCGCGCTGGATACGTTTTAACTGATAAAGAGCGGCGCGTGTTTTCTCGATTGAACTAAATATAGCACAGGTTGCTCTCTTCAGCTTGATCGGTGAGACTACACAGGTAAGACAATTACAGATGTGAGATCCTGCAGCCACCGGTGATTTGGGTTCGTTTATTCTAACAGGTACTGTTGGGAGAGGAACTGACAGTGAAAAATTCCCTGAATCAGTCGTTACACCATGAGGAACGTGGCAACTGACATGATCCCATGCATCCCATAATCCCCTTCAAAGCGTCAGTCTGCTGCTGCGCCGCCGAGCAAAGACAGAAACAACTACGTACATGGTTGTGTCTTGCAGAATTGAACAATGACAATAGGTGTGTAACAGGAATCGTGACATAGGAAGGCAATCTATGTGAGCTGTAACAGTAGTCGTGACATAGGAATGCAATCAATGTGAGCTGTAACAGTAGTCGTGACATAGGAAGGCAACCTATGTGAGCTGTAACAGTAGCCGTGACATAGGAAGGCAGTCTATGTGAGCTGTAACAGTGGTCGTGACATAGGAAGGCAGTCTCAGAACATGTGGCATGTTTGTTTTCTCATGTGTTGCACAGGAAATGCATGCTTGGTAATATTGTCACAATCATTGGAGGTTTTGCTGGAGTTCACAAAAGAACGGCTGGTTGGTCCTGAATTAAAGAGCTGTGTCGGCATTGCAGTCATAGGCCTTTTATTTTTTTTTATGCAGAAGAATAATGATTCAGAAGAACTGAAGTAGGCCTACAGGATTTTTTATAATCTCATCAAATCTGTTCACCTGATACTCTATGACATGACAGCCACATGTAAAAGAAAAAAACAAAAAAACATGAACTGGTTGTTGTTCTTCAATTTAACGTCTTTTCACTAAATGTGATATTAGACAAGGTGTGTGTGTGTGTGTGTGTGTGTGTGTGTGTGGTGTGTGTGTGTGTGTGTGTGTGTTTGAGTGTGTGCATGCAGCGTGCGTACGTGTGTGCATGCAGCGTGCGTACGTGAGTGCGCGCCCGCGTGCGTGCGTGTGCGTGTGTGCGTGTATGTGTGATGAGGAGAAACTCTAAGTAAGAATTAAAAAAAATAAAAAAAAAAAAAGACATCAAAAGTAAAAACAAACTGTACGAAACAAGATCATGAAACAGCAATTACAGGATTGAGCCAACAGGGCTTAACATAAGAATTCGTACAAAATTTAAGAGAGTCATGGTATCCTGGAATATGCACTTTGAAGCATCCTTTCGAAACTCTGACAAATCGGAATCAAAGTAGGGGCAAAAGTATAGAACGTGTGTTGTTGTACAATTATCAAGGGCGGCCACAAGCACATCGAATATTCTTGACATATTTTGTTCTGAATGCATTTATTTTTAACCGAAATAATAAGGAGGCAAGTTGTCTACTGTGTCTTGGTATAATCCTATGTTTATATTACGGTTTACTGGATTTACTGAGGAAGCCCTTTTTAAAATATTACTTGCTCGAGAGCTCGTACAACAAAGTATAGAAGAGTCGGGTTTATGTATTCGGGGGAGAACACTTTCTTTGTAGTATTCCTCAAATTTTTCAAAAGAGGCTCTTTGTAAGAGAGAATATCCTTCATGTAAGCTCAGGGAATATGAATAGAAGCCGTATTGTCAGAATTGTTTGCACCTGCTCGAGCAATCCTGTCAGCCCATTCATTTCCGGATATGAAGCAATGGGAAGGAACCCAACAAAAATTAACTATTATACCTCTTGACATAATGTTGTGAATAAGAATTTTAATTTTCTGATACGATTTCAGCACGATTTTTGAATTTGTAGATTCTAAAGCTTGAAGAACTGACTTAGAATCTACACAGAAGAGAATACCATAACAGTCAAATGATAAATCATTTATGTACTCAAACGGCCATTAATATTGCTATAAGTTCGGCTGTAAAATGGACAGATTTGCCCCAAGATGAAAGACTTCTCAATTTTTAAAAATGGAATGACAAAGCCACAACCAGCATTATTGTTTAATAGAGACCCATCAGTATAGACTTTTACGAAGGTACGATAACAATCATTGATATGTGATTTTGCTTCGCAAGCTAGAATATTAATGTTATCATTTTTAGATATAGTAGTATAGTTTTAATCAAATTTTGGTTTGAAGAGCTCCCAGTTTGGTACGGGACTTATGGGAAAACGCACAGCAAGTTTTTTATGATTGATACCTGAATTTGTCAACAAGTGAGAAGAATATGTGAGTATCGTTTTAGTGGCTCGAATGTTTTTAGCACGTTTAGGAAAGTCTACATCAGACCTCATATCCAGTTCCATTTGGTTAGCACTTTCAATAGTTGAGCAGCGAAGAATGTACTTAGCGCAGGCTAGTTCACGATGGTCATCAAGAGTAAGACACCAGCTTCATGGTATGTTCCTAAAGCTGAAGCATGAAATGGAACACCAAGGGCTAATCTGAATGCCTTAGAGTCTATACACTGAAGCTTTTTTAATAAGTACTTAGGAGCACTAAAAAAGACCTCTTGTGCATATGACAATTTGGATCTAACTAAAGCAGAAGAAAGATGTATTAAACTTTTGTTTCCTGGCCCCAACTTGTTTGCTTATAACTTTGAGCAGATTAAGAGATTTTCTCGCTTGATTTATTATGTGTTCCAAGTGAAAATTCCAAGAAAGATTTGACATAAGATGCACACCAAGGAATTTAATCTCAGAAGTGTAGCTCAATGTGGTATTATGTACTTTGAAGTTAGGAGTATTGTGAGCAGACCCACCTGCATCAAATAACATCATACGGATTTTTCAGCCGACAGGCATAAGCCATTATCAGACATGAAGTTCGCAATGTTGTCTAACTCTTTTTGATATATTCTTCTAATGTAATTAACAGATCTTTTTGATGTGTTCTTTTTTAATGTGGCGTTCAACCATAAGCAAATGTCATCCGCATATTGAATCAAGTTAACGTTTTTTGAAATGTATTTAGGTAAATCATTAGTTTAAAATATTAAAAAGAAAGGGGCGATCACAGAGCCTTGAGGATACCCATATCTAGTAATCTTTTGGATGAATAAGTATGGCCTATTCTTGTCTGAATACTTCTGTTGGTCAGGAATGTTTTAACAAATTTATAAATATGACCAGAGAGACCTATAGTTTTTAATTTATATAAAAGCCTATCATGCCAAACTTGATCAAATGCCTTGTTGATATCGAAAAATGTGGCGAGAACGTTTTGTCTTCTAGCAAACTGGTGTTTAATCTGCGTAGTGAGCTTTACAAGATGATCAATAGTAGACCTGCCCTTTCTAAAACCGGCCTGGTTTGCGGGGATAATGCGAGTTTTTTTCACAATAGTATGTCAATCTGTTTAGAACAATTATCTCCATTAGTTTACAGACATGAGATGTAAGAGCTATAGGTCGATAGCTATTTGTGTTTGTCATTGATTTTCCATTCTTTAAAATGGAACTATAATTGAGTCTCTCCATATGGAAGGTATGTTCCCTTCAATCCAACATTTATTAATAATTTCATGTAGAAATAAAACAAAATTTGTGGTATATGTTTTAACATTTCATTAGAAATGGCATCTAAACCAACAGACGTTTCGTATTAGACAATGAAGAAATAGCAGAGTGTAATTCCTGAGACGTAATATCAGCATTTAGATAATGATCATTATTTTCATCCGGATCAGCGTACATTTCTTTATTAGATTGGTTTTCCCTCATAGCTCTGCATTTGTCTGATAAACTACAGAAGGAGCTGTTTTTGGAAAACATGTCAGCAAATGATTCTGCTTTTTGGTATGTCGAAGGAAATTTTACAGCACCTATTATGATTGGATATGCAGGTAAATGGATTCCGTTTTTCATTTCATGGATCTTTTTCCAAATTTTATTGATATCTTTATGTTCACTTATTTCATTAAAACAAAATGATGACCAGTACTCGTGTTTAGCATTTTCAATTACTTTATTCCTTTGATTCTTGGCAGTTCTAACTGGTATGCTCCCTTTAACCTTTTTTACTTTTGCGTACAGTTTAAACGTGCTTTTATTTTTATCAACAGCGTTTTTGCAAGATTCTGTCCACCACACTTTACCCGTGTGTTTGGGAGATTTTGATTGACTAAGAATCGGAATTGCCTCACCAGCTGCATGCAGTAGTGAGATAGTAAAATGACTGTACATAGATTCTATGTCAGATTTATCAAAAGAATTGACATCATATGAAGATAGCACAGAATGAAATTTGGCCCAGTCAGCTCGCTTGTAATCAAACTTTGGGATTTTATCCTTACTGTCATCTTGGCTCACTACAAATCCTCTCAGAGAAATAACTATGGGAATATGATCACTCCCTAAAGTGTTTACATAAGTTTGCCATGTACAGCTCGGGACCATTGATGGGGAGATTAAAGACAAGTCAATTGCAGATGATCTGTGACTAGGGATATCAGGCAGTCTCGTGATACTTCCATCATTTAACAGGACGAGTGGGGAGTCTGATAGGTTCTCCACTAAACGGTTTGAGCTGACTTTCGTGCAAGTTCTATCCCAGAAAGGAGCATGTTCATTAAAGTCCCCTGCAATTAACCATTTACTACTTTGAAAGTTTATGTTATGTAGCCAGTCTGAATTGCTATCATGACTCCTTTGGAAAGTACACAGAGACAATGTTTAAGACTAGAGAATTGTCAAAGTGAACAGAAGCTGCACAAGAACACAAGTCTGAGGTGCCAGTTGGTATAGGTGACTGAAGGGGATGGTAAAATAACTGGTCATTTATATAAATGGCTGCAGAGACTTTCTCATTGTCACCAGTTTCTTGTACCACAGGCGGGTAAAAGAAACGATCCAGTCGTGGCAAGTCGTTTTTAGACACATTTAGTGATTGAAGAATGAGGACCATGTAGGGGCTGGCTTCAAGATGTTGTTGAAGATTACCAAATTCTTGTTAATCGACCGGCAGTTCCATTGTAGTATATTAATGTCAGTCTTGTTTGCCATCAAAATTTTACAATGGACATTCAAGGGAGGCACAATTGCAAAATGAAGATTATTCAAATGAAAGATAAAAAGACAATTCCCCAACAATGAACTAATCAGTGAACAGCAACGCAATAGAGAACACTTTTACAAAAGGCAAGGCCTAGAAGAGGAATAAGATGGTAATGTGTAACGCACACAAAAAAAGGGGGGGGGGGGATTGAGGAACTACGCGATGTAGCAGGTTAGAAAAAAAAAATCAAAATGGCAACCAGGCAAATATATATCACAAAGACGATCAGTTTATCATTTCAGTCGCTAGACATTATAGCACAACTACTGACTTTCTTGACGGGGAGTGTTGTTAAGTTTTATGAAGATCATTCACCAGTCTTGTAGAACATCATAGAAGTTCCGCCAGGGCCCTGGTGCAGGAGAAAAGGGTAGATCATAATATCTGTGTGACGAGAAGACTGGAGGAGGGAGGCATCGTGTTCTCCATGAAGAGCGATGTAGACTGGGATTCCTGGACTTGCTGCCAGAGGGTTTCTTCCAGAAAAGCTGGGGAACGTGTCGCCCTAAGTTACCAGCAAGTACACTGGCTCCTTTCTGGTTCGGGTGGACTCCGTCTTTCAGTGTTCTGGGCCGGCAAGGAGATTCTCATGGCTGATGACGGACACTTTGGGTACTTTGAATAGTTCAGAGTTTATAACTGCGTTGAACATTTCGCGGTTTATGTTTATTTCGGGGTTAGAAACAGGAGCCACTTTACTGATCACAATGCTGGCGTGTGAATGCTCTTTAGCGATGGTTTTAACGGTGTCCGCAAAGAGTTTGCTAGAGGATGCAACGTCTTTTTGTTGAATATCATTGAGACCACAATGAATAACAATTGCATCGACTTCTGTATCCATGGACGACAGGTTTGTCTCAGCGTGGGCAGTAAGTCCTTTGTATTGGAAGATTTTTGGAAACGGTTTTGAAACCATAAGATCGACCAAGTCGGGGGCACTTCACACCGTTCAAAACAGAATCATGAAGGACGAGTACAGATGGGGGATCTTCATTAGCCTTGTTCACTTTCCTTTCCAAGTTGTGTCTTTTGTTTGTTCGATTCTGAGCAGTCTGTGACGTGATGACGCTACCATTGGGATTGACGTCATGAGAGGTTGTCTTCTGTGTTCTAATTCGTTTCTTTTGGCTTTAGTTTTGTATCTTCTTCTTTTTCTTTCCCGTTTGATGTTGAAACCGGGCGTTGTGCTGTCACCTGAGCGTAGGTAAGGTCTTGTTTCGCGCTCTCCTTTACCATTTTCTGTTCTGGATTCGTCTGAACAAATTTAGAACGTGGTTCAGAATTACATTTTACGGTTGTGAGCTGAGCAATCGTGTTGTTTTGCTCACGTACCGTATCTTCGAGGATACTATTTTTTTGCATAATGTTTCGATTACTTTCCTCAACTCACCGATTTCTTCTTTCACGTCCTTCATGGCATAGGAAGTGAGGGAGTTGAGATTTGGAATTTCATCGGTGCTGTCCGTTCCAATCCCAGGAATGTCGGCATTTGTCTGTTGACCGGTTCGCTTCAGATTTGAACATTCTTGAAGCGCCGACTTGCTTGGTTTTGTCTTTCTTTCTTGACTTGCATTTCGTACTGGACACGAAAGAAGACCTCCCTGGCTCCTAGTTTTGGTCATTTCTGAGAGAGAGCCTGCAGAAATGCTATAAGCTAGCAGACCCGACGTTCAGCTTCTGATCGCTGTCGCCATCTTGTGTGTTTGTCACATGAACTGGTGCATGCCTGTGTGTGTTGTTGTTCTTCCGTTTAACGTCTTCCCACATAAAGTGATTTCAGACAGTTTGCAGTGATAGAGTGTATGGTGAAAGAAGTATGAGTGTGTGCAACCATTTGTGAGTGTGTGGGGTGTGTGTGTACGTGTGTGTGTGTGTGTGTGTGTGTGTGTGAAAATGTGTGTGTGTGTGTGTGTGTGTGTGCACTTGACTCAAGGGTTATCCAGGGAGTGGAACAGTGTTTCAAGTGGTTCCTATGTTCTCCTTGACACCTGGCGCTGTGTCCCAGTGTCTCTCCACCCCCTACACACTGTGCAGTCTGCAGACAAGCGGCGCACGGATCATTTCAGATCTGCATGTTTACCTTGAGCCAGGCAGAGATGGAGTGGCTTCTGGTGTGAGAGCTATTACAGCTCTCTCTCTCTCTCTCTCTCTCTCTCTCTCTCTCTCTCTCTCTCGTTCTTTCTGGAACTTTTCCATGGACAGGGAAACGATGGGTGATGATGTGGAAATTCATTTCACACTCCTCGGATAGGACTACACGCTAGTGGATTCAACACGTCGGAGAAGATTTCATCCTGAACTTCATGAAACGTCAAGTATCTCGTACACACGTACGCTTATCATTTAACTTGCAAATGGGTAAGCCAGCTGAACAAAACTAGAAAA
>CM031619.1:10748945-10751445 GCA_018398815.1 Conus ventricosus
AGCAGTGTCAGCCCTGGCCAGTTGTCTGCCCCTGTTGTTCCACACAGACAGACCCACGCCCACCATTCCCCCACCCCCCTCCCCCTCCCTCTCCATTATTGCAGATGACCTTCGTCAAAAGGTACATGAAAATGAACACAGCTATTACCTTAAAAAGGTGTTCGAAATGACTCCCACCAAACAACATGGGCAAACGATTCACAAGACAAAACACGACGCGTTTCGACCTCTTAGGTCTTCTTCAGGCATGATTAAACAACACTCCGGACAACGAAAATGAAAAATGCAACGCCCATCTTGCACCAAATTTGAGAAGATAATTGATTGCTAGTTCTTCCGTTTCGTTGTTCTGGGTGTTGTTTATCATGAAGAAGACCTAAGAAGTCCAGACGTCGTGTTTTGTATTGTGATTCGTTTGTCCATGTTGTTTGTCGTAGTTATTTTAAACACTCTGTAAGGTTTGTTTAGATTTCCGCCTTCAGTGGCCTCACTTTTCAATTGACAGCTATTATCGTCAAGAATGCAGTGAAGATTACTGTTTTCACATCAAATGTTCACGTGAAAGTTATTTTCATGTCAAGACAATTGTCTTCACTGGTTTTGACACTGCTCATTCATCAGATAATGATTCAAAAGAAAGACAAGAATCTTAAGGACAGTAATAAGCCTTGAGCAGTGCAAACTGGTCATTACGTTAATTGTTCTTACGTGAACATTATTTTGACTTTTTTTTTACGCTTGAGTCAGAAAAAAAAGAAAACATTCTTGTGATTCTAGAAAGTCGTGAGTTGTGAAAATAGTTAATTTTATCATTTGTTTTCCGGCTTCCGGGTTTCTGTGTCTTCGCAAAAAAAGCAGTATTTTAAAGGCCGACAATCCGTGCACAAGTACCAGTATGCATCTTCACCAGAACCTCTCTTCGTGTTTCATAATTACAGTTATCACAGAGGTCACGTGTGATGACCTTCATATCAAGCCAAAAAAGAAAACGAACGGTCATAAAGCAACGCATGAGTAATGATATGAAAACAATAATTATTATCACCCTTTCCTTGAAGAAAATCTTTTTTTTACTCTAAAGAATCGGTCAATAGCGGCTTTTTGAAGCAATGAAACCACCATACGTTGGAACAGTTCAGTTCCCCTGTGCCAGGCCCTAACAGGAACTGTATTCACGGAGAACAGACACAACAGCCGTGCCGATAGGCTGGCCCTCACGACAAGACTGGGAATTAAGTCAAAGCGTGGTCAGGACAGACCCCCACGTCAAGTCTGCCCTCGGGGGAGTTTCTCCCACAGCGCCAACCTTTTCCCCCGCATGGTAACCAACGTGCGGTGAATACCTCAAGACAGTGTTCCTTCCTGCTTCTCTTATGGGCCATTCTCTGTCTTCTTGAACGTTCTCTAATTATCTTCTGGAAAATTCTCTATCGTCTGACAGTTCTTTATTTTCTGGTCAATTCTCTCACTGTTTTCTGAACAATGAACAGACTGTTTGTTTTATTTACAATCGTCCGGCTATTTGTGCTCCTACTTATGCTCTGATTAGTCACCTTGTGGATAATTTCACAACTGTATTCTGGACAATTGGTGGACGATATTCTCGACAGTTCTGTATTCATCTTCCTGGATTGTTTTCTGTTATCTTCTGTGATGTTCCTCTCTCTCTCTCTCTCTCTCTCTTCTCTCTCTCTCTCCTCTCTCTCTCTCTCTCTCTCTCTCTCTCTCCTCTCTCTCTCGTTTTTGTGTTTATTTTCTGGACACTTTTATAAGTATCTTTGAACCCTGTACTGATTTTCTGACAATTCTCTGACTGTTACATGGACAATCTCCTGCTTGAGGGCAGTTCTCTGAATGCCTTCGGGACAACTTTCTGATTATCTTCTGGACAATTCTTTATTTCCTGGACAATCTCTAATCTTTGCACAATTCTCTGATGACATTCTGGGCTTGTGTCTTTTGGACAATTCGGTATTTTCTTGATAGTTTACCGACTATTTTCTGGGAATCTTCTGTCTTCTGGCAAGTAATCAGATTATCCTCCGGACATTTTGTTCTGTTTCCTGAACGTTTTTCTATCATCTGGACCCCATCTCTTGGGCAGTTGTCTGTCTTCAGAACGAGTATCTTGCTTTCGGACAATTCTTTAGTTTCCAGAAAATTCGCTGATTATCTCCTTAACCATTTTTGACCGCTTTTAAGTTCTGTTTTTGCTTAATGTTGTTGTTGTTTTTTTTTGTTTGTTTGGCTTTTTTTTTTTTTGGGGGGGGGGGGGGGGGTGTCTGTGAGGGGGCAGTTCTGTATAATCTGGACATAACTCTACGAGATAGTTCTCAGATAATTTTATGGATAGCTCCTTGAACATCTGGACAAGTATCTCTGCCTTCTGAACAGTTCTGTCACCACCTTCTGGACAATTATCTGACTGTCTTCTGGAAAGTGCACGATGATCTGGACACCTGGCTATCGTCAGGAAAAGACGCTGTCACATGGAAAGTTC
>CM031619.1:10761445-10768945 GCA_018398815.1 Conus ventricosus
CTGTGAAGTTTACATGCTGTTTATTGTGGAGTTTACATCTTATTTTATTGTGGATTGTTCATGTTTTATTGTGGAGTTTACATGTTTTATTGTGGGGGTTACATGCTCTTTTACTGTGAAGTTTACATGTTTTTTTATTGTGGAGTTTACATGTTATTTTATTGTGGAGTGTTCATGTTTTATTATGAAGTTTACATGTTGCTTTATTGTGGAGTTTACGTGTTATTTTATTGTGGAGTGTTCATGTTTTATTGTGAAGTTTACATGTTGTTTTTTGTGTGGAGTTTACGTGTTGTTTTGTTGTGGAGTTTGTATGTTTTATTATGGAGTTTACATGTTGTTTTATTGTGGGGTTTACATGCTGGTTTACTGTGAAGTTTACATGTTTTATTGTGGAGTTTACATGTTATCTTATTTTGGAAGTCATGTTTTATTGTGAAGTTTACATGCTGTTTTATTGTGGAGTTTGCATGTTGTTTTATTGAAGAGTTTGCATGTTTTATTGTGGAATTTACATGTTGTTTTATTGTGGAGTTGACACATCGTTTTATTGTAGAGTTTACATGTTGTTTTGTTGTGGAGTTTACATGTTGTTTTATATGTGGAGTTTACATGTTTTATATGTGGAGTTTACATGTGTTTTATATGTGGAGTTTACATGTTGTTTTATTGTGGAGTTTACATGTTATATATGTGGAGTTTACATGTTGTTTTATATGTGGAGTTTACGTGTTGTTTTATTGTGGAGTTTACATGTTGTTTTATTGTGGAGTTTACATGTTGTTTCATTGTGGAATGTACATGTTGTTTCATTGTGGAGTGTACATGTTGTTTCATTGTGGAGTGTACATGTTGTTTCATTGTGGAGTGTACATGTTGTTTCATTGTGGAGTGTACATGTCATTTGGGGCCAAGAGGGTCGCATCTCCCGTTAAAATCTGAAAACATCTGATCGGTCAGGAAAGGTCGTTCAATTTTCAGAGCTGATCTGGTAGCTGGGTGGATGGTTTTGAATTATTTGGTTCAGTTGCCAGTGAGAATACTCTTTTTTTTCCCGTTGATTCATGGTCTTTCTTAAGTTTACTTTGTCTGGAGCATCATCAAACTAAACAAGTAAATTCTTAATGCAGTACCTTAAAACAAATATTCTCTCTCTCTCTCTCATTCACTCTCTCTCTCTCTCTCTTTTTCTCTCTGTCTGTCTCTCTCTGTGTCTGCCTCTCTGTTTCTCTCTCTCTGTCTCTGTCTGTCCGTCTGTCTGTCTCTCTCTCTCTCTCTCTCTCTCTCTCTCTCTCTCTCTCTCTCTCTCTCTCTCTCTCTCTCTCTCTCTGTCTCTCTCTTTCTGTCTGCCTCTGTTTCTCTCTGTCTCTGTCTGTCTGTCTGTCTCTCTCTCTCTTTCTGTCTGCCTCTCTGTTTCTCTCTGTCTCTGTCTGTCTGTCTGTCTCTCTTCTCTTTCTGTCTGCCTCTCTGTTTCTCTCTGTCTGTCTGTCTGTCTGTCTGTCTCTCTCTCTCTCTCTCTCTCTCTCATTCACTCTCTCTCTTTCTCTCTGTCTGTCTCTCTCTGTCTACCTCTCTGTTTCTCTTTCTCTTTGTCTATCTCTCTCTCGCATTCACTCTCTCTCTCTCTCTCTCTCTCTCTCTCTCTCTCTCTCTCTCTCTCTCTCTCTCTCTCTCTCTCTGTCTGTCTGTCTCTCTCTTTCTGTCTGCCTCTGTTTCTCTCTGTCTCTGCCTCTGTCTGTTTGTCTGTCTGTCTGTCTGTCTGTCTGTCTGTCTGTCTGTCTCTCTCTCTCTCTCTCTCTCTAGTTCACCTGGTAACCAATGTGCTGAAGAAGCGAAATGTGAGCATTCTTGAAAAGATTTTTTTTATTTTTTTTTTCCCTTTAAAAAACATTTTTTTTGCTGTTGTTATTGTCAGCGTAGAGGTGTATTCCACGGCAAGTTCCGCTCTGTGGGACGGAAAAGAGTGGGAGTGGGGGGGTGGGGGTGGTGGGTGCTTATACAGGGGGAATAGGAGCCGTTGGGTAGAAAATGCCTGTCGGTGTACCATCATCTTTTTGCTATCTCGGCTGCTGTCTCGCTGCGCCCTGGCCTTCTTTCTCTTCTTCTTTTCTTTTTTTTATTTTTTTATTTTTTAATCTAATTCTTCTATCGGTTGCATCTTTTCCATTCTTCCCCAGTCTGCTGAATATGTCAGACAGGCGAAGTGTGCGTGTGAGCAGAAAAGGTGGAACAGTTCCACTGTCTCTGGCGTGAGTGGGAGAGATGGAGAGAGGCAGACAGAGAGAGGGAGGATGAGTTGGGTTCTTTCCCCCTGTATCAGAGGATGTCACTCGGACAGTCATTTCATTCCAGCCCTGTTTAACGGTGCCACTTTGGCTATTCTGGGGCTGGCCTCTCACGTCGCCGCCTCCTTCGTCGTGGGCAGATGTCCTGCTTTCTTCCACTGTATCCCCAGTGTCCGGAAATGACGTGCGAGAAATGCCCTCTTTTTATTATTCTGCCACTCTCTTTTGCTCTGCTTTTAGTTTCAATTTTCCTTTAGTATCGTCCACCTTTTTCGTTCCTCTGTGTGCGTGATTCACAAAAGTGCCTATGTTCTAATAAAAAAAAATCAATTTTGTTGTTGTCTGTCTGTTTCTTGGCAGTCGGGGTCCTGTCACACTTGACAGCATGTTGGGGAGGCTGTTGTCACCTGGCGGTCATGCACGATGTGCACTGTCCAACAGTCATTGTTGATGTTATTTATCTACAGGACCACTTTGTGGTACTGGCTTGTTGGCTTTTTTTCCTTATAATTTTGTAAAGGGTGTGAAAAGACAATCAAGATGGCGGACGCTTTCAGGGTGATCTAGTTTTGATTTGAAGATTTTCACTCTTGAAGCTTTTTTTTCTTTCAATTTTATATATCAGATACATAGATAGACAGACAGACGGACGGACGGAGGGACAGACGGATGGATGGATGGATGGATAAATAGATAAATAAAGAGACCTGGCTATCGTTCCCCTTTCCTTCGTCCCTCTGCCCCTCACCCCTTCCCTGCATCCAGTGTTCAGAGCTGATCTGGTAGCTGGGCTCACAGTTTTGAATTCTATGGTTCAACTGCCAATGAGAACACTCAGTGTTTGGGTTTCGTTGATTTACGGTCTTTTATAACTTAACTTTCTTCTTGAGAGTCATCAAAGAGATCGTTGAGATTAAATTCTCGCTGCAATGCCTTAAAAATTAACCTCAACCTCTCTCTCTCTCTCTCTCTCTCTCTCTCTCTCTCTCTCTCTCTCTCTCTCTCTCTCTCTCTCTTCTTTCTTTCTCTCTCTCTCTCATAAAGGATTTAAACTAAGAGTGTTGTGACTGACTGAAATGTACATGAATAGATCTGACATTATTGTTGGTTTTAATTTGAATCTGCTACATATCTTCATCCAGTTGAAATGTCCACATTCCCTTCATAATGGCCAGAGGCCTGATATGAATCAAATATATTGATTCCTCTCTCTCTCTCTCTCTCTCTCTCTCTCTCTCTCTCTCTCTCTCTCTCTCTCTCTCTCTCTCTCTCTCTCCAGTATACCTGGTAACCAATGTGCTGAAATAGCAAAATGTGAGTGTTCTTGAAGTTTTTTTTTATACTTGTTTTTTTTTTTTTTGCTATCGTTATTGTCTGCGATGAGATGGGGGTTGTATTCCACGGTAAGTTCCGCTCAGCGGGACGGGAAAGTGTGTGTGTGTGTGTGTGTGGGGGGGGGGGGGGGGGTGCTTATACAGAGGGAATGGGAGCCGTTGGGTAGAAAATGCCTGTCGGCGTATCATCATCTTTTTGCTATCTCTGCTGCTGTCTCGCTGCGCCCTTCTTTCTTTTATTCCCCCCTCTATTTAAAAAGAAAAACTCTAATTCTTCTATCGGTTGCATCTTTTCCATTCTTCCCCAGTCTGCTGAATATGTCAAACAGGCGAAGTGTGCGTGTGAGCAGAAAAGGTGGAACAGTTCCACTGTCTCTGGCGTGAGTGGGCGAGGAGAGAGAGAGGGGAGAGAGAGAGAGAGAGAGAGAGAGAGAGAGGAGAGAGAGAGAGAGAGGAGAGAGAGAAAGGATTAGTTGGGTTCTTTCCCCTGTATCAGGGGATGTCACTCGGACAGTCATTTCATTCCAGCCCTGTTTAACGGTGCCACTTTGGCTATTCTGGGGCTGGCCTCTCACGTCGCCGCCTCCTTCGTCGTGGGCAGATGTCCTGCTTTCTTCCACTGTATCCCCAGTGTCCGGAAATGACGTGCGAGAAATGCCCTCTTTTGATTATTCTACCACTCTCTTTTACTCTGCTTTTAGTTTCAATTTTCCTTTAGTATCGTCCGCCTTTTTCGTTGCTGTGTCAGCGTAGTTCGCGAAAGTGCCTTTGTTCTAAAAAAAAATTTTTTTTAAAGAAAATATTTGATTTTTTTGCAAGCTTGTTTATTTGTTTGTTTGTTTGTTTTTCCTTTTTGGGTCCTGTCACAATTCACAGCATCGTGGGCAGGCCATTGTCACCTGGCGGCCATGCCCTGTGCACACTCTCCATTAGCAGTCTTTGGTGATGGTATTTATCGGCTGGGCCATTTTCTGGAATTGGCATGCTGGCATTTTTTTCCCCTTAAAAATGTGTAAAGGATGTGAAAAGTCGATGCAGATGGCTGACGTACTCAGCGCAATCTAATTTTCATTTCAAGATGTTCATTCTTGAAGGGCTTTTCTGTTCATTTTATTGGTCACATACCTTGCTACCAATATCAGTTCCTCCATCGCTAAGACAATGCCCTGGCAAAGCTTAATAAAGATAAAAAGCTTGGGGGAGAGGGGAGAGAAAGGAGGGTGGCATTGTAAATGAAAAATAGGGCTTGGAAGTGTCAATATGAAGCCTTTCTCTTGCAGTGTATAGGGGCAGTTAAGCCTCATATGGAATTCAGTGCTAGGAAGTGTCAATATGAAGCCTTTCTCTTGCGGTGTATAGGGGCAGTTAAGCCTCATCTGGAATTCAGTGCTCTTTTGTATACCTGTCCAGAGTCTACTGCAGATATGAATGCTTATCTCCCCCTATTTCTTCAATCTAAGACATAAGAGCAAGCTTTATTTATAATTGAATATTTCTTGCAGTCATGGCAACACCCAGCTGCTCTGTAAGTTGCTGGAATGGTGCTCGGTACTTATCCTTGGAATTTATTAGTTTATTGTAATTTAGTCCCTTGCGGATTCATTCCAAGAACTGGCCCTCAGCACTTGTGTCTTAAGAGGTTATCTTTTTATATTTTCTACTTTCCACAAGAAAATGTAGCTTGTTTTGCTCTTTCATGATTTTCTTTTGCTTCTTAGGTGGCACCTTTGGTTGGTTTTTTGAAAACTCAACAAACATACTACGGTATTTCACACCAGCCTTTTTCTGGGATAGCATTCTTCTTAAAACCGAAAAGGCAGAGGAGTCAAATTACCACTTTCCGCGGTCACTGAGGAGAAACAATCAGGTTTCGAAATATCGGTATCTGACCAGGAGTTATATATTGGTGAGTTTCCTCCCCATTGGAGATTGTCTCTCCTTGGAGACTTTTAGCTTGCTGAAGGCTCATTTTGAGAAGCATTTATTTTATTTTCCCCATTCACCCACTCAAGCACATACTGTTAGTTAGGCAGAATTATCTACCACTGCAGATATGAATGCTTATCTTCCCCTATTCTTTTATCTAAGACATAAGAGCAAGCTTTGTTTATAATTGAATATCTATCTATATATATATATATATATATATGTGTGTGTACATACATATATAATGTGTACGTAAGTACGCGCACGCATGCGCATGGGCGCGCGCCCAGATCGTTAGCGGCAGCGCCGTTTACAAGGGTATGATCCTCAGCAAAAGAGTGTTGAAAACCTGCAGACACAAGCACTGCCAAACCCGGCCTCCAGTCTGAGAGATTGATGGCAGGAGGAGGAGGGGGGATGGTGGAGGGGTGGGACTGGAGAGGGGGGGGGGTGGGCAAGGAAGCATGGCAAAGCGGGGGTGGGAGGGGGGTTATGGTGGGGGCATCATCTTTTATTTGATTGATTCCGTTATAACAGTGTTCTGCTAGAGAGAGAGGGGGGGGGGGGGAGAGAGAGGAGGGAGAGAGAGAGAGAAGGGGAGAGTGGGAAAGAGAGAGAGAGAGAGAAGGGGAGAGAGAGACAGAGAGGGAGTGGTGCGAGAAACTCAATTGGTTTTGACATTTATTGAAATGGACGATGTCGGGGATGTTGAATGACAGCGCTAAACTCCTGGAAGAGAGCAGCACGAAACGCTTTGTCAAGTTAGTGGCTTCAACGTCAGCGTGGGTTTGAGGAGGCGCACCGCTCCGGCTGCCGGCATGGCACGAACATGTGGACTGCAGGCAGGAGAGAGATAGCACGTGGTGTGCAACCTGATAAACACGAGCCCCAGAGACACTTGAACGATTGACTGTGTGGGCACAGCGAAGTAGGCTAACTGCAAGGAGGAGGGGGGGGGGGGGGGGGGGTCTGGGAAGGAATGATGTCAGTGGGTTATGATCTCACTGAAAGCGGCCGCTATCAGGAAAGGCATGTCTTTGAAGACGTTGGTTTTTTTGGTTTTTTCTTTCTTTCTTTCTTTTTTTTTTTCTTTCTTGCTTGCTTGCTTCCTTTCCACCTTTTTTTCCCCTTTCATTTTCTTTATTCACTTCTTTTTCCTGCCTTTGCTTCTTTCTTTCTTTCTTTCTTTTTCTTCTTCTTCTTCCTCCACATCCTCCTCCTCCTTCTTCAACTTCTTCTTCTTCTTCTTCTTCTTCGTCTTTTTCTTTGTCCTCTTCTTCGTCTTCTTCTTCTTCGTCTTCTTCTTCTTTTCTTTTCTTCTTCTTCTTTTTCGTCGTCTTCTTCTTCTTCGTCTTCTTCTTTTTCGTCTTCTTCTTCTTTTTCGTCGTCTTCTTCTTCTTCTTCTGTAGGTCTTTTCTTTTTCTTTTTTTTTTCTTCGTTTTTTTTCTTTCTCTTCTTTCTTTTCTTTTCTTTCTTTGTCTGCTTCGTGTGTTCTCTTTTTTCTCTTTAGTTTTTTCTTTTATTTTTCTTTTCATTCTTTTTTTGTTATTCTGTCTTTTGTTCACAAGGTAGAATGCATTTATTCTGAAGTCGTTTCATCGGATATGTGTATAGAACGGAGGCGTTGTCTTGTGAACTGTTCAGTGTTGGTTTTGACCATGTGAAAAATGTTGTCAACACCGAGTTGCACGGAGTATGTGTGGCAACAGTCCATGAGCAGGAATCGGGTAACGAATGATGTCCCGGTTCATTCCCATGGGTTATGATCAAACCAGGCAATTCACCCTTCCCAAAGAGTTAATTAGTTCGCTAAATCACCTGTAAGTTAAGTTCGTCAGAGTGCTATCGAGATTCCAATGAAAGGTGCAAGAGAAAAAAGAGTACGTAAATGGATCTTGTTGAGGCTTTTTTCATATCTGCCCGGGAATCCATTGCCCTGTGTAAAAGAATATCAT
>CM031619.1:10773945-10776422 GCA_018398815.1 Conus ventricosus
CCGTCATTCGATTGCTCCATTCGCTCGACGTCCTAATACAAATAACATGTTTTCAATGCCCGAGAGGTTGAATGCCGCATGGAGTTTGGCGCTTGAATGCTGGTTGCTATAAAACAGGATTTGGGAGGGGATGTGCGTGCATTGACTTTCATCATTAAGTACCTTGGAGAAGACCTTGATGATCCTGGGGTTGCGGATTCGAATCTCCGCCGGGCCATTTCGGTACGGGGGGGGGGGGGGGGGGGGGGGGTGTCCTCGGACTTACCATAGGATAGGTTCTGACTCCATTTCCCAAACAATCCTTTGAATGAGACTATAAACAGAGGTTCCGTGTGTGAACGCACGCATTTCATCTCGCACACACGTAAAATCCCATCACCAACTTTCGATAGAAAAGGCCAATGGGCCGTTGGTATGGATGACACGTTACACATAGCATGCACTGTGCGTGAAAAATCGAAAGAATGAAAGAGCTGGTAAACTGAATGAACGCCATTGACTGACTGACACGGGAAATGACTGGATGAGGCGCCAGCAGGCAGCTCTTCAGTCGGCTCTACCCATGTAGGCAGCCCGGTCTGTAAATGGCAATGCGGATAGTAAAGCGCTTAGAGCTTGGTCTCTGGCCTGGGACAGGCGCTATATATAAGTACTCTTGATTATAACAGTGTGTTAATGTATGTGTTGACTTAGGTAGGTAGGTTGGTAGGTAGGTAGGTTGGTAGGTAGACAGACAAGTAGGTAGGATGGCAGGCAGGCAGGTTAATAGATACGTGCTTGTGTACGTATGTATGTATGTCTGCAGTGTTTATGTATGTATGTATGTATGTGTGTGTGTGTGTGTGTGTGTGTGTGTGTGTGTGTGTGTGTGTGTGTGTGTGTGTACGTGTGTATGTTTGTATATATGTATGTGTGTGTATGCCTGTGTGTTTGTATATGTACGTATGAAGAAACATTCAGACACAGAAAGAAAACAACCACGTGAATTTCTTCGCAGTATTTAGATTGTTTAGGGTCTTCCTCCCAGGTATTTAATGATGGAAGTCATGTGTGTGTTGGGGGGTGGTGGTGGTGAGAGTAACTGGTAAAGAGAATGGAAGATGGACATAGGATTGGACTGAGAAGGAAGGGGAGGGGAGGCGGGAGGCTGGTGGAGGACACAACCCTGAATTTGACCTAGGAATCAGTCTGACGAGGAGGGAGCCATTCCGAAATGTCACACGGCTCCCAGACATCACACGGCGGAGATTGATTTAAATCATAAACCACTTTAGTGGCCCCCTCTTCCTTCCTATGTTCTCCCCTCCTCCGCCCGGGCTGTGAAGTGTTCTCCACTGTGTTATCGGAGAGGCACGTCATCTTCACAGCTGCACTTCACATCGACCCGGTCATGGCGGCGAGGCCGTCTTCACACAGGGCTTCCTTCGCCGCCCTGCCCTTTTTCGCCAGTTGCCCTGTCTTTTCCTGCTCAGATCTTCTATTTCTCAACCTTCCCTGCCCTTTATTTCCTAGTTGCCCTGTCTTTTCCTGCTTAGTCTTCTATTTCTTAACTTTTCCGCTACCTTTTCCATTATCCCTGCTGTTTTCTGTTTTTGAGCTGCCCGTTCCACGTTTTGCTCTCTTTAATTGCCTTTTTAAAACATTTTGACATCCTTTTCCTCCTGTGTTTTTCATCTTTTTCCTAGTGTTCCTATCTTTCTCTGTTTTTGTTTGTGTTTTTTGTTTTGTTTTGTTTTTTGGGTGTTTATTTTTTTTTGCTGTCTGTTCCTGCCTGTTCTATCCTTTCCCTATCGTTTCTATTTTGTTTTTATCGTTTCTGTTTTTCTACGTCTCTGATCTTTCGCGATGGCACAGAGTGTAGTCCATGTTTTCTTTCTTTGAGGTAAATGTGACATTCAAGGTGTGCAGTCAAAGGCACAGAGCGTAGTCCATGTTTTCTTTTTTCTTTGGTCTGCATCCTGCTTTGTCCTTGTCTTTCAGGATTGAAAGAATGATGACCTCCGCTTGTTTTTCTCTACCGACTGAAAGAATGATGACCTCTGCTTGTTGTCGTCTACCGACTGAAAGAATGATGACCTCTGCTTGTTGTCGTCTACCGACTGAAAGAATGATTACCTCCGCTTGTTGTCGTCTACCGACTGAAAGAATGATTACTCTGCTTGTTGTCGTCTACGACTGAAAGAATGATTACCTCTGCTTGTTGTCGTCTACCGACTGAAAGAATGATTACCTCCGCTTACTGACTGAAAGAATTATTACCTCCACTTATTTTCCTCTTCCTCTAGTTGGTCGGTTTTATGCATGCGTGTGTGTGCGCGCGCTCGTGTGTTCGTGTGTGTGTGTGTGTGTGTGTGTGTGTGTGTGTGAGTGACTGGATGCGAGCACAGAGGCTAAGATCTCGTGCAGCAAACCAGTACTACATAGTTCACCTTCTGTGGCATTTTCGCGCATAGGGCAGGCAAAGAGTTGCTTGAGCA
>CM031619.1:10776522-10799022 GCA_018398815.1 Conus ventricosus
CGCGTGCCGCAGTCCCAGTATCGCGTGATGAATTTTTGCTTCAGCTGTATCTTTGCCAACAATATTGTCTTCAACAGCAACAAACCTTTAAGATACACAATTCTGTTTTCAGTAAACCGGTTATTAAAATAACACACCGCCGCACAAGAAACCGTCCTGCTCGTCCGACTGTCAGCGAAAAGAATGTGTGGGTTACCTTGTCATGTGAGCGGCCGTGCTACGCTTAACTCGGTGATTGGTCAGGCCAGAACAGCGCCACCGCGCCGTAGGGCAGAACGTTCTAGAAACTGATGTAATGCTAGCAGGAAGGTAGGGGGTGAAGAGGAGGGGGTAGAGGAGGTGCGTCAGTATTGATTTTTTGGCTTGTGGGCAGGTAGGCCGGCAACTAGCAATTAAAAGCTTGCCTGCCACCTGCAGAGCAGGGTCGTTGACACCGCCCTGAAAAGAAAGCCGTGGGAACAGACACCGTTTTGTATATGAAGCGCGTTCAGTCACGGCCGCTTTTCCCTACGTTACTCTATGGGGGCGTGTTCAGTCCTGGCTACTTTCCCTACGCTACTCTCTGAAAACTTTAGTAAATTAGTATTAAAAACAGATAACCCTGCACAGTATGTTTGTTTGTAGGGTCGTTATTTTTTGGTTACTTGTCAGAGAACAGGAATAGGCGGCTTTTAGGCACTTTCGCCCAAAAACGTGGTGGAGTAGCAAGTGAGCCAGGATTGGTAAAATACTGTTCTCTAGAGGTCAGAGGGAAGGAGGGGGGGGGGGGGTGGTGGAGGGAGCCAAGGCCAGGCAGGAACAGCATCACTAAACAGTGACTGAAGCCGCTACAGTAAACCACGGGGCTCCCTCCAGGCCCACCGATGAGTGAGGAGCCACGGTACCCCAGACCAACCAGTCAACACACAGGACGTGGTCAAGCCCTGTCTGGACAGATTTCCTTCCACTTCTGTAACGAGACCAGAGGGAAATATCATGTTAGGAACTAACACGGGGGAAGTATGGATCTCAGCGGTTTAAACACTAGCTTTTTTGTGAGGGGCGTTGGTTCGAAACTGTAAGGGTGAAGTGTGTGTGTGTGTGTGTGTGTGTGTGTGTGCGCGTGCGTGCGTGCGTGCGTGCGTGCGTGCGTGTGTGTGTGTAGATAGATAAATAGATACATAGATAGTAGAAAGAAACTCGTGGAGAGCGTGGCAGCAGAGAGTCCTCAGAAGAGAAGCCCCCTTCAAGCAAGTGTTTCGGCCCTTATCTCCTGACACTCTAGGGGGTTGGGCCACACCCGGTTCATGACTCCGGATGTCCCTCTGCTGCCCCTCCCCCCCCCCCCCCCCCCCCCATCTTGGGACGAGCCATGGCTGGGATTCGAACCCATGACCCTCTGGACATGCTCATTTTCTACTTAATGACTCGCGCTTTAACCACTGAGCCACAGGGACACCTGATATTTGTAGGGAAATTAAGCCTTATGAAGTTCACTTTTGTTCCTCCTTGACCAGATCCAGCTTGAACACCTCTCTGCTGCTTCTGCCATTGCTTTCAGGGCTCTGGTTTTTTCCTTCACTGCAACTGAGAGCTGTTTCATGAGGCTGTGAGCTGTATGCAGACGTTCCTACAAATCCCCTAGCTCCAATTTCTGCAGTGAGGACTTTGACCTGATAGCCTTCTCTCCTCAGGCTGTTTGCCAGATCAGCATACTTTTCAGTCTTGTAGATTTGAGCTGCCTCCATTCTGTTCTCATATGGCACCGTGAGCTCGATCATGATCAGCTGCTTGGTTGACTTAGAGTGGACTACTATGTCTGGTCTCATGCCACTCTTGCTGATGATCTCTGGTGACTCTTCCATTCTGGGAGGTCTGCAGTGCACTCCCAGTCATCTGCCCCATCCAGCAGACTCTGCCTGCATGTTTCGAGTGGCACTGTTGTTCTTGGCCATGATTTGCTGCCTCCTGCCGCGAAGAATGTTGCGGGTGCTTTTGGAGTCCTGATTCTCCCTTTTGTGGTGTTGGTACTAGCCCAGACTACTTGTACAATTTCTTTGAGCACTTGGTTGTGCCTCCATGTGTACCTTCCTTGAGCCAGGGCTACTTTACATGAACTTAGAACATGCTCAACTGTTTGTTTTTCATGCAGAGGGGCATGCAGGATCGTCTGTTTTCCCCCCACTTCACCAGGTGTGCATTTGAGGGCAGAAGGTCATATGCAGATCTGAGAATGAAGCTGATCCTGAGAGGGGCCATGTGCCAAATGTCATTCCAAGTTAGACTTCTTTGGAGTGCATTCTCCCACGTTGTCCATTGCCCTTGCTGGCTCTGCTGGACTGCTTTTTGGACTCTTTTTTTGGTCTTCTTCTTTTCTCATCTTTTGAATCATCATGTCTCTTTTGGCTTTTCCTTTGGCCTTTGACCACCATTCAGTTTTGGTCACCCCCAGTCCTTGTCTGTTGGTCTGTGTGTGTCCTGTTATTCTCTGATCTTGAGACTTTCTTTTGCAGAATCCATCGCCTCTTGAACTTTCCATTTTCTGCCTGTCTTCAGCTGGGCTTGATTGCTTCTACCACCTTGTCCCCTGAGTCCTCCAGCATGCTTTGAAGTCTGATCTTCCCTGCTTTGTATTCCTCCAGGATGGATTTCAGTGGTAGTTTGAGCTTTGCTTGGCGACAGTACAGCGCGATGTCAGTCAGACAGGGTGGGACACCAAGCCATTCCTTGTGAACTTGTTGATTTTGGCTTCCATTGCCTCCACTGTGCTGGTGCAGATGTCGTATATCATCAGAGGCCATAGGAGCTTTGGTATCAGCATGAACTGCAGACACCAGACCTTGTATTTGTCAGGGAGCCCACACTGGTCAATGGTCTCCAAGCCTTCTTCCGCCATCTGCTTGGTTTCTTTTGCTCTTTGTGTGTCTTTCAGCGTATCATCATACCATCTTCCAAGGCTCTTGACTGGTTCTTCTGTGACTGTTGGAATGGCCTGGTTGGCAACACTGAAGACCACAGATTCGGCCACTTTCCTTTCCTCAGTGAGAGACTCCGTGATTTCTTTGGCTTGAACTTCATTCTGGATGAGGCAACTATGTCGTCCAGCCTCTCCAGCACATGACGTGTCTCGTCTTCTCGGGATGAAATCACTGTAGTGTCATCCATGAAGGCCTTGAGAGGAGGCATCTTGTATCCATCGCCAAGGTCTGTTTGTCTCGCGTTGTTTGTTGCTGCTTTCAAGATGAGTTCCATTGCCAGCACGAACAGTATCGGAAAATTGCACAGCCCATTGCAATGCCCACTTCCAAGTTGATCCAATCAGTTGTGTACTCCTTGGTAGAGAACCGCATTGAGAAGCCATTGAAGTACTTCTTGAGCATGTCGCGGATGTTCTTTGGCACATGGTACATCTCAAGAGCCAACTGTATCATCTCATGGGCACAGATCCATATGCGTTTGCCAGATCAAGCCACACTACGTCCAGGTCTCTTTTTTCTGTTTTTGCTTTTTGGATTGCGTCCCAGATCATTGTGGCGTGTTCTACACAGCCAGCCACGCCTGGATGCCACCTTTCTGGACTGACACATCCAAGTACTTGATTTCCATCAGGTACTTGGTCAGCCTTGCTGCCATGACAGAGAAGAAGATTTTCCCTTCGACGTTCAGTAGTGATATTGACCTGAACTGGCTGATGTCACTTGAGTTTTGCTCTTTGGGGATGTACACACCATCTGCCGTCATCCACTGGCCGCTGATCTTCTGGTTTCTCCAAGCCGATCGCAGCAGCCTGTGGAGCCACTCCAGCACCTTTGGGACATTTCTTGTAAAGCTGGTTAGGTATTCCGTTTGGCCCTGGTGATGATTTGGCTCTGGCTTTGTCGACCACCTTCTTGATTTCCGCCAACGTTGGAGGCTTGCCATTGAACTGTTCCTCAGGGTTGGTTGCCACACCAGACCTTGAATGTCGAGTGGTGCTTTGCTCTGTGAGTCAGAGTATGTTTTCCTCAGATGCTGCTCAAGAACTCCTTTGTCCACACTTAGGGTCCCAGATTTTGGCTGCTCAAACAGTGTTCTGCAAACTGGAAGGGGTCTCTGAAGAACGCTCTTGTGTCTTCTTCTTTTTGCTCTTCCTCTTCCTCGCAGATTCCGCTTTGCTGAGGCGCTGTGTTTTTCTTTCAGGTCTTCCCACAGTTTTCCAAGCCTTGTTTTTCAGCTGGCAGTGCGGTCTTCATTTGCTTCTTGAGGTTGTTCTTTTGGACTCTGATCTTGTCCATCTTTTCTTGGCGTCTGGATTCTTTGGAGGTGTTTTCTCTTTGGGTAGTTTTTACTCCATAGGCGTCTCTACATGTGGCATACACAATGTCCCCATATGTGGCTAGTTTGTCTTCCAGGGTGCTTTTCCCTATCAGTGCATCGAGTCTTTGGACGATTTTTGCATCCAGTTTCTCCCAATCTTCAGTTTCGTTTGCTCGTGGCAGGTTGAGTTTCAGGCGCCTGGCATCGAGGGCCTGTGCAAATTCCTCATCCGAACCAACAGCGTGATGTCCTTGGCACTGTGGTTTAAATCCTGGCCTTGGTCTTCCGACGTCTTATCTGCTGATGCAGTGCGCTGCTGCTCATTCAGATGAGTCTTCACACATCCCATCTTTGTTCTGTGGATCTTCATGCCACGGGTGGTAGCGATACGCTTTCCACAGACACATGGATATTCCATTGGTCCATGTTCATAGTCCGTTTGGGATTTGCAGTCGTGATTGGTTGAGCACCGATGGGTTCATCATTCTCTCCCCCTTTCGGTGAATCCTGGGAGCATCTTTTCCTTTTATTCTTAGTAGCCACATGTTTAAGGCAAAGTGGGGAGCCAGCCCACAGAGCCCTTGGTTCTGGTCTTTCCCAGTGTCCTCCGGTCTTTCCCGGACGTCCTCCGGCCTATTCCCGGAAGTCAATGTTTACCCATGCATCAGTAGAAAGAAACTCGTGGAGCGTGGCAGCAGAGAGTCCTCAGAAGAGAAGCCCCCTTCAAGCAAGTGTTTCGGGCCCTTATCTCCTGACACTCTAGGGGGTTGGGCCACACCCGGTTCATGACTCCGGATGTCCCTCTGCTGCCCCAGATATATACATAGATGGATAGACAGGTACATAGACACATAGATATATAGATAGATTTAAACACAAAATCAATATTAGAAATATAATATGTTTTTTTTCTTGAGAATATTGATTTTGTGTTTAAACGTAACTATCTTGAATTACACTCTGACAGTAAATTCAAGATTGCAAAACAAAACCACCGGCCCAAATGATTGTATGATCGGGCCTTTCGTTGTTTGGGAACTGTTACGAAACGGTTACAGTCTCATGCTCCCCTCCCCTCCCCCCCTCGCGCCCTCCCCCCCCCCCCCCCCCCCCCACGTCTTCATGACATGATCAAACGGTTGAATAGAAGGGCAATCCTGGTTTGTTTTATGAAACAAGCATGGACACATCAATGTTAAATTTAGCATCGAATCCACAACTCACATTTTTTTTCAAAATAATTCGAAAACTTAACCAACCCACTCGCAATGAGACTTAGGGTGAACGTTTGTCAATACCCAGTTTATAGAGATCAAGACAAAAACAGAATGTTGTTTCTGGTTTCACCATTTCATTGTTCATTGTTCATGTTGAAATTGTCATTTATTTTTAAGTATTGTTTGAACGTGACTTCTTGACTTGCTTATAGCAGTCGGTTGTGAAAAGTTCTTCGTCGTTATTGGCGAACAACTATTACAAATGATAGCAGTGAGCGGTCTGTTGCTGAATCACTTTGGGCCGCCTGTCACACTTGATCCATTCAAAACCAGAAAGACACACATCTTCTTTTTCACAAATGGGTCGAAGATCTCATAAGAGAAAAAATACAAGAACAATTTAGATAAACGGCAGTTTCTTCCTCAAACTTCAGCCATTACATTCCTTCGTTTTAGGACTCAGTCTAGAGAGAAAGTGTCAAACTACCTCAAAACAGAAAGAACAGATTTCGAGGGGGGGGGGGGGGGGGGGGGGGGGTCCAGAAAAATATATGCGATTGATTGTACTTTTTTAGCACAAGCTTTTTTCTTTGTCAATGAAACGTGCATGCCATGCGTTTTATTATTTGTTCAGCTCCGGTCTGTCGAATGGTTATTCCGCGGCTTCTGATAAACACTGCATTTTTCATGAAAGAACTAATGAAAACATTACATGACAATAAGATGTAATGTGTGTGTGTGTGTGTGTGTGTATGTGTGTGTGTGTATTGTGTGTGTGTGTGTGTGTGTGTGTGTGTGTGTGTGTGTGTGAGGGGGGCCGGGGGGGGGGGTGAATGAGCGCGCGCGCGCGTGAGTGTGTGTATATGTGCGCGCGCACGCGCGTGTGTGTTTGTGTGTGTGTGTGTGTGTGTGTGTGTGTGTGTGTGCGTGCGTTCGTGCGTGCGTGTGTGCGTGCGTGCGTGTGTGCGTGTGTGTGTGTGTGTAGGGGTTAGTGCGAACAGGTGGAAGGGAACTCGTAGGCAGACGGGGGTGGGGGGTGGGGGGGGGGGGAAATGAAGTAGAGTGTGGAAAATGAAGTGAAGTGACGAAGTGGGGAAGGAAGGAAGTGTGGGTGGGTGGGTAGGTGGGGGGTAACAGGAGGGGCAGGTGGTCTGCTGATTACTTTGAGGTCTTTGGGGTCATGGCCAACTCATGCAATTGGCCGCCAATGGAGAGAGAGAGAGAGAGAGAGAGAGAGAGAGAGAGAGAGAGATCAGTGTTGAACTTGGTGGACTCAGCCCGACCTCTAGTGAGTATTTTTGTGAACTCAGGCAGACCAAAGGTGAGTGTTTTGTTGTGAATTGAGACTCACCCGAGGTAAATGTCTCGTGAATTCAGACAGACCCGAGGTGACTATTTTGCATATTTAGATCGACCAGAGGTGAATATTGTGTGAATTCAGACCGACAAGTGGAGATTGTTTTGTGAATAATAATAATAATAATACTAATAACGTACATTTATAGAGCGCCCTTTCTCACTAGAGCTCACAGCGCTTTATAATGTTTAACTATAAACATGTCAAAAACAAAGATCACTATACAAAACCGTAAACACAGCAAGGAAAGGGGGGGGGGGGGGGGGGGGGGGGGCTAGCCATCCAACACTGACTCCACACACACACACACACACACGTGCGCCTGCGCGCGCGCACACACACTGTCAGGTTTCAAGTGTAACACTTACAACACGTAACGCCATGAGACACCCAGTAACAGGACAAAAATGTTTTCTATAGAAAAAATTCCTTGAACAGATGGGTTTTGAGAGCAGAGCGGAAAGCAGAGTCAGTTTTGGCAGAGCGGATCGAAAGTGGGAGAGAGTTCCAAACGGAAGGGGCTGCAAAAAAGAAGGAACGTTCACCATAGGTTTTTGTTGAAACGCGTGGCTTGCAGAGTGTGAGAGTGTCGGATGATGAGCGGAGTGTTCTTGCCGGTGTGTATATGCTAACCAGGTGAGAAAGATAGACAGGGCCAGATCCATTGACGGCGCGAAAACACATGCATGAATTCGGACCAGGGAGAGGTGAACGTTTTGTGAATTCAGATGTGAACGTTTTGTGACCTCACGCGAAACAGAGAGGTACCATGTGAGTTACCGTGTTTGAGTCCATTCAGTTTATGAGTGGTTTTCTTTTCTTTTCTTTTCCTTTTTTTCTCTTCTTATTTCTTTCTTTTAATATGCTGCTCCGGTTTCCTTTCCGTCGCTACATGCCGCGCCAGTGATCCTGAACCTTGGTGATAAATAACAGACAGACAGACAGACAGACAAACAGACTGACAGAAAATACGAAGGAAACGTACAGAAACACAGACATATGTATACAGTACCGCAGACTACATTCTCTTACAGTGACGACAGGCAGCCAGATAGAAGAGAGAAAAAAAGAGCAACAGAGAGACAGAGAACTGACAGAAAGGCGTAAAGACAGACCAATTTAGACGATGACTCCGATTTATTTCTCTTCCAGTGACGTTCTCTTGAACTTTTTTTTCATTCTTTTCTTTCCGTGTTCTCCTTCGTTTTTCATTTCAATAGAAGAAGAAAAAATCCATGATTTGAATCAGCAAGACATCAATCACAAGAAACACGAACTAATGTCGATTGCAAACCAGTAGAGCCAGAACCACTTGAGTATTGTGTGACGGTGGGAGGGAAGGGGGGGGGGGGGGGGGGGGGAGGAAGGGGGGAGGAGGGGGGTGGGGTGGCGGGGTGCTTGAGCGAGAGGGGGGCGTAGAGGGTGGGGTAGGGGGTGGAATAGATTGTTCTTTCCCTTTCACATGATTCACTGGTGTCAGGCAGCTGAACCAGACATCCATTAGGAAGAGGATGCCATCTGACCCATGAATGTTAAAAGTGTGGTTGGGACAACACCGCTAAACTCAATGAGTTCTTCGCGTTTCACGTCAACAACTGTGACACGTCATACAACCTGAACCTCAGTTAACGCCTTCACTCTTCCTACCCCCCCCCCCCCCCCCCCCCTCCCCCACCCCCCTCTTTCTTTCTAAGCTCTTATCTCCTCTTCATGGAGAAAAAGACGAAGGGGCATGGAGGAGACAGGAGACTCGCGAGGCCAGAGGAAGGAAGGGGAGGTGTAAAGAGGAGGGTGAAATAAGGAAATGGGAGTTGGTGGCAGAGGGAGGGGGGAGGGGAGGGGGGGGGGGGGGGCCTGAAAGGACGCACTGACAGAATGATCACATACACCTTGTCGCTGTGAAGGCGTGATCTCCACCATCCGTCTGCAGCGAGGACCTCGGTGATCGTGACACACAGCGGGTAGTTCAGCTCTGACGGTGAAGACTGCGGTGTGGATGAGTTGGGTCACCAGTCACGAGGAAGAGGACGGGGTAGGGAGAGATGGATCCCTGCTCTGAAGTTGAAGAAGACAAGGCAGTGAGATGGGTCGCCACTCACCATCAGCACGATTTTGTCAGGTGAGATGGGTCAACATTCACCATCACAACGATTTTGTCAGGTGAGATGGGTCAACATTCACCATCACAACGATTTTGTCAGGTGAGATGGGTCAACATTCACAATCAGAAAGACGGGTCAGGTGAGATGGGTCAACATTCACAATAAGAAAGATGGGTCAGGTGAGATAGGTCACCACTCACCAACAGAAAGATGGGTGAGGTAAGATGGTTCACCACTGACCATCAGAAAGGACGGGTCCCTTGAGATGGGTTCACTGGAGGCGACAAAACATTCAGTGCTTCTGTGACACAAGAATCACTTCTCCTGGTCAACGCTCTTCAGCAGGAACATTCAACAATCACAACTGAAAAACAAAGAAACAAACAAACAACAGCTCGAAGTGTTCCAAGGCTCTGAGGTCTGGTCCATGGGTATGCCTGTCGTTTTTGATATTCATTGGATTGAAGCAAAGGAAGAACACGATGAAGACCCACGACACCATCATCACAGCTTTGGACAGAAACTACTCCGCTACCGCCTGGACCTGAAAACGTTGACGGCTTAGCTGAAAAAGCCGTGGGTACATTCCTCTTCCAGATGATCAGACTTTCGGCAAACACGTGCTGTGCTTACTGCCACTTAGACACTGAACCAGACGGTCTTCCAGACCTCACAGCCTTCCCCTCCAACTGTCGGTCTCTTCTTCACCGCCTCCAGACACTAAATCGAGAGCGGATCCTGCAGGACATTCAACAGGAACCGCAGATCACCAGTTCCAAGTCAGCAGTGGAACAGAGATTTGATTTCCCGCCCACTGTGACGTCATGAAAAGGCAGACAACCCATGCGCCACGCGGAAACAGATACCCCCCCCCCCCCCCAACTCTCTGAATCCTGAAAAAGTCAAACCAGTCGGTGAAGCCACTACAGAACACCATGGAAGGAACGCCTTCACCTGGGAATTGGGCGGAATATCCACCAGCAGGACCCTTAACCCCCTCCCCTCAATGTCATCATCTTCAGGCCCAGCACAGAACATGGCCAACTCTTCTCCCACCTCTACACAATCCAGATCTCTCTCATGGATGAATGTCTGTGTACTACTAGCCACTGACCGACCTCACTTGGTGGAGTCCAGTCCCATGACCGTGTCCAGCGGAACTCCATGGCGATGTGGATTCATCCTGATAAGCCTCTCCCTCCTTTCCCTGGGTGTAATATAAGATCTGTAACTCTTTAGAGAGTGATGTCGGCAGTCGGGATGATTTCGTCATGTAGCCACCCCCAATCCTCATCCACTCTTCAAAAGACATCGTGTCAAAGTGTCCGGTGTCAGCAAAGTCATCGAGACAGTTGTCGGAGAGAGGAGGATACTCAATGTTGCTGGCTCACAGCGACATTAACAATTATTGTTATGATGGGGGAGGGGGGAGGTTGGTGTCTCCTTCCTACGTTAGATCAGAGCAGGAGCCACTGAACGCCACCAAAGTGATTCGGCAGCCGCGCAGTGCCTCCTCTGCCTCGGATGTTTCAGGGAGACCCTATAATATTGAATGCTCTCTGTGGCAGCGCAAAGAAAAGAGAGAGAGAGAAGAGAGAGAGAGAGAGAGAGAGAGAGAGAGAGAGAGATAGACAGACAGACAGACAGACAGACAGACTGAGACACAGAGAGAGGGGGAGAAGCGTGTGTGTGTATGTGTGCGTGTGAGAGAGAGACAGAAAGAGAGAGAGAGAGAGAGAGAGAGGAGAGAGAGAGAGAGAGAGAGAGAGAAAGAGAGAGAGAGAGAGAGAGACAGACAGACAGACAGACAGACAGAGAGAGGGGGAGAAGCGTGTGTGTGTATGTGTGCGTGTGTGTGTGTGTGTGTGAGAGAGAGAGAGAGAGAGGAGAGAGAGAGAGAGAAGAGAGAGAGAGAGAGAGAGCAGAGAGAGAGAGAGAGAGAGAGAGAGAGACAGAGACAGAGACAAAGAGAGAAGGTGACCCAGTGACCCAGCCGGACGGGGCGATCAATGATCAATAGTCCAAGTCACCTCAGATCTACAGACTCCTCACCAAGCGATGGCCTGCCTGATACCTGGTCACGACTCCCATTTGAAGGGCTTCGTCATCCTGTCCCTCGCGCCGCCCCGTCACGCACAGCAGCCTCAGCATGCGTGACGCTCGCATTTCCAGTCCACTTGGCCGCAGAGACAACACGACAACACACGATGGAGGTGGGCATGGGGTGGGGTGTGGGGGGGGGGGGGGGGATGGGAGAGTGTATGGCAACATGTTAGCTTCAAAGGCCAGAATGATTGCGTCAGCTGTAATTTTCACCAGAAAATGACTTTTCAACAAGACACAGTGATGGTGACTGATTCTAGCGAAGAATAACGGGTATTGTCCCGTACACACAGCAGAGATGTCACGTTCAGAGATGTCGTCCCACCTGACGTCAGCTTTGAGTTTCTGAAGGAGATTAACATTTTTTCATCTGATCTAAGATTTTATGGATGAAAGATTTTTTAACGAAGTTTCAAGTACGTTTTTAGAAGATGTATTTTCAAGAGATGTGTGAAAGGTTTTTGTTGTTGTTGATAACTTGTGAGTTGATTTTAACGTGGTGACAGCCCTGATATGGCCCTTTGCGGTCGGCTGGGCTATAAGCAACATCACCGACACACAGCAATTTGTTTCTGTCGAAACACATGACAGTTTAAAAAAAAAGGTTATTAGTTCCGCAAGACGAAACAGACAAACAGATTACAGGACAAAACACGATGCATTTCGACCTCTTGGGTCTTCTTCAGGCGAAAACAAACGACATTTAGGACAGTGAAAACGAAGCACGAGCAACTACTTATCTTCTCATATTCAACCCAACAGTTGTTCAGGTGGCTTTTATTTTCATAGCAATTTTTCTTTTCTGAAAATTAATTGCTTTCCTGTAATATTTAGCCATTGAAACGGTTCTTTTTACGTTTACGAAAAACAGTTTATAGTTAAGAGGTGAAAAAACACTATTTTCATGTGAAGCTAGTTAATTGACTCGAAAAACGTTTTTGAAAAACACGCAGATGGTTATTTTCTCGTGATAATTATCTGTTTTCATGCGAAAATTATTTTGTCCGTGATTGGCAGCAAGTGTCCGGGATAATTGTTTTTATGTGATCATGTCAGTCCTATAGTCATTTCAGCTGGGGGGGGGGGGGGGGGGGGTTACATGATAATAACAATCATCACACATAATATCTGTCTTTTTCGTGTCAAAGCAGTCGTCATGACTGTTTTCCGATGCAAACCTTAATCAAAGTCTCTTGTGGCGAGCATGCTTCCATAAGAGAGGGGGCTCTGTTTTAATCGTCGCAAATCGTGATGTGAGAGTCTAAATTTAGAACCTTACTCTTTCATGCCAGATTGAATTCTTGTAGAGGTCTCCTGTGACAAAAAAGCCTGAGGGTTGCGAGGAAGGAGGAAAGGGAGAGGATGGGGGGGGGGGGGGGGGGGGGGAGAGGGGGGGGGGGTGATGGTAGGCGAGCGGAGGGGTAGGTGGAGGGAGAGACAAAGGTAGTTAAACTATTCAGATTCATATTCTTCACGCAACTTTCACTCATGCTACGCTCGCTGGTTGTTGATTTTCGGGATCTATGTCTACACATAGACACAACTTCCCAAACTGACACCCTATTTGCAGGCTAGTTCATGTTTTGTTTTGTTGTTGTTGTTGTTGTGTTTTGTTGGGGTTTTTTTGGGGGGGGCGGGGGGGGGGGGGGGGGGGGGGGGGCGCTATGTCTAAAAATAGCTAAAGTTTCCTAACCTGACACCCCTGCTCGTGGGCGAGTCTATCTTCTCTCCATCACTTCCAGGTAGGTGAAAGGGGGGAAACTTACAAACGCACTGAACAAACAAACATGAATGGGCGCATGGATGAAAGATGACAGAACATAACCTATACCTGTAAATCCAACACGTTGGATAGTCCTGGACGTGGGGGTGGGGGTGGGAGGTAGGGTGCAAGGGGGGTGGGTATGTGAAGGTGTATGGGGCGGGGTTGGGGTGGGGTGGGGTGGGGTGGGGCGTATGGGATGGGATGGGGTGGGGTGGGGGCTATATCCTTCGTGTCGGTGCTTCTAGACATGATCAAATCTCTCTTTTCACAAAATCCCCCTTCACACACACACACACGCACACGCACACATACACGCACACACACACAGTATTTTATTGTCTTAAATAACAAAGTTACAGTTTCAACAACAACAACAACAACAACAAAAAGTTAAAAAAACAACTTCATTCAGACCAGCTTCCATGGTACAGTGGTTAATGCCGTGGACTTATGAGCTGGGGGGTCCGTGGTTCGGTTCCCATCAGAGACCTTTATTTGTAGAGTCTTCGGCCTTGATCTGTTCCTGCCTAGGGATAAACGTGCTGCGGCCTCAAATTGGACAGCTGGAAGCACACCGTCATGTTTCATTCATTGAATGAATCTCGATGTGTGCTTGATTTCTGAGTGACACTGCAGGTGTCTTTTCTATCGGGCCTGATTGACACTGGGATATATTATGAAACGAAGCGTAGAATACAGCCAGGTCATGTAGTCTGGTCTCAGTGAAACTCCGTGGCATCGTCTTCCTCACTGTTCGTCACAAAACATATCCATGCACTTTCTTCTACGAAATAAGGAAATAAGTAAACATATCAACAGAAAAATAGATGATTTAATGAAGCCATAACCAACCACGCAGTAAATACACGATACAGCACTTTAGACATGGCAGTTTGGTCGTCACATCACACCAGCAATTTTTAGTCATAAGTTGTTTTGGCAAATAAACTTCATTGCACGCGGGGGAAAAATGGCGAGCTTAATAGTAAGTTTGATTCTGGCTGAGTGTTCATCAAAGTATTAGATTCAAGTGCATTTGGATCCTGCTGAAAAAATATTTAGTGTCCTGCAATCTTTAACGACTGGGAATGGACAACTAAGCATATAAAGAAATTCATCGTCTACTCCATCCACGCCACATCTTCAATCACTTATCTTCATTCACTTCAGCGCAAGATAGGCGTTGATTGCTCGTTAATTTTCGTTGTCCTCAGTGTTTTGTTTCTTGCCTGAAGGAGACCCAAGAGGTCGAAACGCGTCGTGTTTTGTCTTGTGATTTGTTTGTCTACGTTTTCTCGGCGGTTCGCTATTAATGATATTTACAATAATTTTTTTTACTGAAGTAATGAAGGTACAGGGATCGTCCATTCAAGACAAGCACCAAGATAATCAGTAGTGAATAGACGCAGCCAGGGAGGTTTCAGTCCAATATATATATGAAAGAAACACTTTGAAACCATCAAGCTCAGTGGCCAACATGTAGCAACCACCCTACTCCGCCTACCAGCCGCGGACAGGACGGTCTAGAAATGGCACAGAGAATCCGGAAACTGTCCACCTCAGGGGCCCCCACGGCTGTTTAGGCTAGAGATTAAAATCCAGTGATTTTGAAATTCTATCCATGGAAGCCAAACTCGCAAACCAGGAGAGATCAATATTCTCATTTTTCGCTGAAGTGTTTGAAAATCTAACCAGCACAGACAGCAGTTTCGATTTTGTGTTTGAAGCAGATCAACGTGATGTTCTCAAATGATGCCAGACAGATCATATTTATGAAACTTTTCCTCCTGTTTTATAAAGTCCACATCAAATGGAAATCTTTCGCACGTTGCAGCTGAAATGCGTGTCACTGTGTGTTTGGACAGTGTGGGACATTGGAGAATTGTCGGGGATAACTTCGTTTTCTTTCTTACGAGCACAGAACTCGTTCTGGTTTTTGATTTCATTCCAGATCAGCAAAAGGTACAAGGTAGAAATTTGTCTGTGTGTCATCACACACACACACACACACACACACACACACACCACGTGTGTGTGTGTGTGTGTGTGTGTGTGTGTGTGTGTGTGTGTGTGTGTGTACAGAGGCTTAAAAATGTGAGCACAACTTCATCCTTCAAATGAGCTTTATTTAGTCCAAACGCTGTTCTAAATTTGTACATCTATTTCTTCAAGTCTAGACTGATAAAAAAAAAGAGATTCGTTTTCTTAAAACACAGCCATTGTTATGATCTTATATGTGTTCCTCTAGATAGCCAAAATCATCTAATATTTTCAGATTCATTGTTTTTCACAACCATAAGACATTACGATTTTGTCGAGCCATTACGACTGAATAATTCCATATTCATCGTTTCTTACAGACCAGATGATTAATAATTTTATATTTATTGTTTCTTACAACGCGGAGGATGTTACGATTTCATATCTATTGCTTTTATGGACCAGATGACTGTATAACTTTATATGTCTTGTCTCTTCCAAACAAGACAATGTTGCATTTTTATAGTTTCATATCATTTTATTATAGCCAGAACAACTTTACAATTTCATAGTCACTAGCTGGTATTGCCCAAACAAAATAATTTTTCATATTTATTGCTTGGTATAGCCCGGAAGACGTCATAAATTTATTCTTATTATTCCTTTCCGCCTAGATGATGATGTTCAAACTGCATGTTCACCGTTGTTCTTTAAGGCCTATAAAATGGTTCATTGTTTTGCTCTCTGGTAGTCCAGGTGAAGTTGTAAAGTTATAGTGATTGTTTTAGTGTGGGCCAGATAACAATGGAAATGTACATTTATAGTCAAATCTACGTCAAATCAAAAGTTTGTTTCAGAATCTTCATTGTTCGTGTGATATCATCCTGAACGAAAAATCATAACGTTTGAGAATGAAGGGTTCAGATGGATTTTCCGTATGAAGTACAAGGGGGTAAAAAAAAAAAAGAAAAAAAAAGAAAAGAAAAGAAAACCAAACTTGTAACGCAACGAGTCAACACAACCATTGTCAGCCACCGTGGATGTTCCTGCCATGGGCATGGATCTCTCTGTGACTTCACGTCCTACACCATCCTACAGGGCACAGTGAAAGGTGGACATCCCAGAAACAGATTGAAATGCTTCATCCAGGGACAGCTGAAAGAACTGGACTGCTTACCATGCCTCTATCATGTTGCACAGGACCGAGGACAGAACATGGATCAGACCCCTGAGTGGGCCCCAGCAAGGCTGTAGTGTTAGTTGGCCTTTGTCCTTCTCTACCATGATAGACCAGTCAAACTATACAGGGCCCTGTCAGGGTTATCAACACGCAGGGAAACAAGAACACATCACAAGCACCCAAGACAAATGTGATCGATAGAAGACAATCTCAGTCAATGACGTAGTAACTGAACAGTTGACGTCCTTAAGACCAGGATGTGCCGAGAGTGCCAGACATCCCCCTTGATTTGTTTTTACGGCCAGTTGAAAGAAAAACGTCAAAATTATTTTTTTAAAAACCCAATCACATTCAACAAATAAGTAAATTAATGATAAATCAGTCAACCAACAAATCAATCAATCCATCAACAAAACATAAATGAATTTTAATAAAACATAAGTAAATGAATAAATGAACACAAAGACCATACAGACAAACAGACCCTGTCAAATGAACAGCCACTGTCCACTCAGGGCAGTGTATCTACACTGTTCGCTACCTAATGGCCAGATTTCAACCCAAACGCTAACACCCGTACATTACGACTAGGAAAAGAAAAGCTGTCAAATAACTTCAAATTTAAAGACAAAGAAACTAGTTCACACAGGCAGAAGAACGGTAAAAGACAGTGAAACAGACAAAAATGAAAAAAAAAAGACCGAAAGAGAGTAATAGAAAAGATGAAATTACTAGCAGGGAGCTGGCAGGAGGCGTGAGAGCTAACTGCATTGAAAGAGCCAGCCCCTGAAATCCCAAAGGGGTGTGTGTGTGATTGAGCTATGATGACACGAAAACTGACACAAGACAGCCCTGATCGCGCGCACGTGCAACACGCCACCCCTGTGACCCACAACCAAGGGGGGGGGGGGGGGGGCAATGAAGAACTAAGGACATGACATATGATGCTGCCTCTGTGTTGAACGCTCCATTACTTGCAGAATGAAGAAAGCAGCTTTCCCCGTCACGTGCCGTGACAGTGGGATCAACGCCTGGATGGCAAGGCTTCAACCCTGTAAATGGGTTTGGTCTCCTTCCAGGCTGTCTGAACTGCAATCAGTAAATAGACAGCGAACACACACACACGCACGCACGCACGCACGCACACACACACGCACGCACGCACGCACACACGCGCACACACACACACACACACACACACGCACGCACGCACGCACGCACGCACGCACGCACCCACGCACGCACGCACGCACACACACACACACACACTCTCTGTCTGTCTGTCTGTCTGTCTGTCTGTCTCTCTCTCTCTCTCTCTCTCTCTCTCTCTCTCTCTCTCATTGCACACACAAACACTGACTTTATCTGTTTTCTGTCTGTGTCTCTCTTCTCTTCTTTCTCTCTCTCTCTCTCTCTCTCTCTCTCTCTCTCTCTCTCTCTCTCTCTCTCTCTCATCGCTACGGTTGAGAGTTGCTATGGAAAAAGCAAGATCATGGTATTATGTAGAGTTGGATGTTTAAGTGTTAGAGAAAAGTGGATATACGATGGTATTCCTATACCAGTGGTCAATGCCCAATAATATTTAGGTATACTATTCTCAACACGCTTGAGTTTTGTTGGTGCGTACAAAGAGACCTTTCAAGTAAAACAAAAAAACATTTTGCTTTGTATCATGAAAAAGTGACAGATTCTTAATAATTCTTCGTTCATACTCTTTACAAAAAGAAACCAACTGTTTGATACTGGGGTACAGCCGATTGTACATTACCACTGTGTGCAATGCGAAGTAGAAAAGCGACTATCTATCGTGAATATGTTCGTATCTGTGCTCTGAAGAGGTTTCTAGATGTAGACAGACGAACTCCAAATGATCTTATTCCTGCCGAAATTGATCGGTTTTTCATTTACATTATTTCTGCTGTCAGATGCATCCACTACTGGCTCAAATTGATACAAATGGAAGACTTGAGAATTCTTTCTATGTCATACAAAATACGTGACTTTCGTGAGGTAAAAGTAACTGGGTGACCAAAGTACGCTGCTGTCTATTTTGATGTGATTTTGGATTTGTTTGGCTAAATCAAGAGGTTGGTAATATCGGAGAGATTTTCTGTCTTTTCCGTCAACGGCTGGTTGATTGCAGATGGCAGAAATGGTCTAATCATCTTCATAACAGTGACAGGTTTGATTTTTTACAGGAACTTTTCAGATGTTCATGACCTGAAAACGCTCTCAACCTTAGAAACAGACAGGCACCTTAAACATATAACGGCAACATTCGGATTAGGAATATCTTCATTAGCCATCTATCATTTTATATATTGATTATCTTATAATCATGATTTGCTTTGTCCTGTATGTGAAGAATCCAAGGAAATCGAAATGCTCTTCGTCCACTCCAGCCCGCTGCCATCACCATCAGAGAAAAGTTTATATGGCCCCAGCCCCGCTGCCATCACCATCAGAGAAAAGTTTATATGGCCCCAGCCCCGCTGCCATCACCATCAGAGAAAAGTTTATATGGCCCCAGCCCCGCTGCCATCACCATCAGAGAAAAGTTTATATGGCCCCAGCCCGCTGCCATCACCATCAGAGAAAAGTTTATATGGCCCCAGCCCCGCTGCCATCACCATCAGAGAAAAGTTTATATGGTCCCAGCCCCGCTGTCATCACCATCAGAGAAAAGTTTATATGGCCCCAGCCCGCTGCCATCACCATCAGAGAAAAGTTTATATGGCCCCAGCCCCGCTGCCATCACCATCAGAGAAAAGTTTATATGGCCCCAGCCCGCTGCCATCACATCAGAGAAAAGTTTATATGGCCCCAGCCCGCTGCCATCACCATCAGAGAAAAGTTTATATGGCCCCAGCCCCGCTGTCATCACCATCAGAGAAAAGTTTATATGGCCCAGCCCCGCTGTCATCACCATCAGAGAAAAGTTTATATGGCCCCAGCCCCGCTGCCATCACCATCAGAGAAAAGTTTATATGGCCCCAGCCCCGCTGCCATCACCATCAGAGAAAAGTTTATATGGCCCCAGCCCGCTGCCATCACCATCAGAGAAAAGTTTATATGGCCCAGCCCCGCTGCCATCACCATCAGAGAAAAGTTTATATGGCCCCAGCCCCGCTGTCATCACCATCAGAGAAAAGTTTATATGGCCCCAGCCCCGCTGTCATCACCATCAGAGAAAAGTTTATATGGCCCCAGCCCCGTGCCATCACCATCAGAGAAAAGTTTATATGGCCCCAGCCCCGCTGCCATCACCATCAGAGAAAAGTTTATATGGCCCCAGCCCCGCTGCCATCACCATCAGAGAAAAGTTTATATGGCCCCAGCCCCGCTGCCATCACCATCAGAGAAAAGTTTATATGGCCCCAGCCCCGCTGCCATCACCATCAGAGAAAAGTTTATATGGCCCCAGCCCCGCTGCCATCACCATCAGAGAAAAGTTTATATGGCCCCAGCCCCGCTGCTATCACCATCAGAGAAAAGTTTATATGGCCCCAATACTAACTTATGCATAAATGACACTGTGAAAAAAGGCTTCTTGTTTTATGAAGGACGTTAGCAGGGCTTATGTTACCCTTTTTGCATGATAAAAATCGGTCACAGCTGTTACTGAGCATACAGAGAGAGAGAGGAGAGAGTGAGAGAGGAGAGAGAGAGAGAGAGAAGAGAGGAGAGGGAGAGAGAAAGAGAGAGAGAGGAGAGAGAGAGAGAGAGGAGAGAGAGAGAGAGAGAGAGAGCAATAATTCTGTAATATTATATTTCATAAATCCTCCCTGTTGATAAAATGAACTATAGACTTACATACCCCCCAACCACCCATCTCTCTGTTCTGAAAACAAAAATTGGAGGAAGACTGCTGTGAACACACCACCACCTGGGTGTTGAGTTATTATCAGCCTTCCGTTTTCTCTGCACACTCACCACCCCATCCCCATCCCCTCCCCCTTCCCGCTTCTCTTCTCTTGCCGACCCCCCCCCCCCCCCTCCCGTGAAGTGAGAAGAACTGTTTGAAATGGTTGTTTCGTACTGCTGTCGGCCGCACGAGTAATTGTCATAAAGTGAGGACATTGAATAAGAACTTCAATATACATACACAGGCGCAGCGAAGGTGTTCTTGAATTTTTTTTTTTTCTGAAAAAAAAAAAAAATCTGTCTGTCTGTCTCTGTCTCTGTTTCTGTCTCTGGCTGTCTGGCTGTTTGTCTGCCTGTCTCTCACTCACTCTCTCTCTCTTCTCTCTCTCTCTCTCTCTCTCTCTCTCTCTCTCTCTCTCTCTCTCTCTCTCTCTCTCTCTCCCCTTCTTCTTCTTCTGTTCTCTCCGGCTCCCCTTCCTCCTCCTGCTCCTCCTCCCCCTCCTCCTGATCCTCCTCCTCCTCCTCCTCCTCTTTCCTCCTCCTCCTTCTTCTTCTTCTCTTCCTCCTCCTCCTCCTCCTTCTCTCTGATTTTTGAAAGCTGATCGGTTTGAAGCAAAATGAAAATGAATGGAATAAAACGTTTAATTTGAAACAAAAGCACTGCTGGGGGTGGATGAAAGATAGAGGGGCAAACAACAACAGAACGGTGTTCCATCATGTAGGTTGTCAGATACACTTTCGCCATTGTATTTCAAGTCTCTTCATCTTAGATGTTACTGGGCTAAGAACAAATTTGCCAGTGATAAACGCTGTATAGACGACTAAAATGGTAGTTTTGACTTTCAGCCTCCTTCTCTCAAAAACACAGTGACACACTCTAAATGAAAATTCTGAAATCTAGGATTTTAACATTCAAAACGAACCTACTGCTTTCCTTATCATTACCATCAGCAAAGAACTGGTGGTTTGTGATATTGTTCACGTGGTCTTATTCATCAAACAAAAGGACGGCAGGTTTTGTTCCAATAGTGTGAAAATACATGCTCATAACTCTAAACAAATTCTGCGTCAAGCACCAATTCGTCTGACACATATGCAGACACAATGAATATAGAACAAAAAAGGAGAGATCCTAAGCAAACAAATGAACACAATTAAGAGAAACAGATGCTCCAAGCTAGCTCATATACCCTGAGCCTGACACAGCTGAAGAAATGAACCCACGCAAATGATTATTTGTTCAATATTGACCAGTACCTACTGATGAAGAAACAAAACACCCGAAGGTGCTGGGGAGGACCCAGAGAAGCACTGCCTTCACCTGCCTTTAGAGCAGTCCTGTACCACCCTTGGAGGCCTGCGCTGTGTTGACGATGGGTACAGGCACGCGCAGGACACTCCAGATATCAAGGGACATAACTGTTCCTGAACAGAGGTACATCAGACTACAGGATGCAACTCATAACAGCCTTAAAGTAGCATCCCCATGGGTGTACCAGCCCGTATTTCATGACTGCAGAGCCCACCTGCGAAAAACACCACCCTTCAGCTGCCGAGCACACCCCACAGACCCAACCACCCTGCTCACGGACACGCAAATGATTACTTGTTCAATATTGACCAGTACCTACTGATCTTTAACAATACCAAACAGAACACAAACAAATGCAGGTATCATTAGTATGTTTGATTTGAAGAAAAGGTTTACATGAATGATTAATAAGTTTGATATCCTCTCAATAAAGCTGTATTAACAACGGATATTCAAGTATTAGATGATGTAGTTTGTATTTGACATATTCAACCTTCAGGAATAATCTTGGCCCTGCGTCTTTGGCAGAAAGGCTGTGCGTTTTTATCACAACCATCTTTCTAAGTTGTGTGTATACCTTACTCAAAAAGTATGATTTCATATACAGATACATTTGAAAAATCACGTGTAATGCCATCGTGTGAGATCTTCAGACATGGATGACACGGTATTGCAGAATTTGTTTAAATGAAGGTTGACCCTGGGTTGGATGTTTAATTTCACTCAATATGATGCTGAGTCACAGAAGGTTTGCTTGGATCTCATGTTGTTTTCATTTCAGCTGACCGCCAAAGTCAATGCCAGAGGCGATGTATGTGGAGCAGACCATTGACTTTCGGGAATATCCGGAGAAGACCGAGTGACTCTGGGAAAGACTTGACTTACTGACAGGTGGACTGGCTCCCTGCCTTGTCTCGCTTCAACTTGCTTCTTGTTCTTCTTTGGAACAGACCCAGGGCTAGCCACCCACCCCACCCCACCCCATTCGTCTTTTTGATTATGAATTGTGTACTTTTCAGGCTCCAAATCCCGGTTTTATCAGTAAACAGTCATTCTGGAAGAGACCCAGACTAGCCCCCCCCCCCCCCCTCCCTTTCTCCTCCTCCTCTCCATTCCCGACCACCTTGAGCAAAATGTGGCTGTGTGGTGTATTTCATGTTCCTGAGCGAATGTATGCCAACACCCTCCTCAGTAATGTGTAAATACAGCGCAAAATAAAACTGGGCACTCCTCACTGTACTCACTAAAGAAAAAATCAAGCGGAAAAGTCAATACAATATTGTAAGATTATGGGGTGGGATTATTAATGGGTTGTTCTGGTTCTTTCAGATGAGTTCCACGGGGC
>CM031619.1:10803091-10833091 GCA_018398815.1 Conus ventricosus
AGTAGTCTCAGCTGTTTCGCTTCGTCGAGTTCTCGTCAGGAGATAAACGCGAGGCCCAAATAGACAGCTAAACGGCAGTGTACTGACAACGGGGATTGCGGTGATCTCCCACACTGAACACAGTCATAGTCTGCTCTTTTCGCTCCGTTGTACTGCTTTCTTACGTCAGCTTAAAACTTTCGAAATTCGCCGAGGGATATATTTTTCTTTTGAGTGGGGATTTTTTTAGTAGCTTCACCCTGAGGGAAGCAAGAGAAGACGTTTAGAGAAACAGGGAAATGGCCGACTCTAAGCCACTTTCACCCTCCATCGAGTTTTTGGGGAAAGTGGCCTAAAAGCGCCTTTTCCTGTGGAGGAAGAGAGAGAGAGAGATTCACCGGCTGACAGCAGAGAAGGAGGACGACTGAAAGTGACAGACAGACAGACCGAGAGGCGGGCGAACACCAACACACCACACTCTTTCTCTCTTCACATTAAAGGACATAAATCCGCACACTTCTTCTGATTAATTTCCACTACAAATCTTTGTTAACGGGGCTGAAATCTGGATCACTTAATTTACGGCTCGCGGGGCTGTTTGCCACCTAGCCTGTGCTGTTTAAACGAAGCACACTCGGCCGGGCTCATGTGCAATGGGTTTGACATCAGAATTGATTGCCACGTCGACACACCGAATCGAGGCTGTCGCGTGACACGATGGGTCGCCATGGTGCTTGGACTTGCAGCTCTGTTGTGACACTGGGTTTTACTGTGTTATTTGAAAATGGCTTAAAATTATGAAGAAACAGGTTTGTTATCGAGCCATAAGTTTTACTTTAACTGCATGTTGTGAAAACCGGAGAGAGATGTTTTTTAGAAAACGAAAAAAAGTGAACTAACTTGCTTTGGAAATGAACGGCTTCTTAAAGGTTTGTTGTTCAAGGAATGAAACAGATGTAGCTAGTTTTAATACGTGTTTGGAAAAAGATGGTGATTAAGTTTTTTTACATAAAAATCCGGCACACTTATTCTGACTAATTCTACAACCTACCAAAACTATGTGTCTAACAGAATAGGGCTGTCACGAGGCGAAACCTCCGCTTAATTTTACGGCTAGCGTACGCGCTACCTTCGTTCACACAGCGCACGGGCAAGCGACCAAAAAAATCAATAAGCGAGAGGACTGTCTTGCCAGGTGAGGTGGTGAGGGGTGGGGGTGAGGGGGGTGTATTCATTTCAGGTTGACAGCGCGCCAGGTGTCGTTAGCGAATGTTCTAGACTGTTACGTGTCACTCCACTTGGTGGCCGCCAGGGTTGTATGTTCTTGTTTGTATCAGACTTGATTGATTGTTAAAGCGCTACAGATTCAGTGTTCATGTGGCAGGCTGATCTGTGTTTAAGATGTGTTTACTTTTTACTTTTCTAATTCTAACCTGTTCATCTGCCTTCACGTGTTGCCCTTATGCAACGAATGGGCGATTTTTTAATGTTCTGGCAAAAAAATAGATAGTGGATAGGCACGCACGAGGCACTTTAGAGAGAGAGAGAGAGAGACAGACAGGACAGGCACAGAGAGAGATCATGCCGCACACACACACACACACACACAACACCACACACCCACACACCACACATGGGCACAGGGACAGACATCATTACACGCGCGCGCGCGCGCCTCACACCTGCCGACAAACTGAGAGGCCAAAAAAATCAATACTGCTTGCCCCGCTCCTCCCCTCACCAACTCCCTCACGCCGGCGCTTGCGCATTGCAATATATTAATCAGCTTTTTCTCTGTCGCATCGAGGGCGCTGTTAAAGCGCTCACATGACAGTTTTCTAACCACGTTTCATCATCTTCTACTGACTTCCGGACTTGCAAGGGAGCTTTTACTTCGCTTGTGTACTGTGCTTGGTTGGCTTATTCTAAAAAATGGCTACCCGTTTTACTGATAGGCAGGCTCTTGCCATTGACACACCACAAGGTTCTACCATACTTTCAGGTCAGAGTTATTGTTGGATAAAAGACGAGGTGAAAGCATGTTCGTTGCCGCCGAAACGAAAAGAACGTATTGCTTTCCTAGAAAGGAACAGAAAAAGAAAAAAGTGTACCGATGCTTTGGAAATGGACGACTATCTTAAAGGTTTGTTGGTTTTTTCATGGAAAATGGAAACGTTGAAGGATATATTGCTGAACAAATTATAGGACAATTTCAATTATGGTGTTTGTATATCGATGAGATGGTTCCTTATTTAATTAAATGGCGCTGCATAGTTGAAGCCGGCCAAAGCAAAACAATCTGCACGCCGTTGATTGTTGCGGCGTTGGCTTGAGGGACAGCCAAGTCTGTTTTAAAAACAAAAAAAAAACGCATCAAAACTGGCGTTTATTTCTTTAAGACGCCAGGTGAACATGTCTGATTGTATGCTAGGATACTCATTCAACTTTCTGTGTGTTTTTATAACTATCCTAAAATTCCACAAGCTAGGAATCAGTATAAATGAACGGCTTGTAGCAAACGCTCAAAACCATTATTATACTTATGCAACTGGATGGCGATTTTCGGGGTTCTGCAAAAACTAATTTTAGGGTTAGGCAGAACCTTAGTACCATTACCAGTATGGAGAGGAGTAGTGTGTGGCCAGCACTATTTCATATAAATGCTCAAATATACAATGACGGATGTACTACTACTGGGCGATTAGAGTCCGCCATAAAAAGCTTGGCTAAGCAGTAATTGCTGTAACTCTGCAAAAGGCCTGTTGCAAGCCTGGTGAAGAAATGAGGAGCACAGCAAACCTAGGCCAAACAACCCTATGTGATCGCTTGCGCCAATGACGTCAGCACCTGACAAAGCCTCGGTGGCAACTATGTCAAACGACCTATGTGATCGTTGAATACAAAGCGCGGGCAGCACCAGCATACGCTCAGCGGCTAACTAGGCCAAACGACCCTATGTGAACTTGGGGGTTGATTGAGGTTGCGCGCGGGTCACAACCTGGTAGTTCCATTCTTGTTTGTTTGTTGGAGTTTTGTGTGTTTTTGCTACCCCACGCACGCACGTCCCTCCACCCCACCCTGGACTGTTTAAGGAGTGTTTGTGGTTTGTTTGTGTTTGTTGTTTGTTTTGTCCTACCCACGCATGCACACCCTCCTACCCACCACCCACTCGCCCACCCCCCCCACCCACGCATGCACACACTCAGTTCCTTCTAAGTTTTTTAACGAAGTTTACCCCAAGTAAGTTCTTACTCAAGGTGTCTTTAAGTCAATCCTTAAGTTATCATCAAGGTCTTACTTTAAGTTACTTCTAAGTTTTTAATTAAGTCGCCCAGGTTCTACTTAATAAGTCTAAAGTACGTTCTTAATATGTTCTTGATCATAAGTTCTTGATATGTTCTTGATTAAGTCTCCTTTATGTACAACCAAGTTCTTATTCAAGTTCGCTCATAATTATCAAAAAAAATACAATCTAAGTTTTTATCTTTAATAGTAGATGCCTAGTAGTACACACACGCCTCAAAAATCGCTCGTCATCGTGAGGATGTCTTGCTCAGCGTTTTTGCATAGAACTTAATGAAGGTCTTTCATCCGAAGCAATGAGCATTGATTACAATTCGGGTCTATGAAATGTTTTATAAGACTCCAGGTACTTTATTTATTGACTTATCATCTTACTAAATACGCACATGATCTATTTTTTATAAAAAATTAAAATATTATTTGCATTATAAATGGATCAAAAAATGATGCTTTGTTATTGGCGGTGTTTTGGCGTGCAGTTCCCTTTTTCTGTATTTAGTGTTCAGGTTGTTTTAAACTTCTTTTGTTTTTGTTGCATTGGTTATCTGTTTTATTACCGTAATAACTGCCCCAACAGCAGCAAGGCCGCACAAAAATGGCAACTGTTTAAGATTCCATATTCCTTGAGACTTTGGGGGCCTTGTATCACATGGGGTTTTTATAGCGGGCATGAATCAACTTGGTTCTGGCGTTGGCAGATTTTGGTTTTCATGATGAGGTCATATTCTGTAACATTAATTTTTTTTGTCTGTTTCATCTGATAATATTTTTCCAGCTTCAACCGCCCAGATTTTGAATGGCTTCCACCTGTTCAGCGTTTTCTGCTGATTTTTAGCTTGGTTACTTTCTCACTGATTCCCCCCCCCCCCAGTGTTTTCCTGGTTCTGATGATTTTCCAGCTCGTTCATTCTTGAGGGAAACAAAATCTATACATGATTAAAAGTTATTAATCCCATGATCGCTGGCTATAACAATGTTCCAAAATCTATAGTATAGATCCATCACCTTTAGAGACTCTAATGAACTTGGTTAAAAATGATCTTGCGTTAAATCATACGTAAGATCGTGTTTCAGAATCACTGGGAGCAAATTCTACTGATAGTTTAGTGTAAATCACTTAAGAACTGTTTGCCCACATTTTCACCCATTCTAGACCCCAGCTGCGCTTCATACCTGTTATGATACTTTAAAATGTCGTGCGGCGGCATCTGCTGTGAATCTTGTTATATGCTGGAATTCAGTGTCGAGGAAACTGTTTTGTTTTCCACATTGCTGCCAAAGAATACAGCCTCTCTTTTTGGGCATATAGCTGTCATCAACTTGGTATTCATAGTTCCGGAAGGTTTAGGCTGCCTTGTAGCTGTAGGAGGATCATGCTGTTCCATGTTTTTTAATAATTATAATTATTTTATTTTATAAAAATGAGCACCGAAAAAACTGTTGCTAACCTTGTATTACCTTCTGCTGTTATTGGAGGCCTAAGTGTAGGATACTCAATGCTTGGTAAAAGCTTGTTAAGAATTAACCAGCAGATCTTGGCATAACTAGGACTTTGAGGATTCAGCAAAGCTGATTGCTATCATTGCAGCTTCGGTTGCCACGAAAGATTTTTCTAGTCAAGCAAAGGATATTCCGGACAAATAAATATGTACGAAAAAAAAAATAATTTAGAAACAATGGCTTCACTCGCAACTAATGATTGGCGGCGCTGTGGTGAATGCGCTTTGCTTTTAGCGGAAGTTTAATTCGCATTTAGTTAAACTGGGAATGGGAAGCGAGAGAAAAAGACATAACAAAGCTTGGAGCAACTAGCAGCTGCAAAGACGCCTATGAAAAGCAGGAGACTTGAGGCAGTTAGATTTTATTAAGAGACACACTGAAGAATGGGCATGTTTTTTTTAACAGCTTACCACTTTAAAATGTTGATCAAGCAATAAAAACAATATTATCTTTGTAACAGTCAAACCAATCGAGACATTGCCCACACCAAAATTCAGTGACTTTTTATCATCCATCAGAACCAACAAAAGATGCCACAGGGAAATCGGGTTTATTGTCGTTTGTATGGTACCGTTGTGTATTTTGTTGCACATAATATTGCGAATTAAAAAATGAACAAAATCTATTATTGCCCAAAGGATTTTGGAAGGGCTCACAGCATTAAAGTAAAGCCAACGCAGCTGGCATCGTAGTGAACAAACAGCCAAAGGAATGGTATCTAATCATGCGATTTTTGCAAATTTATTTTCCTGCGCCTAGACGAATACAGAGTACACACTTTGCAATACAACTCTCAAACGACACCCATCAAATGGATCTTCTATATTTACCTCTGATAGGAATTAGACGAAAAAAGATTTATGGTACGCACTCACCAGTTCATTGAACATGGCTTCAAGATACAAAGATGCGGAGCCTTTAACACAAAAGAGGGCTCTGCTGTTGCTGTAGCCATCAGCTGATATTCCAACGAGGGCCACTAACTTACCCTCGATGATTCAAGTTGATGATGGAAAAAGATATTAAAGGGCCAAGTGAATCAATTATTGTTGAAACATAGAGTTACTATTAAAAGTGGCATTTCCAGGAGTTCACAGATCACAGGCTTTAGTTGAAAACTTTTAACAAAACAGTTAAGCGAAAGACTTTTCTCCTACCAGTTCACAGAGAAGCTGATTGGACAATTCTCGCCATACAGGGATGGGTTTAGAAGACTGCCCTCAGGTTTTGGCGCCGCAAAGCATAATGAGAATTTAATGGCCTAAAAAACTGTACAAATGCAATCAAAGAAAAACAATTATCTGGCTTGCTGAAGGAGAGGTCTTCCATCAGTGCCAAACTATTACCCTTTGGATTGAATGTAAGGTACCTTTATGTACGGGGGGGAGGAATGCAGAAAGGGGACACTCGCATCTGCGCAAACAGGATCCGGTTTGGAGTGTTGACCCGTAAGAAATTAAAAGAATTGTAAAGGATGTATCCGCCCGTGTATTATTTATGAGAAAAGGACACAACAAAAACAACAGCTCCTCAAAGATCTTTTGTGAAAGAAGAACTGCAGATATTCCCACCGGGCACAGTTTCTGCTTTAATTAATTTTCGGTTCTCAGTGCCCAATTGCATATGAAAACGCTGGATTAACAAAACCACCGTTTTGGTTTGTTCTATCTAATGACTTCTTTGATTACAACAGTTGTGTTGATCCATGTAGATTAGTTCGTAGTTTTACGTTGCCATGATTGAAAAGTCTTATTTGCCAAACAATGCTTCTTTGTAGTTGGCATTTGATATGTTGACTGCACAACGCCAGCATGCGAGATATTCCCTTTGGCTTTCTTAATGATTTTCTCCTGGCTCGAAATACTGTTACATTTTTGACCTTAACCCACATACTCTTGATCACCTTTCCAGATACTTCATCCTTCATCTTTCTAAATCCATTCTTGTTAGCCCCCCCCCCCCCCCCCCTAATTGAATGCAAGGCGAATCTTTTAGGGTAATCGACGGTGTCGTACATTCCTGCATTGCCCTTTAGCTACTTCGGTCTTCCATGTCTTTATAGATGTCTTCAGTAGGAAGATCCAAAAAAACAAAAACTGTCTGTACTGTGTGTAAAGTACGCTGGATCAGGATACGAGGCTTAAAGTAGTCATAAAAGAAATTAAACATCAAAAAGCTTTGCTTAATTCTAAAACTGTTATAACCCAATAAATACTGGTTTGTCTAATTGTTGTCTTTCTTTTTTTTCATCATTATGCCAAAAAGCTGATCATGAAATCTTCTAAAGTCCTGATTAATTGAGGTTTTGAAGTCAGGCTTAATTGCTTCGTTCTCTTTGGGACCAATTGACATCTTTGCCGCTTATGTGTGGATTCTCCAATAGTTCTTTCCGAAACAGCTGTTGTTCATCAGGTGAAAAAGTCTTTTTTTGCCGCCCTTGTGGATTTAGTTCTTAGATCAGTGTTCTTATGATGTATGGTTTCATGAATGTTCTTGATCAAAAGCAATTATACGATGAACAGCTGTTAACTTTCAAACCATGTCTTAAATAATATTGTAGATGTCTGTAATGACAGACATAATTTTTTTTGCATCGAGTTTGGGACAAGTTTAGGCGGCTCTCTTGGAATCCTCTTTTCGACTTTCTGCTGCTAATGGGTAGTCTTATGCAGGTAATGGAGTTACCTGAGGATTTGCTAAGTCAACTTCTAGAATCGGAAACCACGCTGTGATCAGGCGTTAAACTGCCCAAACCACTTTAATGCTTTTGAATAATTATTCGTACCCTGGTACAGCTGGAATTACGTAATGGAAGATGATGCGCCATAGCCATCCATACAGATTGATTGCATCTTAAATACATAAGATAGTTCGACCTTTACTCGGATCATAGTGTCCAAGTAATGGTTGTATGCTTTACAGTAATGATGCGAACCGCCATACTAATTCCGCCCACGCAATCCGTTTTCTTTCATCTGAATCATTGAGTAAATCCCGACTATAAATCAATCTGTACTCCAGTATTAAACTTTAAGAAAGGTTCCCACGCTCATCCGGGCGCAGAATATAATGCGAGGATCAAACGGTAATGTTTCATGCAGGTCTTTCTGTTAATTCAAAGACGTCCGCCAACAAACATACATCGGCCATTAAGTAGGAGTCATGATAGTCTCCCATCGTGTTACAATATAACTTCTGCCAGCATCTTGCGATGCTGCGTATCAGAATCGCCTGACGTCCTTTCCTCTAAGACTAGAAAAGAACGCGCTTCTAGGCGGAAGTGTATCTTCGTCAGACTTCCCAACTGGTTCATGGATTCATACGGGTAAACACCCTTTTAACAAGAGTTGGGTCAATATATTCTTCTGTTATTGGGCAGAGGACTTTAAAGGACATGGCAGGATCTAATGACCCCATCATGTTATGCTGCTTTAGAGTCGTAGAAGACATGTTATTTAAAGTGAAACAATGTACTTTTCTGTTGACTGTGCAATGCATGCTACCCTGAAGGCGCTGGACATTACTGCTTGCTTATAAGGTGAGAGTAATAACCCGAAGTTGTGAAAGATCAGCAGCTTCATGTCTTTGGATCAAACTTTAGTTGAAGGATTGGCATTTACTGTGCGCTGCACCTTAAACTGCCCACTAATGTGATCTGGTCTCTTACTGTGGGGTTTACACTCTTGGGCGTTAGCGCTAAACGCAAATCAACAATGCGTGGCTGAGTCATACTGTTGTTGTCTTCAGGCGTCATTATGATTTCAGATAAGTTTAGATTATTAGTACAGTCATTACGCATGTCTGGCTCTGCGTTCTAGAGAAGTATTCTGCAGCTTTGGCCTCTAAATAATTCTGGCTCTGAATTAAACGCCATCCGACCTAACTAACAAAAGCAAATGAACAAATCTGATGATTACTCATTAAGAAGTTTTTCCCCCCCGAAGTTTGTGTGGTGCTTGGCACTTCATAAGGAACATTGTGTGATTCGAAGTGCTGCGTAAAACAACGTATGGACTTGTTTGCAGCCGTTTCCAGTTCTTAAAACTAACTTTAGATCCTGGCGGGGGCCGTAGTTAGTTCTGTCTTATCAGTCTACAGAACTTTTACAATGTTTTATATGTTCAAGCGCCGGCTTGAGCGGTTTGGAATTCTTGTTAACATTTTTCTACAGAATTCTTGTTTTTGTTCATGCTTTGAAGTATGCGCTAATAACATGCTCATTGTTGCGTTATCAATGTGTAATGGGGGGTAGCCCCCGCGGGTGAAAACTTCGGAGTAAGTCCACTTGACTTTTGCTGGTTCGCCAATTGTTGGACTGTCTTGGACACTTTTAATGGCACCAAATTGTTTCCCATCCCGGTGTATACATTAAACAGTTCTTGGGTTGTTTTTGTTCTTCAAAACTGATCAATTTGGTCTACACTAACAGGGAAAGGATATTCATTGAAGTTTAGATCTTGGCGTATTGCCGATATGTTAGTCACTCCTCTCTGCAGGTTGTTCGCGCGGGACATGATGCAGCCTTGACAAGAACGCACCCACATTGATACATTGTTGTCGGATTTTTTAGGTTTAAAACTGCTCTCTTTTAAATACCAATCCCGAGTAGCGGAATGTAAGCCTTGCCTACCAATCGGTGGCAATACTTAGCCAGTTGTTTAATCTAAATCTCTAAGGACTTCGCCCTCTGACCAACCAGGAGCCTCTCATTTTAGCTTTTCAGCGCAGCGCAAACTGTGTAAGCAGTTCGTCTGCCCAACCGTGTTGTTAAGTCATTATGTGAAGAATAGTCTGCTGTTTAGTCGAGACACGACTTCTAACTTTTCTTCATTTATTGTTACATAGTCGATTAAACAGCTACCTTACTTTAATGTGGCTGTCTAGTTGTTAGTTATTGGAACTTGGAGAAATAGCATTGAACAACACCGTGCCTGACGTTTGTTGGGTCAATGACTTCTAAATCAATATCATTCTGTGCTCTTGATAAACGCTCTCTCTCAGCATTCTTCTAATCATTCGTCTTGTCCTTCTTATATCTTAGCCATGCTGTCTTCTTTTCTAGCCAAAATATTATTTAAATTAAAAAAAATACTTAATCAGAATCATATCGGACGGTCTTTTGGCGCTTGGAGCATAAACTAAAAGTGTAAAACCCCTTTTGGTGTTGTTAATGTGAGTGTTTAGAACAGAGTTTAATGTCTCGTTTACTTTTTTTAAGCATGCCTTTTTTGATTTCTGCTCGGGGTCGGCTGTTGAGGAAAAACTTGTCCCGCCTTTCTTTGAGATCAACTGTTGTCTTTTGTAGATCATCAAAAATGGCTTGTAAACGATTAAATTCTTCAGTCGTTGATGTTTGGAGTAACTAGCGCTTTATTTATTGTCAGTTTTTAAACGAGCTAAGTTTAGCTGTTATTAGTTGAACCATAGCTGTGGGCTTTTGGAGTTTAGTTTTTAATTTTTTTTGCTAGCCGCACTACTGCTAATGAACACAGACGAGAGCTAAAGACAAACCGCCTAGTGGGTTAAAGCTGCTGGGCACACCTACGCCCTGTTCGACTAAGAGGCCTACACTTGTTCCTGCTTGATAAGGTGCACTTTTAGTCGATGCATTCCAGTATTAAACATATGTACAGCATTAACGGCAGCAGGGAATACCTTCGTTTGGTTTTACTGTATTTTGAAAGGTTCTGCTCTTGTTTTTTGTTGCATGTGTGTAATGTTTGTTATCTGAAGGTTTTTATGTTAGGGCTTTCTATACAGCTGAATTGCCTGCTATCCCTCTTTTGGAATCTCCTGCGCTGTAGGGCACATTTGGATAAACCTGAACAGACATGCTTTTTTGAAATAAAAATAATGTAGTATAATACATATTTTTAATCTGTTTTCTGCAATATTCCAGCTGCGCATCATATAATAAAAACAAATGTACATTAAGCGGTTTATCGGCTTCTTCTTCTTTTCAATCTTGAATGTTTTATGACGGTTCTTCTCACATTTCTCCCACTTCCATACAAACTTATTATCCTCTTGTTGACCTTTAGGTCAATTCATAAACCCGGATTTTGTTGTTAAATAATCATCAAGCCTAACATTGTTGAAGATGTAAATTCTTTAGACTTAGGTCTGCTGTGGGAGTTCTACCCCTCCCACCCCCAAACATTTTTCTTATTTCGTCAAATTGATGGAAAGGTCTAGCCCGCTAGCGTAGATTTGGTTAGGACTACCTTCAATTGGTAATCTGCACTTTCGTTATTTTAGGATTAAAAAAAACTTTTTCACTTGCTCTTTTGAACGGTTCTTCATCTTCACACAGCAATAAAATACCTTTAAGCGATCTTGCAGCGACGCTAAACTAAAATTCCATTATAGTGTCTGCCCTGGCCTTTCTTTAGGGGGGGGGGGGGGAAAATTTTGTTGTATGATGATACACTCTTTAGTAATATATAGGTAATTTGACTGATTTGTTGGTCAATCAGCCTTGCTAAGAGGAAGGTTGCTAACAACGTCAAACTTAACGAGATGTCAGAAGAATGCTTGTTACTGCTTCGGTGCTCTGATGATCTGATAACACAGTTTGTAACGTTCAGTTAAAAAAAATAAAGTTAGTTCGTATGACAATCTGTCTTTTTAATGCTCCTTGAAAGTATGGTGCATGCGCTTTTAACAACTCCAAAGTCTAAGGAATGGAAATAAAACGATTTCCATACGCCAAAAATTTTACAGCTAAAGCCTTTTTGCTGCTTTTAGCACCTGAGGCGAGTTCGGCGTCTATTCTAAGCTTTAGTGCTTCTTCATTTTCAATTCCTTGGTAACGCAAGATCAGCCCTTTCGTTTCCGGTTAGCCATAGATCGAATAGGGTTAAAAATATTGTTGCATTATGTAAAGAAAATATTTCTTGCCCCTCAAGTTTATACAGAAATTTTCTTAACGATTGCCCGCCCAGATTCTGCCCAACTGTCTGCTTGGGTCTGTGGTTGAATTGAATCGAGCGCCTATTTTGAAAAGTAGACGCGCAGAGCCTGGCACACTCACTTTCATCCGCCACTCCAGGTCTGGAAATTTTGACGTAGCATTTGTTCCTGCATCAATAGTTGATGGATTATTTGGAACAGTAATATTCCGCTTATTTCCCTTCACGCCAAAGGCTCTTTCAGTTTTCTATGGGGTCAAGATCGAGCCATGTACTGGTTCTGGCATTTTTTATGAAAGCAAAATAACAAGTTAATTATTTAAAAACATCGGCGGGAATTGTAGATGAAGAAGATTATGATGTTTTGATCGTGGAGACGACTGAGTGAAGATGATCCCTTTGACAACAGCATCGCTCAACGCTCTCAATGCAGCGTGAATTAACAGAAAGTACGGTCGGAGATTTTACAAAAAGTTTGGTCAAGAAAGAACCTCCAGAATTATAGACCCAATGATTTTGAATTAGAAGAGAGTAATTTGTTTGTAAAAAACGATCATAGGGCAACTTGTTCGCTTACAACTAAACCAGACCCATCAAAAGTTTTTAGCGTGGGTCAATTAGAAATAGCCCTCAGTGTGTGAAAAGATCAAAATCGCCTTGCAATGCTAGTACCAATAATAAGGGCGAGGCTGTTTCTAATCTTCAAAAACAACGCACGAACTCCCGACAAGATAAAAAATGCAAAACCTGGAACTTAAAGAATTATATCAACAGCAGGTGAAGTAATAAAATTGTAATAGTAGCAGAAACCAGTTTTCAGAAAGAAACAGCGTTAAAAACAATTAATGATTCCCATTTGCCTATTGCGAGAAACTATCGGCCCTGGCTCATGCTTTAAGAACATTAGAGGCGGGAAGGAATTAACAATAATTTAGACAAACTAGCGGGAACTAGATGAGCATATAAAAAGAGAAAAAGAAAAACTCGTTGAGGCTGTTGGACGCAATTAGGACATGATATTAAAGGAAGAATAACCAAGACTTAAAAGATCTTGAACAAGAGATATCAGCAAGATAGAAAGTGTTGTCTACTAAACGAGAACTCAATCGAATCAACTGGTGAGGCTGATAAGAGAAACTATCCAAAGAATTTTATATGAAGGACACCAACGCTAGCAGAAGAATACGAACACTGTTTAGAAGCAAGGAGTCACATTAGCAAGCGTTAGTAACGAGCCTTCGGATTAGCAATAAGTACACTGGTGATGGCTATTACAGGCGGCTGTAGCCAAGTTCAGTACCTCCACCTCCTTCGCCTCCGCTGATAAATCATGGCGTAAAAAACAGTTGATATCTTGCAAGTTTATTTAAAAATATTAGCGGTAAAGCCGTGGACGCTTTACCAGGAATATGGGGGAGTATTATCAGCTGGCTTTTGTTCTACTGAAGCAAAGTAGTTGGCTTTTGGGCCGAGCCTTATTGGGCCTTAGTTTTGTAATAGTTGGGTTACTATTTAGTAAGATAAAGACAAGTATCCTATGCCAGATAATCCAAGAACAAGCGCTGGTCTTTTCATTTTCATGGTCCATCGCGAACAGAGTCCCGCGAGCTTTGCTGAGTCTTCAATGACTGGGGGGTGTTTGGACTTCGGGAATTAGATGCCTAATTTGGGTGTTTGTTTACTGTTGTAATATTACTGGCTCTGAATTTATGTTCGTTTTTTCAACCTTCTGTTCATTGCCTGCCTATAAGAATTTATTTATTATAGTTTTTTATTATTCCTACCTGGAGTCTGTGGGTCAGAAGGCAGATGTATAAAACAGTGCCAACAGCAAATTCTACTTTCGATCTTGCGTATTGTAAAACATTTTGGTATCTTTTAATACGTGAAGGTAAATCAACTGTAGAGTACGATTATGGCCCGTCCTCTAAATTGTAAGTATTTTTTTTGTGCGTCAAAGCCAGTGAAGGGATCAGTTATGCTCTATCTGGCCGGTGCTGCGAACTAGAACACCAAACGTAAAGTTCGAATAGAGTCGTTTATTCGTTCTCTTCCCGCTTTGTTAGGCCCTTAGAAGGTCTAAGATAAATGTTGTCCATGCTGTTTTATGCTCTTGCTCTATGGACAGGGCTGAACAATTTTGAAGGAGAACGCCGGTTTCAAGTATATAATTTCTGTGCGTTTGCCCTGAAACTAAATGTCGCCTATGCCATGATTATGATCCAACTATTTGTCTAAAGCCTGGTCGTGATGTTAATATTGAATTCGTGACAGATCCTTTCAAAAGCCTTTCATGGTCTATTTTGTTCTGAGTGGATTTTAATCGGGAGTTTGTCATTTGGCCAATGGCGCTTGCAATTCAGTCAAAAAATAGTTGAAGTTGTAATAGAAATGAAATCTGTACACTGACTCACCAAAGGATCCGTCCCCCCCCCCCCCCCCCCCTCCCCCCCTCCCCCTCCCCATAACCCCCAGGTGATTTAAATGATCAGCATACGACACTCCACACCCAGTTTGATTGCCACCAAAATACACAGCAAAGTTTAACTGGTTCTGATAAAACTGCCATCGGATGACTAAAACCACCGTTCTGGATGTGCTCGTTTCATTAGGGGGTTAAGATATGCTCTTCAATGGAGTACTCACCTTTTTATGAAAAAAGAGGCAGTCTGGGTCCAGCAATGTCAAGAGTATCTGTTGTTATATTTGTAAGATTGTAGTGCGGACCCCAACAGGAATATTTTGCATCAGTATATTTGAATGCACTCATTTTAATGTGTTTAAAAAATGTTGTAACAATAACAACTCAAGACGTCTTCTTCGTTTTAGAACATGCTGTAAGACGATTGCGGAACCAAAAATGGTCGCGCTTCATGAAATATTCTACAAAGTGTATGGTTAAAATATGAAGCAAGGGGAATTATAAGATTACAAAAATATGAAAGGAGAACAAACGTCGTTAAACAGTGTTAACAATACCTGAGGTTTTTTACGGGTTTTGCTCACTAAAAGAAGCAATGTGATAACCTTAGACATTACTCTTAAACTTAACATGCAAATCTTATAAAAAATATTAACATTCAGAACTGAAGAAGCAAAATAGGATTTTGATAGAGAGCTAGCTAAAATGCTAGGCCTTTACAAACTAGCTTCTACCCACTATAGTTTTAGTGTTTCGCAGATGAAATACGTTTGAGGGGGTAAACGTCCGCTCAATCTTGGCATTACATTCCACTTACTCTATGTACATTTGGACGAGCTAAGCTTGAGTGAAAACTTATTTGATGGAAGGCCCCAACTGTTTTAAGAAGCTCTTCCGTCAGGGAAAGCTGCTTATTGCGATATGATAATTATAACAATTCCTATTAACGTTTTAAAGATTGTTTGTGGGAGGGTCGGGGTCATTTAATATAAAAATCAAAAGACAAAGCGGGGAAGGAAAGTTGTGAAATGTGATAACCTGCACATTGTTTGGAAATTAATAATTCGTTTACTAAAAAATATGTCGCGGTGGGCCAGTGAATCCAGGAGGCTACATTAGCGCTGTAAGGTGTATATCTTTAGAATTACAGACCTGGCAGACGTTGCGGGACTTTGAACAGAATGGTGGATAGGCGCTTTGTATTAGTTGTTTTTGAGTACACTAAAGATGGTGAGTATAAACGCAAGAGGTTGGCGACAACAAAACAGTTTCTAAACTAGAACAACTGACACGCAATCTAGAGGCAAATAAATGTTGGAAGTATGAATATAAAATAGTTCGAAAGCCCTGACCTCAAATGGCACTTAGACATATTTAGAATGGAAATAAAATTTTGAATTCATAAGCCCATTTACATTTGTTGGGGGCCGTCAAAAAAAGTTTCAGAAAAGCATTCTAACTCTGGCCCTTTACATGTATGTCTGTATTGCCAGATGACCAATAGTCGGAAAGGAGATTGAAATAAAGCCGTATGGGGAAACAACAGTACATCCTCACAGAAGAGAAGCGGTTTTTAAAGATGCTTCTACAAAATGTACTGTCATGCGCAAATTGAAAATTAGGGGACACGTTCACAATAATATTTGAAATTTGTGTCTTAAAAGACTAAGGAGAGGGATGGGGTTGTGGGCGTTAGAGCGTCCTTTTTAAAAGGAATTCTAATTAGCTGGCAAACTTAGACGTTGACAGTCTTTAAAGGTTATGTTGTCATTCTTCACAATGGAGAGGATATTAAGGTCATAACAACAAGCAACACACAAATAATATTAGTCTAAATTGAAACAATCTTACTGCACTGAATTGGAATTTATCTTACACCACTTAGGCCTTATAGGATTTTATTATACTGAACACGTGTTACAGAGGGTATGATAAAAACAATACCGGATTAGATTTAAGTTCTGTTATAAAATATGGAGCAGTGAAACTTTATGGACAAAAACCCCTCATTGCTCATTGATTTGTGGGCAGACTGGTTGTGAAAACAATATTTATCCTAGACCTTATTTCAAACAGTTATCGTTATAATTTTATCATATTGTGGTTTTCTGTCCAACACTTAAAATGGAACACAAAGCATATCATTATAGAAGGTTTATATGGACAGATGATGCATATATTGAGTGATCCCAGCAATAATCTGGGAGTGAGTGTTTAGAACAGTTTATAGACTGTTTGAAGGTACGCAGACACCTATTTATTATAGATGGACTGTTCGGCAGCAAGAGACATAGTTAAAAAGAGAAACACTTTTCGAACTAGCTTTCAGCGGAAGGACATGCTGGGATAAGTGTGCTGGATTTTATGCCAGAAATATTACTCGGTTTTAAAAGACTTTAGAGAACAGTTAAAGCACTTAGTTTTATTTCACATGGAAAGACAGAGACTCATTGGAAGAATGTTTGCTCGAAAATGATGTTATTGAAAATGACAGGAAAAACATAGGATTAAACAAAAACTGAAATCTGAAAGTTTAGTAAATTAGTATTGAAAACGGATAGAACCCAGCACAGTATGTATTGTTGTAGATAATCGTTATTTTTTAGTTATAGAAGTCTTACTTGTCAGGAGAACAGGGAAAAGGCGGCTTTTAGGGCACTTTTGACGAAAAAACTGGCGTGAGGGTGAAGGTGGTAGGTCGGCATATTACTGTTCTCTCGTTTGGATGACCAGGGACATAATCTTTCCACCAACCGCTACAGCCAGAAACGGACGCCCCCTTTTTCCCAGTCGTTTGTTTATATCTTTACAGTCAAGTTTTAGGGAACACAAACAACCCATAACCCTCCACCCCCACCCAAAGAACGTTTCCCTCCAAATAAACAAAGAAAACACATTTGTTTATTACTCCTTGGCATGCGTGCCTCATCAATTGCCGTCTTCTTCTTCTTCTTCTTCTTCTTTCTTCTTCTTCTTCTCCCCCCCCCCCCCCCCTCTCTCTCTCTCTCTCTCTCTCTCTCTCTCCTCTCTCTCTCATCTCTCTCTCTCTCTCTCTCTCCACGGAAAGTCTATCAACTCTCCAAAATCAACGCTTTCTCGACATGCACTCGCGCAAGCTCTTTTTCCAGTCTCATGCAATCATACACACACTATGGGTCTACTCATGGGACTCTGCTAGCGCTAACACATCACAAGCGAGCACTCAAACTAGTCCTCCTAAAAAGCAATAGTCTCCTGGACTCAGACTATAAAAAGGTTCAAGTTCTCCCCTTACATCTGAGATTAGAATACCACAAAGGGATCAGAATGCGCAGGATTGTGTCTGGGAAGGCACCCGCAACATTAGTTCACAGATTCTCAATTGATTCCTCAAGGACTCTACCCAAACTTCATGTCCCTGTTCCAAGAATTGACTTATTCAAATCCAGTTTAACATACTCAGGCTCCTGTCAATGGAACTCGCTCCCTGAGTGAACCAAACAACGCCAATGCATATCAACCTTCAAACACCATTATTTCAACCATCTTATGTGCCAGTACTTGTAATACTCCACAATAAATCCACCACCACCCACCACCACCCTCCTTGCCTTATGTATGAACCTGACTATTAAGAAAGTGTTTTGTACTTGAAATGCACACGCTATTCTGTTAAGTAAGTATGTCTTATGTGAGTGTGTGTGTGTGTGTGTGTGGTGTGTGTGTGTGTGTGTGTGTGTGTGTGTGTGTGTGTGTGTGTGTGTGGTGTGTGTGTGAGTGAGTGAGGTGGGGTGGGGGGTCAGTGTGTTTGTTTGTGTGTGTGTGTGTGTGTGTGTGTGTGTGTGTGTGTGTGTGTGTGTGTGTGTGTGTGTGTGTGTGTGTGTTTCCTACTACCTCTGCCCTCTTGTCATTATGTCTTTATGTTTGTATTCTTATGCGACTCCCTCCCTCCCTCCCTCCCTCCCTCCCTCCCTCCCTCTCTCTCTCTCTCTCTCCTCTCTCTCTCTCTCTCTCTCTCTCACGGTTCTGCTGGAATGACTTGATTTATTATCTATATGACATCCTCCCCCCCCCCCTACCCCTGGTGACTGGGCTATCATTATGCAGTTGTTTTTTCTCTATTTGTGCTATATTTTCTTTTTTTCCCTGGTGCTTCAAAATCGATTGTCTTGCATCTCCTTGGTATTTTTTGATTGTCAGATTATTCTATACATGCTCTTTCCCGCACCCCATTCTGGCCTCTTTCTCCCTCTCCCTCCTTCTCTCCCTTCCGCTCTGTCTGTCTGTCTGTCTGTCTCTCTCTCTCTCTCTCTCTCTCTCTCTCTCCTCTCTCTCTTCTCTCTCTCTCTCTCTCTCTCTCTCTCTCTCTCGCTCGCTCGCTCGCTCTCGCTCTCCACTGTTGTTTTCCGCTTTCCGATTTTACCACTCTCCCACTAATAAACCAAGAGATGGGCGATGAAAGTGAGAATGATGAGGTGAGTGTGTGTGTGTGTGTGTGTGTGTGTGTGTGTGTGTGTGTGTGTGTGTGTGTGTGTTGTGTGTGTGTGTGTTTGGGGGGGGTTACAAGGGAGGAATGTGTGTGTGTGTGAGCGCGCGCGTGCGTGCGTGTGTGTGTGTGTGTGTGTGTGTGTGTGTGTGTGTGTGTGTGTGTGTGTGTGTGTGTGTGTGTGTGTGTGTGTGAGTGCTTGTGTGTGTGTGTGTGTGTGTGTGTGTGTGTGTGTGTGTGTGTGTGTGAGTGCTTGTGTGTGTGTGTGTGTGTGTGTGTGTGTGTGTGTGTGTGTGTGTGTGTGTGTGTGTGTGTGTGTGTGTGTGTGTGTGTGTGTGTAGAGAGGGAGGCGGCAGGGGGGGAAGAGGAAAACTGCTAACCTCTCTGCCCCCAAACACTGACATATTGCCTACCTTGAAGAGGAAACAGCGGGCAGCAGGTGCGGAGGAGGGGTGCATGAGGAGCGGGGGGTGTCAGGTGGGTGGGTGGGTGGCAAGGTTTTAGGGATGATGATGGAAGCAAAAGGGGAAGGTGGGGACGAAGCGGGGAGGATGTATGATGTAGGGTGTGATGGTTGGGACTTTGAGCAATGTAGAATGGGAAGGAGGGGGGTGGGAAAACGGTTTTTATGTTTGTGAAATGTGGGGGGAGGTGACGGGGGGGGGGGGGGGGGGGGGGGGGGTGGGGGGGGAAAACACGAAGCGGTAGGGTATGTAAAATTTGCTTTTGCGGGGGAAAAAACAGCAGAAATTGCGGGGGGGCTGGGGGGTTTAGAGAGAAAAAAGAGAGGAGAGAAGAGAGAGAAAAGGAGAGGGGTGTGTGTGTGTGTGTGCTTTGGGGGCATTTCCCGGTGTTTTGTGTGGGGTTGTGTGGTGTGTGTGTGGGGTTCTTGCTTTGGGCGTGCGCACTTCCCTTGTTGTGTGGGGTGTTTTTTGGGGGTGTTTGGGTGTGAGTGTGTTTGTGTTTTGGCGTGCGTGGGTGCGCCAAGGGGGCCCTTTTTGTAAAGAAAAAAAAGCAGCTGAATTTTTAAAACAACCCTTTTTAAAACTTCTTCCTCCCACCCTCCCCCCCCAAATTTTCCACTTTTCCCCTCACCCCTGCAACACATACCCGAGAAGAAACAGAAACAGAGGGGGAAAAAAGAGAGAGAGAGGGAGATAGAGAGGGGGGGGGAGGGGGGCAAAAGAGGGGGGGGGGGGGGCCAATAAAAAAAGGGGGGAAGGGGTTTGGGGGGGGTTTGCCCCAAAAAAAAAGGGGGGAAAAAGGCCCGGTTTTGACCACCAAAAACCATAAAAAAACAAAAAAAAAACCCCCCGAAAAACCCCCCAAAAACCGTTACAGCCTTTCCCCCCCCACTTCACCACAGGTCTTTGTTTTGGTCACCTTGGCTTTTCGGGGGTGAGGGGAAAAACGGGGTTTTTTTGTTTGCCCCCCCATTAAACCTTTTTCTTACAAAGCGCAGTGGGCCCGTTTTTTTTTTTTTTAAAAATTTTTTTTTTTTCCCTTTCCCTTTTTTTTTTTCCTTTTCCCTTTTTGTTTTTTAAAAGGGAAATTAAAAAAACCTTTTTTTTTAGAACCGGTAGTAAAAAAAGAAAATATGGGAAAAAACATTTAAAAGGGGGGGGAGCAAAAAGGTCCAAAAACCAAAGGGGGGGGGTTCCCCAAAGATGGGGGGGAGGGGGGGGGTTTTGGGGGCCCGGGGGTGCTAAAAGGGGGGGGAAACGGGCAAAAAACAGCGGGGATCAGCAAGGGCGGGGTTTTTGGGGGATGGAAATTTGGGACGAATTTCCCACAGCAAAACACAAAGCCCTCGAACAAGGGGTTTTACATGGGGCCACTTCAGAAAAAAAGGGAAACGAAACATTTCTTTTTTCCCCGAATTGCCCAAAGGGGTTTTTCCACAAATCACTAAAACCTAGCTGAAAAGTTGGAAAAGCGGGAAAATGTTCCGCGAAAAAAGAAAAATGTTTTTTCCCTTTAAAACTTTCCGGGCGCTAAAGGGAAATTCCCGGAAATCGTATGAAGAATGTTTTAAAAAAGAAGTGTTGCATGTTTTGGAAGGAACAGTAAAAGCAAACAGTGGTGTCTGATAATATCGTTGGGGGGCGCATCCCCCGGGACAGTAGGGCCCGGGGGGGCGACCTCCCACCCATCATTGGGGGAAAATTGGCTCGTTGGCCGACAAGATGGCAGTGCGACGAAAGGTAGAGAACACTAAGGAAAAGAAAGTGATGTTTTCCGGAGCCCAAAACGGAAAAGGCAGAGAGACACAGTCAGTTTTAAAACCGGCCCCCAAAGGGCTTGCCGCTTTTTACCGAGGGCAACAAACGGTGGTGGACAAAAAGATGGAGACACACCGTCAACACCAAGCCCCTCGGTAGGGGCGCGGGGCGCTGGTTACCATAAAGGGGGGGGCCTATCGGGAAAAGGGGGCCAAACCACATGCATACCGAGGAAAAGGGGGGCCCTCCAACGCGAGGACGGGGTCTACCGACGAGAGGAAGGGGTCTACCGACGCGGGGGAGGGGGGCCCTCCCGGGGAGATGGGGCCTTCCGACGCCAGGACGGGCCAACCAAGGGGGACGGGAGCTACCGAGGAGACGGGCCCCCCAAACCCGGGAGGATTTGGGCCTACATGGGAGCGGGGGCCTTTCCGGGACGTAAGGGAGGGGGCCCCACCCCGGGGGAAAGGGGGCCTACCGGCGTGAACGGGGCCAAACCGGGGAAAGGGGGGCCCTCCGGGCCAACCGACGAGGGAACTCCCAAACGTGAAGACGGTTTTGGGGTTTCGCCGAGGGGAAAGGGGCCAATCGATCAACGGGCCAAACCGGGAAACGGGAACCCGGACTACGGGGGGAACGGGACCTACTTTTTTACGGGGAGGGGGCCCTTTAAATGTGAAACAACCCAACCCACGCCCTACAGCACCGGGGCCAGGGGGAAAACCCGGCCAAAGACGGGTGTGGACAGTGTGTGGGCTGCAGGGGTCGACACAGCGGGGATACATTGGGGGACGTACTTGCGACACAAACTGTGAGTAAAAGAAGCAAGGTGGCGGTACAAAAGTCAGTGGAAAGCTGGAACTACGTTTCCCCAACCACACCCCACAACCATTTGCCATCAAACAAATTTCCCCCCTTACCAAAGAAAAGGGGGGAAAACAGTGTTTTAATCCCTGTCCCCGATAGAAAAGCCCCCAAAACATTTACCCTTGGGTGATGAGAAAATTTATCTTTTTTAGAATCAGGGCCCATTTCCTCCCACTGTTCAAAAAACTTCCAAAACAGCAGCACTTTTGGTGACTGACTGGGAGGGTTGTAGGCAGGTGACATTGGGTGATGATTTTTTGGGGCGAGAACATAAATGATAACCGAGTGTGCTGACTCCATTTTTAAAGAAAAAAAATAGCCAAACCCAAACAACTGCACAAGCAGTTGACGAACAGAATCCTGAGGGAAAAAGACACGGAAAAAACCGACATACAAAACGTAGAGAGTAAATGTTGAGAAAATTTGTTGAACATCTGACGAACAGTTTTCAGAAAAGTTAATGAGCATAAAATCTACATAGCTGCCCCCCAAAATTGGTTGACGCACAAAACGAAAAACATCCCCAAAATTTAGCGACGTGAAAGATAGAGAAACGCGAATCTTCCCAGCAAGAAAAAAAATATAAAACTGACAAAACTCGACAAAGTTTAAATGAAAAAAAAACCCCCAGCACCCAAACTCAGAACAAAACAGTGTAGTACAAACGTCTAACACAAACAAACCGGGCAAACCCCAACAAAAAACAGTGCAATAAACCAAAATGGGGCAAAAAGACGACAAGAAGACAAACACAAATGGAAGGCGAAAATCCGCCCGCAACACATCTCAACGGGGCCCCTCAAAAAACCCAAGAAGCCTCGTTTTCCAGTGTGGAAAGGGAAAACCCGCCAAAGCCCAATCTATAAAAGTGACCAAAAAAAGACTCTTTTTAACCCTGTCGATCCGAAACGAAAGGGATTCGGCCGGGGCCCATATCGCAAAAACAGTTAAATTCGAACTTTACAACATTAAAAGGACTGTCACATGTTTTGATAACGATCTTCGTTTCCTATTTAATAGCTTTGATTTTTGTTTGTTTTGTAGAAACTTTTGCTACCATTTTCCCCAAACCATTTTTTTCCCCCAATTTTTAAAAATTTTTTTTCATAATTCCTGGGGGTTTAAGCTATCAGACGGTATAACAGCCAGATTGCCCGGGGTGGTTTAAACTCCCTTGCCCCAAAAAGGGAATTAGCATCTATGGGGAAACAATTGTTTTTTTTTAATAGCCCAAAAACAGTAGTTATAAAAAGGGTTTAAAAAAATTTTTTTTAACCAGATTCCCCTAAAATTTTTTAAATCGGAACTTATTTTCCACCCATAAATTCTCAGAAATAACAGGCCACTGAATATCCAATGGTGGGGCCCCCTTTTAAAACCCTGTTCCTTGATCTGATGGAAACTTTTTGGAAATGTCCCCCCTTTTTCTTCTGGCGTTTTTAAAACGCACGAACTGGGGGACAGAAAAAATTTGGGGAGGGGGATGTAAAGGGGGACCGCTGCTTTTTGGAAAGGGGGTGAGGGATCAGGAGTTTTTTCCGCACGCTAAAAAACACGGGTTTTAAACAAATTTGGGGTATATATTTTTTGAATGTTTTGTAAATTGTTTTGATTTTAACCTTTTAAAGGGGGGCCTTTAAAAGGGGCGTTTATTGATCTTGGAAAACTTCAAAAACCCAATTTTCCCGACTGGATGTGAAATTGTTGACTTTTCCAAATAATGAAAAAACTTTTAAAATTAGTCATTTTTGGAAACTTTCCCATGTCAGACCAAGAAAAAAGCCCAAAACATATCCCTGAAAAGGGTCAAATTAAAAGTCACAATTTACAGCCCCACAAATTTGGATACATTCCCGGAAAAACCCGAACGCTTTTTAAAAAATTAAATTTTGGGGAGGGAAAAAAATTTGGGAAGATTTAAAGAAAAAAAATTTTAAAATCAGACTTTTTTAAAGGGTTCCCCATTTGGGAAAATGCTACCCCTTCTTTTAAAACAAAGACGAAAAACAAACCTTTGACATTTTTTAAATGAGGCTTTAAACTTTCTGCAAAGTCAATTATAAGAAAACTTTTTGTATTTGGGAAAAGAAAACCCAAAAGAAAGGTTTGACAAAGAATGTCAAACAGCACAAAAAGGGGAGCCGGGACACGATCGCGACAGTTAAAATTGTGTTCGTACAAAAAAGGATATCGAAGACATAGACAAAAATTAAAAAATTTTTTTGACAAAAAAGAGGTCAAAGGGAAAATTTTACAACCAAAAACGTAGAGATTACAAAAGGGTTTTTTAAAATAAAACCCAAAAAAACATCGGCAAAAAGTTTTTAGAATCTCTCAAAAGAAAAATTTTAAAAACTCTTTGGCTTTTGGGAAAAAAATTTTAAGGGGCCCCGTAAAGAAAAAGGAAAAACCCGCCCACAAAACTATTTTTTGGAGAAGACTGGTACAAACCCCCTTTTTTGACGTATTTCAGCTGATGTAAATAAAGCCCAAAGAAGGGGAAAACCAACAAAGAAAACGAGTCCCAGCAAGTGAATGCTTTAAAACAAATTTTAAAACAGAACTCTTGATTTTCCCCAAATTTAATTTAATCGAGGGGTCCCAGCTGTCCGCTTCCCCTTTAAGGGAAAAAAAAAGCAGCAGGGGCCGACGGAAATTTTTTGGGGAAAAAATTTAAAAATTCGGGTTTTGTTCAAAAATCCCTTTCTAGTTTTTTTATTCCAAAGTCTTATTTGCTTCCCGGGGAAGGTTTTCCTTTACAGTGGACAGAAGCAATAATACAAACCCCTCTTTTTAAAAAAAGGGGACACTAGTTTTTCCTGGGCAACTATAGGGGGAAATTTTTTTATTTTAACATCTGCACAAAAATTTTCAGCCATATACTAAAACCCAGGTTAAAAAAAGTGGAATTTAGGGGAAAAAAACGTTTTTCAATGATTGGCAAGCAGGCTTTTGGAAAAATTACAGAAAAATTGCCCAAAAATTAAAACCTTTTTAAAAAATTTCTTCAAAAAAAAATTATTTTGCATAAAAAAACTGTATGTTTTCATTTATTGACCTTTTGAAAGCTTTTGCCCCGGTTTTACGTAATAATTTATGGGCCCGTTTTGAAGAAAAAAGGGAAAAAGATGGGGAAAAAATTTTTGAGGGTTTAATTACATGTTAATGTAGTCAAACAAGAGTGAGAAAAATTTTAAAAAGATTAGGTAAGGGATTTTTCTTTCCCCAAATTGGGGTTTAAAACAAGGGGAAATTTCAGGCCAAGTTTCCCGTTTTTCCATATTCATTAAATTTAGTTTTTTAAAAAATAAATTTGAAAAGGGGGAAAAAGGGCTTTTAGCTCTTCCCCGATTTCTTAGAACTTGTTATTTTGATGGGTTTTTTGCTGACATAAAAATTTTTTTCTCCGACTCTGTTGTGGGGCTTCCAAAATCATTAAAAAACCTTTTCACATTTCGGCAAAAAGCTTGGGTTTTTCTGTCAATCAAAATAAAACAAAGGGAGTGGTATTTAGAAATTTTTGGCTATTTTCCAAAAAAGAGCCCAAAGGTTTTTATGGGGATTCTAAGATGAACTGTGTTGAAAAATGTACAATAACCCAAAGGAAATTTTTTCTTTCTACAAAAAGGTTTTTCCCCCACCGGGACAGTTTAAACGATAAGGTAGCAAGGCAAAAAGCAAAGTGATACAAATTTTTAGGCTTTTATGGTCCCCTAGGTGAAAAAAATCCCCCCGTTTTTATTTTTCCCAAACGTTTTTAAGCCCCCCTCCCAACCCCTACTTTTTTAAAGGTTCTGAGGGGGTGGGGCTAACGAGGGCCCTGTTGATATTTTTTGGGAAAAAATTCATCCTTGCATTGAAAAATTCCTAAAAGTTAGCGTAAGAACACCAAACCCTTTATGGTTTATGGGAGCTGGGGCGTTAAACCCCCCGGGAAGTCCCAATTTTCCCAAACAAGGAAATATTAAATTTCTGGTTTTAAAAAAAAAGCAAAAGCCCAGTCCAAACGTTTACCAAACAAACTATCAAATGTTCTACATTACCCTAATAAAAAATAAAAACACATGGGCTTTTACAAAAGTTTTTTCCTTTTTAGGCTGGGTTTTGGGGGATGTATTGGGGAAAAACAAGGATTTGGGGAAAAATAAAAAATTTTAAACTGTTCACTAAAAAAACCATTTTTCAACAATTTAAAAAAAAGTGGTCCAAAAGACACATTGCCCAAAATGAACGGTTTTTCCCAAATTTTTTAAACGTTTTAAAGAGTGAACTAGCACAATTTTTTCTTAAAAAGATTAATGTAAATCACTTGAAGGGGCCCGAATAAGTTTGATTAGATTTAAAACTTGGGGTATCTCCACTAAAAATACACAAGTTTTTGTTTTTTTAAGAAATTTTTAATGAAGATGACCCGTCCCTTTTCCCCCTTTTTGTATCGACCTAACCGAAAATGAAGTGCCCCTTTTTTTTAAAAATCCCCTTTTAAAAACCACTTTAAAGGCCCAAAAGTATATTCCCCCTAAAAAATTTTAGTCAGCCATCTTTGTTCAAACTTAAAGAAGCTCCTTTCATCGAAAAAAAATTCCCCAAAAAATAAGGGGGTCCCATGTACCTGGGAAAAAGCATTCAAAATACGCAGATTATAATTGACTTTTCTGTAAATCTTTTTTTTATGGCTGGATTTTAAAGGGGCCCAAAGGGTTTTTAAAAATAAAGTTTTCAGCAAATAAAAAACGTTAACGCAGTAGTACTTTCATATAAGGCACTGGTGGTTTTAAAAAGAGTTTAAACTTTTTGGTGGTAGCAGTAAATAAATAAGAAGGGGTGTAAATATGGGGATACAGCAGTAGTTTTTTATTGTGTGATGATGAAGACATGAAAGATGATGATTTGAAAATGGGAAAATGAAGAGGATGATTACTAACGTCCCTCCCCTTTTTCTTCTTCTTCTTCTTCTCCTTTTTCTTTTTCTTCTTCTTTTTCTTCCCTTTCCCAATACAATTAAAAATGTTCTTGGGTTCTTTGTTGGGTTTCTGCATTTTCCCACCAGTATTATAGGGGAATTAGAAAATTTTAAAAAAATTGTATTTGGTTTAAAAAAATTTTTTCAAATACTTATCTTAACCCCGATTAACCCCAAGGGGCTGTTGACACTCCAATGATAAAGGGCCAAAGGCCTGATCATTAAACAATTTTATTTTCATTTCAGTTTCTTTCTCTCTCCTCTCTCCCCCTCTCCCCTCCTTTCCCCTTTTCTCTCCCTTCCCCCACTTCTCCCCCTTTTCCACCCCCTTTTTCTCCCCTTTCCCTTTTCCTTCCCCTTTTTTTTTCCCTCCTTGGCAAGCACACGGCAAACCCCGAAATTTTTTTTCCCTCTCCCTTCCCCTTTTACCCGGGGGATTCCGCATTTCCCTTGCCAATTCAACCCCGGCAAAAAAAAGGAACACTGGGAATTTTTTTTACACAGCCTGCAGACTGGTGGAAAGAAAAAATCCCACTGGGGGTATATTTCCCCCGGTTTTTGAAAAAGAGACTATGGACTCCTCAGTGCTCGGGCATGGGAAAACCCCGCAGACTTTTCAGCAGTAAACCGCCCCAACTTCAACAACAAAGAGGAAGTTTTTAAACAATCCTATTTTCTGTCCCCCCGCCTTCCCCTCCCGTTTTAAAAACAACCCTCTTCGATACAAACACGAAAAAAAAGTGGGTGGGTTTTTCCGGTTACAAGTCCCCAAGTTTGGGTTTTTTTTAAAAACCATTATTCAGCCATTACTTCTTTGCCAACATCAAAAATGAAAACGACCTTTGACGGGGAGAAACAACCCTTTTGGTTTAAAATTTTTCAAATTCCCCCCCCCTCCTCCCCCCCCTTGGCCCCCCCCCCCCCCCCCCCCCCCCCCCCCACCACCATCTTTCCCTCCCATCCCCCAGGGGCCTGCCCGCACGGCGGTTACAAACAATACCCGTTTTTCAAAGGTCAAGGGCGAACAGCCACTTCCGCCACTATTGTCGCTCCGCACAAACTAATCTCCCCGCCGCTCGCTTCATTCCTCCGACGAAAAGCTCCGGGGACTGTCCCAGACAAAAACCGTAGACTGGGGAAGAACGCAGCTTTGGGTCTCTCTCTGCACCACGTGTCTGGAATTCACTACCATCCAGTCTGCACAACGTCTCATCTTAATTCATGTCTGAAAATGGCCATGTCTGTTTCGGGAAACGTTCCCACTGACCGTAATAAAGTAAAATGAAAACAGCACGGATTAAATTACCATTTTTACGAGAACGAAGAACAGGATCTAAGCTTAAGGTCAGGGTCAAGTTGAGGCTAGTTAGGGCTGAAGTCACCTGAGGGGGAACCAACATGAAGTCGTGTGAAGGCCTGGGCCAGAGCCTGTCGTGCTGCTGGTCTGGTCAAAGCGAAGGAGCACTCCACTGAACAGATCTCTTTGTACTGCACTGTATCGTATTCCTTGTACTGTATTGTAGTGCACTGCATTGCCTTGTCATGTATCGTACTGCACTGTATGCTATCGTATGATACTGTATGATCTTGTACTGCATTAAAAATGAAATAAGCTAACGAACCTAGTGTATTGTATTGTATTATACTATACTGTATAGTATTGTATTCAAAAGAAAGTTACATGCTCACAAACCTAGCTAAAGCAGTATTTTTACTTGATTTGTTTTTTGCTTCAAGTTTGTTTTTTTCGTTTTCGTTTTATTTCGCAGTAACAAGAAGGGCACGCTGTTGGTGTGTTGACTTTGCGCACTGTCCTCTTTTCAGCGCACCTGTCAGCTCCAATTGTTCGAATAAAAAACAAACCTGGAGGAGGAGAGAAAGACATTCCACACACCCCCATATATGCTTTGTGTGGCGAGTATGAGGTGAATGGGTGGAGTGGAAGGATAGATGTGTTAGTGAGATGGGGAGGGGGGGGGGAGCGGCAGTTGGGGTGGGGGAAGAGGGGGACAGTAGGGTAGTGGAAGAATTAGGTTGGATAATTGGTCAGTGAAAAGCGTGTTGAGTCGCTTATGCTAAATACTACGCTTTAGAAATACTGTTTATGGTTGTCATTAACGACATCATCATTATAATGATCATTCAAATTGCAATTTCTATCATCATTATTACTATTGTTGCTGTTATTGTTGTTGGTGGTGGTGGTGGTGGTGGTGGTGGTGGTGGTGGGTGCTGCTGCTGCTGCCAAGGATTAGGTTGGATAATTGGTCAGTGAAAAGCGTGTTGAGTCGCTTATGCTAAATACTACGCTTTAGAAATACTGTTTATGGTTGTCATTAACGACATCATCATTATAATGATCATTCAAATTGCAATTTCTATCATCATTATTACTATTGTTGCTGTTATTGTTGTTGTTGGTGGTGGTGGTGCTGCTGCTGCTGCTGCTGCTATCGTCGTCGTCGTTGTTGTTTATGTTGTTAAAAGCCCGAAGACCGATTCCGAGCAAAGATTCTACGATGGTGTACGTGTGATGCAATCAAACCGAAGCTACATTTAACCAGACACATTTGCAGAAACCGAACCGTTGATTGGATAACTACAATACCCCCACTTCTATCAACACCCTCCCCCATCCAACCCTCCTCAACACCACCCCTCCCTCTCTTTCTCTCTCTCTCTCTCTCTCTCTCTCTCTCTCTCTCTCTCTCTCTCTCTCTTTCTCTCTCTCTCTCTCTCCTCTCGGCGGGACTTGCCTCTTGAAAACGTTGAAATAAACATTCATGACTTTAAAAAAAAAAACACATGAAGAAAACTACAGCAAATCGCAGATATTAGAACCTACTGCACCTTCCTAACCCCCACATCAATGCCACGCAAAATCAGTCAGCTGCTACTCAAAGGACCAATCTGTCGCTGTGCATGACATGTTGAAGGTAATCGGTCGGACCTGATCGAAGAGTTGGAATCCGATTCCGACTGAAGGGTGGAAGCATTTGTCAGACTTGACACAAGACAGGGACAGGCGGGGCAGGGAGAGAGAAGGGTGGGGCCTGGATTCTCAGCGCCTATCTGTCAGCATCAAGAATAGCAGTGGGAAAGGGATTGAAGATCGAACGGTGCCTCGAAGGTCGTGTGTACGTGTGTGTATGTAACATGTATGTGGTGTGTGTGTGTGTGCGTGTGTGTGTGTGTGTGTGTGTGTGTGTGTGTGTGTGTGTGTGTGTGTGTGTGTGTGTGTGTGTGTGTGTGTGTGTGTGTGTGCGCGCGCGCATGTGTGTGAACGTGGGTGAGTGAGTGAGTGTGTATGCGTGTGTGCTCGAGCGCTCGCCTGTGTGTGTGTGTGTGTGTGTGGTGTGTGTGTGTGT
>CM031619.1:10843091-10850591 GCA_018398815.1 Conus ventricosus
GAAAAAGAGCTTGCGCGAGTGCATGTCGAGAAAGCGTTGATTTTGGAGAGTTGATAGACTTTCCGTGGAGAGAGAGAGAGAGAGAGAGAGAGAGAGAGAGAGAGAGAGAGAGAGAGAGAGAGAGAGAGAGAGAGAGAGCATGTATTTGTGTTAAGTGCATTTACGTATGTAAACGCGCGCGTGCGTGCAAGAGGATTTAAACGGATGTTTTAGTGTGGTGCTGGAATTACTACTACTCACTGCGGAAAGCCCTGATCAGGTCACAGAGAGAGAGAGAGAGAGAGAGAGAGAGAGAGAGAGAGAGAGTTAACTGTATTTACGTATGTGTGTGCATGCGCGCGTGCAAGAGGATCTACACGCATGTTTAAGTGTGGTGCTGGAGTTTACTAACTACTCACTGAGGAAAAGCCCTGATTAGGGCACAGAAAGAAACAGACAGACAGACAGACAGAGCGTAAGTACAGACAGACAGACAGCGTAAGTGTTAACTGTTTTACGTGTGTGTGTGTGTGTGTGTGTGTGTGTGTGTGTGTGTGTGTGTGTGTGTGTGCGCGTGCGTGCGTGCGTGCGTGCCTGCAAGAGGATCTCCACGGATGTTTTAGTGCGGTACTGGAGCGACTACTCACTGAGGAAATCCCTGTACAGGCCAGACACTCTCCCACCACTTTCAACAACACCCTACCCAGTGCTGGGCTCCCTCCCTTCCGTTCCCATCCCCTCCCCTGCCCAACTTCTCTAGCATCCTACTCAGCTCTTGGCCCCCCAACCCCATCCCACCCCATCGCCCCCCCCCCCCTCCCGCCTACCACCGTCATCTCCCCACCTCCTCCTCTTCCGTGCTCTCTCAGTGTCGTCACTCCCATACCGTTCATTCTGGGTTTCCTCTCATCCACCCACACCCAGGCCGGACCCAGGCCACCTTCCAGAGGAGACACAGCACTGATGCCCGCTCACCTCTTCTGTGGTGCTCGGTGGAGCTTGTTGTGGTGCGGTATACCGAGGACACCATCATCTCCTACAGCCCCAGCTGAACGACGTTGATCGCTCAGTCGGTCGTGGAGCCAGTGTGAGCGAGCGTTCCCTTCGAGAAGGCGCCGCCATGTCTGTCCGGCGACAGTGTTCATCAGCTGGACGATACCGGCAGTCTGGAAACGAACTCACGACGGCCATCGACGAGTGGACGACATCGAAACTGAGGTTACACTAGGCTCAGTGCATGAAGGCCACAGAACTTGAGACTGTTTATGATCAGCGAAGATGTGGATGATGAAGACTGTTGCTACCAAGTTCCATTGTATTCTGATCTCAGACCAGTTTGTCTAAGCTATGGTTTGTGCTTTTTTCCATAATACATATCAGCGTCACACAGGCCCGGGGGATGCAGGCACCTGCGGTGTTGGTCAGGACAATCTGAGTAACACTCTCAAGAGATTCATATTTATATTCCGCCATCACTCAGGCCCGGGAGATAGAGACACCTGCGGAGTTGGTCAGGACAATCTGAGTAACACTCTCAAGAGATTCATATTTATATTCCGCCATCACTCAGGCCCGGGAGATAGAGACACCTGCAGTGTTGGTCAGGACATTCTGAGTAACACTCTCAAGAGATTCATATTTATATTCCGCCATCACTCAGGCCCGGGAGAGAGAGACACCTGCGGTGTTAGTCAGGACAATTTGAGCAACACTCTCACAGATTCGTAATATATTCCGCCATCACTCAGGCCCGGGAGATACAGGCACCTGCGGTGTTGGTCAGGTGTGTTGAGCGAGCAACACTCTCAGAAACGCATCCATGAAGTGGACGAAGGTCGACTGTGTGGTTCCAGCCTTCCCTCCTGAGCCCGTAGCATCTTCAGCTGAGGGTTGTAGGGGCAGGCCGGGGCCGTCATGCACATGGATTCCTATGGCGCAAGCTCCTTTCACAGAATGAGGACTGAGGGTTTAGTAGGCGGCGTTTAGGCCTTCATTCATATGTAGCGTGTGTGGAACATTTTGTCATCATCCTGTGAAGCGGGCTTTCGTTATTCATTGAGCCACTTGCTTCACCGATCTGTAGATATTTATTCATTGTTTGTTGAGCTTATTCTGTCTGCCCCTCCCTCTCTCTCTCTCTCTCTCTCTCTCTCTCCTCTCTCTCTCTCTCTCTCTCTCTCTCTCTCTCCTTCTTCTCTCTCTCTCTCTTTCATTTTTGCTTCTTTCTTCATTCTTTGTATTATATTTTCTACTACTTATCTACTGTCTATCTGCCTATCTACTGTCTATCTGCCTATCTACTGTCTATCTGCCTATCTACTGTCTATCTGCCTATCTACTGTCTATCTGCCTATCTACTGTCTATCTGCCTATCTACTGTCTATCTGCCTATCTACTGTCTACCTACCTACTATCTACCCACTATTTATCTATCTATCTATCCATCCACCCATCAATCTATTTTTTCCTTTATTCTTTGTATTATATCTATCTATCCATCTATCTGTCTGTCTACCTATCTATTCATCAATCAATATCTATCTACCTATTTATCAATCAATCTGTCTATCTATCTACCCGTCTATCTACCTATTTATTCATCTATTTAAAGATCTATCTGTCTTTCTGTCTATCTATCCATCCATCCATCTATCTATCTATATCTATCTACGGCAGATGTTTCTCATGCATCAAACATCCTCTGTCCTCTTGCCCCCGCCCGCTTCTCCCTCTCTCTCTCTGTCTCTCCTCTCTCTCTCTCTCTCTCTCTCTCTCTCTCTCTCTCTCCTCTCTCTCTCTCTCTCTCTCTCTCTGTGTGTGTCTCTCTCTCTCTCTGTCTCTCTCTATCTCTCTCTGTCTCTCTCTCTCTCTGTGTGTCTCTCTCTCTCTGTCTCTCTCTATCTCTCTCTCTCTCTCTCTCTCTGTGTGTGTCTCTCTCTCTCTCTGTCTCTCTCTATCTCTCTCTGTCTCTCTCTCTCTCTGTCTCTCTCTCAGTCTCTCTCTCTCTCTCTCGCTCTCTCTCTACCGCCCTCCCTCCCTCCCTCTCTCTCTCTCTCTCTGTCATAACCGTCCCATCTCTTTCTCTACCTTTCTCTCCGTCCATATCTGTCCTATCTGTTTCATCTCTTTCTCGTGGTGTTGTTCTCCCCAGTCAGTGTGGCCCGTCCTCTGCTCCCATCACAGTGTCAGATCTGTTCCAATCACAGGGCCAGAGCCCAGACAACATGGAAAGCACTTTATCTGCAGCTCTGCGCCATGGCATGCACCCCCCCCCCTCCCCACCCCATCCCCCAAACCCTCACACACTGAGAGAGACAGACAGACAGACAGTGACAGAGAGGGAGAGACAGAGAGAGAGAAAGAGAGACAGACGGAGAGTAAGAGAGAGAGAGAGAGAGAGAGAGAGAGAGAGAGAGGAGAGAGAGAGAGAGAGAGAGAGAGAGAGAGAGACTCAAAGACTCAAGACTCAAAATTTTATTCAGATAAAGGCCTAGGCCCCTTACTGAAGGGGGATGTCCACACAACTAAGCGAGAGAAAAGCCAGTGACATATACCAAATCAACAATTAATAAACGAAATAAGATTCTTCATTGTGTACACTGAAAACTAACATTCTATGAAGTAACGATTTTCAACCTATTCTGCGCCAGATAAACATACATTGCTAAATTTTTCATTGTAGTCTCATTCTGTGACGACATAAGTAAAGTTAACCTGAAATTGCATGGAGCCTTATAGTATTTCGGTTGTATAAATTTTTCTCTAAGATCATTCAGGACAGGGCAGCAAAATAAAAAGTGCAATTCATCTTCTTTTCCAGTGTTGCATAGACGGCATGTAAGCATATTTTCATTTCTGACGCTGTATCTAAAGCAATGGCATGCAATACGAGACACACCAAATCGAAACTTGGTCAATTCACTTTTTATATATCTATTCATTTTTAGCTCAATTATGAATATACAGTTCTCTCAAATGAGTAGTTTTAAACAACCTGTACTGTGCAAATCTGTCACTAGTATATATGTGATCATGCCAGTTCTGCCATCTACAATCAATAATTCTTTGCCTAAAAGATGTTAAAAAACCTGATATATTTGGGGCACCCTGGTTGTCCCAGACATACGAAAATCCATAAGAATTTAAACAATGACGAATATTTGTAACCCAAGTCCTCTTCCCATGAGAATCTAAATTTAATAACATTTTGTATGCCTTAAACGGTAGCCTATCTTCATTCAATCTGGTCAGTTTCAGCCAATACTTAATACATTTCATGTATGAATTGAGGTAAATTGGATATCTGCCTAGTTCGCCATGAACAAGATCATTTGGCGTTCGACTATCGACATTAAGAAAGCGTTTCAATGCAAACAAATGTACTTTTTCTATTTCTGTGGTTTTTTCAAAAGCCCATATTTCCGCACCATACTGTAGCATTGGCTGAATCTGAGAGTCAAATAGTTTACTAAAGACACTGAAAGCATTGCAATCTAGTTTATACAAGACATGTAGCAAGAGAATAACCGCTTTCTTCCCTTTATTAGCTATACTTTGGCACGCAAAACTAAAACTGAGTCTTGTTGAGAAATAGATTCCAAGATACTTATACGCATTTACTACTTGTACTCTCTCATTTCCATACGTCCATTTCTCATTTGCTTGGTACTCACCTGTAATATCATTCTGGGTAATCCATTCTTGTAATCTACTATTAACAATTGAACTGTATAATTTGCTACTAATGTCACATAAGGAAATACCACGATAATTGTTAACGTCATTGACATGACCTTTCTTGTACAAAGGAATGATTACGGATTCTGTCCAATTTTTCGGAAAAATTCCTTTCTCAAATAAATAGTTAAATAGTGAAACTAGGAAATTAACAACTGATTCACGGGAATTTTTGAAGAACTCACTTATAAGTCCATCTGGACCAGCTGACTTACCATTCTTTAGCTTTCTAATGGCAAGTAAAACTTCTGCTCTCGAAATTGGCCTGTCCAGTACATTGTCTTCATTGTCTTCAACGTGGTTGATATCAATTATCTCTTCTTCGTCTTTTTCCAAAACACTTTTAAAATGATTATACCATTCATTCATACATAAGTCATTTAAAGGCTGGGATTTTTTTTTCGAGATCTTGTGCATTGTGTCCCAGAAGTTCTTTTGACTTTTTACAGAGTTTGCCAATTCATTTACTAACGATTCGTTATGATCTTTCTGTTTTCTTATATTTAGGTTCTTATACTCACGTCTTGCAATGCAAAGCTGGCTTCTAATATTAATATCCAATGTTGTTCTAAACCTTCTCAGCAGTCTTCGTACTCCACGTCTTGCCCGTGTACATTCTTGATCGAACCATTCCTTCTCTTTGACCTTTTTACCTGGCAAGACTTTTCTCTTCATATCAACAGCTTGTTCTTTAACAATCTGATTGAACATGTCAAGGGATTTATTCACATCTCTATATATAAAAGCTTCTGCCATATCTAGTTTCTGCTGTACACGATATGAGCTCATAGACATAGTAAATCGTTCCGCATACATCTCTTTCCAACAATATTTTGTCATAAATTGAGCTGTGTCTACGCTTGGTTTTCTGTCAATATATTCTTTTTCTGTTTGCCTTTGAATGGATAATAATAGGGGCAGGTGATCAGATTCGATTCTTTCAAGAACTCTTAATGTTAAACGGTCATTCAAGAAATTGAACAAGTTCCCAGATGATAGAAAGTAGTCATTGACACTACTTCCCGAATCCGAAATAAACGTGTAACGACCTTCAAGGTCACCAATACATACACCATTGCAAATATATAAACCAAATACAGTACACATGTTAAGTAGTTTTTTCCAATATGAATTCAATACAGTATCCTCAGAACACCTCTGTATTTTGTTGTCCACATCCTTTATATGGTTAATGTGGAGTTCACCATCATGTAGAATATCAGGGAAAATATCGGAAGTCCTTGCATTTAGATCACCACATAATAATAAATCAAAATCATCGACACACAGTGATTTCTCCATGACACATTCCTCCAACATATCTATTCCATTGTTGTAACCGTATAATGAGTAATATGGGGAATTGTCTGGGGGGACATAAGTACATATAAGCAGGACATTCTTACTCAGTCCAAAAAAATCTTTTTTCCAGCATAAATGATAAACAATACTTATAATCACAATCAAGCGGATGGACACAAAAAGGAAGAGATTTACGAACTAAGACTATTATACCCCCGGAACATCTCCCTTGCGTTGCCAGTTTTACCGCAGGTTTGAGGAACACTTTATGATCTTTGAATATGCCAGCATCAAAATTTTCTACAAAAGTTTCCACTAAACAAGAGAGAAAGAGAGACAGAGACAGAGAGAGAGAGAAAGAGAACGGGAGGGAGGAGAGAGAGAGAGAGAGAGAGAGAGAGAGAGAGAGAGAGAGAGAGAGAGAGAGAGAGAGAGAGAGAGAGAGGAGAGAGAGACAGACAGAAAGAGAGAACGGGAGGGAGGGGGACAGACAGACAGGCAGGCAGAAAGGCAGGCAGATAGACACACTCACAGACAGACACACAGACAAACAGACAGAGACACAGACAGAGAGAGAGAGAGAGAGAGAGAGAGAGAGAGAGAGAGAGAGAGAGAGAGAGAGAGAGAGAGAGAGAGGGAGAGAGGAGAGAAGAGAAGATGATAGAAGAGAAGAGAAGAGAAGAGAAGAGAACAGAACAGAACAATGACAGTCAGACAGACAGACAGACAGACAGATAGAGACAGGTCATAGAATGACAATGACAATGACAATGATGGTCCATTTAGAAAGGCCAAGGCCCCATCAGACGGGAGAAGAGTCCCTAAAGCATCAATCACGATGTGAAATTCAACATCGTATCTTACCCCTGTAAACCCATGACCTATATAAACGTATTCTGAAAGAGACAGACAGACAGACAGAGACAGAGACAGACAGACAGACGGGAGAGAGAGAGAGAGAGAGAGAGAGAGAGAGAGAGAGAGAGAGAGAGAGAGAGAGAGAGAGAGAGAGATGACAGAAGTGCTTCTGGTGTCAGTGACTTTATGATGTGACTGACGTACACACTGTGACTGGTGTCTGTGACTTTATGATGTGACTGATGTACACACTGTGACTGGTGTCTGTGACTTTATGATGTGATGTACACACTGTGACTGGTGTCTGTGACTTTATGATGTGATGTACACAGTGTGACTGGTGTCTGTGACTTTATGATGTGACTAACGTACACACTGTGACTGGTGTCTGTGACTTTATGATGTGACTGACGTACACACTGTGACTGGTGTCTGTGACTTTATGATGTGATATACACACTTTGACTGGTGTCTGTGACTTTTTGATGTGATGTACACACTGTGACTGGAGTCTGTGACTTTATGATGTGACTAACGTACACACTGTGACTGGTGTCTGTGACTTTTTGATGTGATGTACACACTGTGACTGGAGTCTGTGACTTTATGATGTGACTGACGTAC
>CM031619.1:10855591-10878091 GCA_018398815.1 Conus ventricosus
ACAAAATGACCACGACGTTTTCCACACGAGCGTGAGCTTATACATCCATCCATCCCATTCATTCACCAGTCATCCCGTTTCCCCAACGATCCAAAGTCTGTGACATGTTCCAGATGAGCTAGGAGGGGTCATACATCGTTCACCGCGACTGGAAGTCGGACAGGCCGAGCCTGCTTGCACGAGAAGTTCTCGTTCATCTTCTGATTCAAACTAACTTATTTTTCTGTAAATGAAAAGACTGACACTCTCTCTCCTCTCTCTCTCTCTCTCTCTCTCTCTCTCTCTCTCTCTCCTTCTCTTTCTTTCATATTTGTTATTCCGTTTTAAAGAGGACTCTTAAGAGGTGGATGAACGTTCAGATTCCTCAAAGAAATCATTCAACACAGCGAACGTTGGAACGTAATAGAACTGCAGTTTTCGTCTGATTCCTTCTATACTAACCATCTTCGCAACATCCACCCCCGCCCCCCATCCCCCCAATTCCTCTCCTTCAAATGCTCCCGCCCTTCTTCCTCCCATTCCTCCTTCCTCCCCCCCCCCCCCCCCCCCCCCCAGTCTCCATCGCTCCTTCTTCCATCTCCTCCCCTGTTACCTTATGTTGCCTTATTGCCTTAGACCCGTTTCGAATCCCCTGAAGAAGAAAAAAAAAGGCAAAGAAAAATGTCTGAACCCGAGATCAAAGAAGGGACCTTTTGATCTTCTGTTTGTCTCAAGACAGAGCTCTTCCGGCTGGCAGAAAGCAGGTGTTTTTGTATCTATACGACTGCCGGGGGCGAGGTGAATTTGCCTGTTTTGTAATCCCCACATCGTTTCTCTGTGCCATATGGTCGCATTAAAAAAAAAACGACTAGTGCGACTTCCTGATATTAAAGTGATTCGTTTTTTTACCTGTCCAGTATGCTAATGAGTCACCATGCCAGATCTGGAGACAACTGGATGAACATGAAGGGATGAACATGAAGGGGTGAACATGAAGGGTGAACATGAAGGGTGAACATGGAGGGGTGAACATGAAGGGTGAACATGAAGGGGTGAATGTCACGGTCAAAAATAAACTCAACCAAATTCGTGGTCAATCGCCACCAGCCCAGTTGGACTTAAGCTCTAACGCAAATATTCTGGGCGTCAGGCGGACGGCCCCATGGTTCGGATCCAGGCAATTAAGCAAAGGGGGAGGCTAATCCTCATCCTCCACAGAGACGGTCTTTCCGACCAGACGGACTAAATAGCTGACCGACGCATTCACCTGTCGCCTCAGCCAATTAAAGGCTATTTTTAGCTCTCGTGGAGACAGCACTGTCTGCTAGACGGACTAAGACGTCTGGACCGACAGGTCTCGGTAGGTTTGGTCAGACGCCGTGGCGCCTACCCAGACTCATCTAGCCACTTTAGAGTGACCAGTGTCCACGAGTTAAGCCATACGGCGCCAGTTAAGTAGAAAGGGGGGAAGGTAGTGTGTGGTGGGGGTGAAATCTAGCTAATCAATTAAATGACCGATTGACCACCACAGAGAGTAAGGTGTGTAGGCGTGACTGTCATGATTTGAATATCCAATGGAATTAGAGGGAGATAACTTCGGGGTATCAGGCGGTAAAAATACTGACCAATGGTACTGGCCCTTGGACACGGGGTTAGGGCATAAAGGAATGCGAGAGTGAGAGAGAGGAAAGGAGGAAAACGAACAGACAGAGAGAGAGAGGGAGAAGTTCGGGGGAGTAGGCTCTCGCCTACAGGAAGGCAGGGAGATGAAGAGGAGAACGAGGGGAGAACGAACAGAGAAACAGAGAGAGGAGAGGTTCTAGGTCTGCTTGAGAGAAAAGCAGAGAGATGAGGGGAGAGAGAAGAGAACCAAGTTGAGAGATTAGCATGAGATAGTCTGGAGAGGAAGGACTGAGGAGAGATGTGGAGAGAGAGAGAGTTGCTAACTAATGAAGAAGAAAAGAAAGAAAAGAAAAAAGAAAAGAAAAGCAACCATGTCCATTTGATAAGAGCAGACTAGAAGAGAGAGAGAGAGAGAGAGTGCAATGCGTTAATGCAGGAAGAAAGAAAGGAGAACAGATCGATGTTGATAGTCACTGTTCTATCCTAACCGGGGGTTCGACCTCATACCTGGCAGCGTCACTTCGCCAAGCAGAACCACAGACCAACGCCAACAGTCTCACCTGACCAGGCGCCATCAGACCAAAACCAGTGCCAGCAGTTGTGTCGTGTTGTGAAAGTGACAGTGAAAAGAAAAGAAAAGAAAAGAAAAGACAGTGATTCGTGAATAGTTAAGATCACCTGGCCAGGTAAAGTAGAAATCTATTTATACCCGGGTTAGTTAATGATGTTTTAGATAAATGATTTTGTGAAGTTCAGGAAAGAGAGAATGTTTTATTTCATTTGATTCCATATGCATTGATGTTTCGTTCTATGATCATGTGTAGTAAAGTTATAGACTTTACTAGTGGTTTGATGTGACGAATGCATGATATATGAATGAGATTGTAAGCAAGCTGTGAGTGTGTTTGGGCTGTGCGCTAGTCCTTCCTCCATCGACATCACCCGAGGTTGACAATTTATTGGCGAGCTTGCCAGGATATTCTGGCCCATTTATTATAATTGTTCAACTTCTCAGAGAGGAAGCTGGGTGGGATTCAAGTGTTGTAATCCTAAGACAAGGGGTTGTCTTACTGTATGTTCCCAAGATAGTCAAATACTAGGCTTGGCATTGCTTCCAAGATAGTTAATACTAGGCTTGGCATTTCAGCCCCAGAGTACTCATTTCGCACAGATTGCCTATAATTCGCTCTCATAGTTGGGTCAGGCGCTGGGCGTCTTATAAAAACTAACTACGTTGTCCCAAGCTAATATTATCATTCATAGGATTGTGCTATTACGTCACTCGTGTCGGTAACCATCAGTTTGGCTGTCGTAGTAATAAAATCTTGTTAAAAATTGAAGGAGATACAATGGCGGAAGAAAAGAACACCCCTATTGAACAACTCGTGAGCGTCGCTCGTGATCTAGGTTACTCAGGAGACAGTTGCGTGCATTCGTTGAAAACCAACAAAAGATGGAAAGAGACGAACGCGCGGAAAGATGACGCGTCGCAGTAGAAATAGCATTAGCAGAGCAGGAAAGGACTAAAGCTAGCGCAGCGCAGGAAACAGAAAGACAAAGGGAAGCGCAGGAAACAGAAAGGTTAAGGGAGATGCAGGAAACAGAAAGAACAAGGCAGGCGCAAGAGACAGAAAGAATGAAGCAGGAAACGGAAAGATTAAAGGTTCAGTTAGAATTAGAGAAAGTGAGAATACAAAGGGAGACCACCGAGGATGGTAGTTCAGTTTCCAGTGACTCTGTGCGTAGCTATGCCCCCCGACCCAAGTTGCCAAAATTCTCGGAAGGGACCGATTCGATTGACGCATACATCAGTCGTTTCGAAACGTTTGCGACCAGTCAGGGTTGGCCTCCAGAAGAGTGGGCAGTCATTTTGTCAGCGCTATTGACGGGTAAGGCATTGCAGATTTTCACTGCGTTACCAGCAGAACAACAGTCTGATTTTGGTGCTGTGAAGGAGTCTTTAATGAAGGGATTTGACCTCACAGAGGAAGGATTCAGAAAGAAATTTCGTTCAGCTAGATTGCAAGCAGGGGAAACGTACACTCAGTTTGGTGCACGTTTAGATCACTATTTTGAAAAATGGTTTAGAGTTGAGTGGTACGAAAAAGGAGTTCGCTGAATTGAAAGAGCTAGTTATGAAAGAACAGATTTTGTCAGGTTGCGGCCCTGAGTTAACCATACATTTGAAAGAGAGACAGCCAGAGACAGCAGGGAGTTGTTGAAGTTCGCAGAGGTGTATAGAGAGGCACGTTTGGGCACTAGGTGCAGGAGAAACAGGTGCTAGGCACAGGGGAGAAGAGTGCAAGGAGACTAGGAGAGTTTTCTGCAAAGTCTGCAAACCCAGTGGTGGGGCAGAAGGAAGGGCAAAGGACATTAGGTGTTTCATTTGTCACAAGAAGGGACATGTGGCGAGGGATTGTCGCATGAGGTTCCAGAAGGCAGCAGCCTTGCAAGAGGTGGATAAGGGTCGTCAAGGGAAACGACCTGCAGTGGAACCAAAAGGGATCCAATCGGAAGAGGGTGGAGTGCAGCCTATGGCTAGCACTGGACAGCAGTCAGTGTCAGGGATGGAGGGCACTAGGCTGAGTGGTTCGTTACCAGTGGAAGAAGGTGGATGGCCAGCAGAGGGTGAAAGTGTTACGAGACACTGGTTGTTCATGCGGGGTAGTACGAACAACGCTGGTCGATAAAGGGATTTGACAGGGCAAATCCAGACCTGTACTCTAATCGATGGCACTGTGAGGGAGTTTCCAGTTGCTAAGATAGAAGTACGTACCCCTTACTTCTCAGGCGAGTTGTCTGCGTTGGTGATGGAGAAACCCCTTCACGATTTGATCATTGGAAATATTCCAGGTGCAATGGATCCAGGGGATCCTGAGTTGTTGACTGCTACAGGGGCAGCAGTTCAAACACGGAGCAAGAAGGAGGGAAAGGTTGATAAACCGTTAGTTGTTCCAGGAAGGAAGTCGGGCATAGATGTGTCGCCTGATGAGTTTAGGGCAGCGCAGGAACAAGACCCTTCGCTCGTGAAGTCTTGGAGTTGGCAAGAGGTGGAGAGAAACAGGAGGTTAGAGGAGGTGAGACAGAATTCTTGTGAAAGGCGGGCTGTTGTACCGAGTGTTCACCAAGGGGAAGACAGGTAAGGTGACCACTCAGTTAGAGTTACCAGCAGGTTATCGTGACACTGTCATGTCAGTGGGTCACGAGTCGCTCATGGCGGGTCATCTCGGCACCAGCAAAACAGCTGACCGAATCTTTGATGACTTTCATTGGCCAGGAGCAATGGCAGACATAAAACGTTTCTGCATGTCATGTGATGTGTGTCAAAGATCAGCCACAAGAGGGGTGAAGAGGAAGGCACCTCTTAAACATCCCCCTTTAATTGACACACCGTTCAGGAGAGTGGCTGTTGATCTGATTGACCCAATCTCGCCCTGTTCCAAAGGTGGGCACAGGTATGAGACATGTAAGGTTGCAAAGGAGAGTTTGCAGAAGGCTAGGGTCGGGCAGAAGAAGCAATATGACAGAAAGGTGAGGAAGCAATCCCCCAAGGTGGGAGATCAAGTCCTGTTACTGCTTCCCACGGATCACAACAAGCTGCTGATGCATTGGAAGGGACCATTCACCATCACTGAAAAGGTAGATAAGGATTACCGGATTGAGGTGAATGGGAAACCAGAACTTTTCCATGCGAATTTTCTCCGCAAATATATTCAGCGTGAGACTCAGCACATAGGCGCAGCAGCAATCATTGATGAGGTGAAAGAGACCCAGCAGAAGAAGGGGAGATTTTGTTGCCTGAGTTTCCAGAAGAGTCATACAGGGATGTGTCACTGTATGAAGGGCTAGACAGTAGGAGTTCCTAGGTTTTGTTGTCGGAGGCGACACAAAGCAGCCAGAAAGGGGAAAGGTGGAGAAGGTGATGAATTCAGAGAGACCAAAGACCAAAACAGAAGTCAGGAGTCTGCTAGGTTTTATTGGGTTCTATAGGGAGTTTGTTCCAAATTTGCTGCAATCACGAGTCCTCTCAGTGATTTGGTCAAGGCAGGGAAACCGGCAGTGGTCGAATGGTCAGACGCTGCAGAGCAAGCACTGCAGACGGTGTTGGAAAGACTAGGTTCCCGTCCCATCTTGAAGCTACCAGATATGTCCAAACCATTTTTGTTGCGGACAGATGCATCAGGTGGTGGGATAGGTGCAGTATTGTTACAGGAGCATGAAGGGGTCGAGTTTCCTGTGAGATATGCTAGCAGGAAGTTGACAAAGTGTGAAGAAGGGTACGCAACGGTGGAGAAGGAGTGTTTTAGCTGTCGTGTGGGCCGTGCAGAAGTTCCACAAATACTTGTGTGGGAAAGAGTTCGTGATAGAGACAGATCACCAACCACTCAAATTCCTGCAGGAGGCACAGCTGAAAAACAGCAGGGTTCTGCGTTGGGCAATGGCACTGCAGCCCTACAGTATCGAGTGCAGTACATTCCAGGTCGACAGAATGTCGGAGCTGACTATTTAAGCCGTGTAGTCTAGCAAGCTGCAACTCAGAGGAAGTCAGTCATATCCGGGGTGCTTTGTTGATAATATGTGTTGATTACAGTTATGTTGATTTGATAATGGGTTCATTCCCAGTTGGCTATGGTTCATATTTTTTGTGTGAGACTTGTTCATATTTTCGTTGTGAGACTTGTTCATGTGAATGTAGTTATGCTTGGAGCATACAGTCGCTTGGGCAGTGATACATTATTTGCAATAAGTGAGGATGGAGATTCCTCAGTGAAGTGTCATGGATCGTGACCATACTATATTGTGCTTTTCATAGGAATTGTGAAGAGAAGATGTGGCAAATCCGCAGGTAGGGAATTGCCATAGGTGCGCACAGAGGTCGTTATAAAATGAGTCGAAATAACGCAAGAGTGCACGTCAATGATAATCATTGGAGTGGTATTCACTAATGATATATTTATAATTTGTAAACCGGTTGTTGTAAAGTATTTTTCAAACTTTGCACGTGTAGCTGTGGTTCAGCAAATTCGGTTGTTGTCTTTTTTGTACCGTGTTTTGAGACAATGCGGAGCATGGTCTTTTGCAAGGGGGAAATTGTCACGGTCAAAAATAAACTCAACCAAATTCGTGGTCAATCGCCACCAGCCCAGTTGGACTTAAGCTCTAACGCAAATATTCTGGGCGTCAGGCGGACGCCCCATGGTTCGGATCCAGGCAATTAAGCAAAGGGGGAGGCTAATCCTCATCCTCCACAGAGACGGTCTTTCCGACCAGACGGACTAAATAGCTGACCGACGCATTCACCTGTCGCCTCAGCCAATTAAAGGCTATTTTTAGCTCTCATGGAGACAGCACTGTCTGCTAGACGGACTAAGACGTCTGGACCGACAGGTCTCGGTAGGTTTGGTCAGACGCCGTGGCGCCTACCCAGACTCATCTAGCCACTTTAGAGTGACCAGTGTCCACGAGTTAAGCCATACGGCGCCAGTTAAGTAGGAAAGGGGGGAAGGTAGTGTGTGGTGGGGGTGAAATCTAGCTAATCAATTAAATGACCGATTGACCACCACAGAGAGTAAGGTGTGTAGGCGTGACTGTCATGATTTGAATATCCAAATGGAATTAGAGGGAGATAACTTCGGGGTATCAGGCGGTAAAAATACTGACCAATGGTACTGGCCCTTGGACACGGGGTTAGGGCATAAAGGAATGCGAGAGTGAGAGAGAGGAAAGGAGGAAAACGAACAGACAGAGAGAGAGAGGGAGAAGTTCGGGGGAGTAGGCTCTCGCCTACAGGAAGGCAGGGAGATGAAGAGGAGAACGAGGGGGAGAACGAACAGAGAAACAGAGAGAGGGAGAGGTTTTAGGTCTGCTTGAGAGAAAAGCAGAGAGATGAGGGGAGGAGAGAAGAGAACCAAGTTGAGAGATTAGCATGAGATAGTCTGGAGAGGAAGGACTGAGGAGAGATGTGGAGAGAGAGAGAGTTGCTAACTAATGAAGAAGAAAAGAAAGAAAAGAAAAAAGAAAAGAAAAGCAACCATGTCCATTTGATAAGAGCAGACTAGAAGAGAGAGAGAGAGAGAGTGCAATGCGTTAATGCAGGAAGAAAGAAAGGAGAACAGATCGATGTTGATAGTCACTGTTCTATCCTAACCGGGGTTCGACCTCATACCTGGCAGCGTCACTTCGCCAAGCAGAACCACAGACCAACGCCAACAGTCTCACCTGACCAGGCGCCATCAGACCAAAACCAGTGCCAGCAGTTGTGTCGTGTTGTGAAAGTGACAGTGAAAAAAAAGAAAAGAAAAGAAAAGACAGTGATTCGTGAATAGTTAAGATCACCTGGCCAGGTAAAGTAGAAATCTATTTATACCCGGTTAGTTAATGATGTTTTAGATAAATGATTTTGTGAAGTTCAGGAAAGAGAGAATGTTTTATTTCATTTGATTCCATATGCATTGATGTTTCGTTCTATGATCATGTGTAGTAAAGTTATAGACTTTACTAGTGGTTTGATGTGACGAATGCATGATATATGAATGAGATTGTAAGCAAGCTGTGAGTGTGTTTGGGCTGTGCGCTAGTCCTTCCTCCATCGACATCACCCGAGGTTGACAGTGAACATGAAGGGGTGAACATGAAGAGGTGAACATGAAGGGGTGAACATGAAGGGATGAACATGAAGGCTTTGTGTCACCAGCAACACAGGCAGACTGCTCTGGACGCACATAGACAGAGAGACAGACCGACAGACAGACAGACAGACAAACAGAGCGCACTCTTTACGACAGATTAACATACAGACAGATTGATAGATAGGTAGACAAATAGATAAATAGAAAGACAGAAAGACAGATAAAGAGATAAAGAGATAAAGAGATAAAGACAGACAGACAGACAGACAGACAGACAGACAGACAGACAGACAGACAGACAGATAGATAGATAGATAGATAGATAGATAGATAGATAGATAGATAGATAGATAGATAGATAGATAGATAGAATGATAGATAGATACATAGAAATTTGGATGGATAGGTAGACAGTGACACACAGGCAGGCAGATAGATATCAGCTAGACAGGCGACAGATCGATCGATTGACAGACAAACAGACAGATAGATAGACTGATAGTCCAACAGACAGACAGATAGATAGAATTCAGGGCCTGATCACGTTATTCCGGTCCTAATCGTAAACACACCGGCACATTATCGTGTCCGTTGACGTACAAAGGAAAGAGAACCCGTGTTTTCTCCCACTAGACCCCCCCCCCCCCCCCCCACACACACACACACACACACCATCTCCCTACTTGTCCCCCTCATCTCCCACAAAGTGCCACACTCTCTCGGCACAGTCTGAACCAAAGTTCGTTCCAACTGGCTGGCAAGATTTGAGTGTGAACTCCAAGTCATTCTATATGTCTGGAAAGACTATGTCTGGACCACAATTATTTGTACCGGGCTGGAAAGACCGAGTCCAAAGGTAAGGTAATGTTGTTTATAGCCCAGCCGACCACAAAGGGCCATATCAGGGCTGTCACCACATTAAAATCAACTCACAAGTCATTCATTCACACAATTCTTTATGATACATCTTCTAAAAACCCATCCAAAATTTTGATAAAAATCTTTCCACTGTAAAATCTCAGATTCGATGGAAAATGTTGATCTCTTTCAAGAACTCAAAGATCGCGTCAGGCGGAACATCTCTGAACAAGGTTTTCATGTAATCTGAGATTTCACAGTGGAAAGATTTTTAACAAAATTTCGGAGGGGTTTTAAGAAGATTTTGACCGAGTCCAAAATCATTATTAATCTTAGCTGTGTGAGAGAGTCCCGATTCTGAAGTACAATCTGTGTCAACTGCCTGAAAACTACATAGTCTGGTCTCACGGCTAGTTTCAGCTGGCTGGATACACCAAATCTCGACTGGAACTAATCTCAGCTCAGTGAAAGATTAAGTCTAGAATACACTTGATTTCAGTTGGCCGGAAACAGTCCGAGTCTGTCTGAAGGAAATATACCAGTTCTAAAACCACAATGAATTTCAACTGTCGGAGAAGCCTTTCAATCAAAATATCTTCCAGCTGACTGGAAAGACCCAAAGTGTGAACTGTGGTTTATCACAGCATTCTGGAAAGAGTGTAATTCTGAACTGAAATTCATTTCAGCTGGCAGGAAAGACAGAATTTGAACTGCATTTTATGTCAGCTGACTCAAATAATTTCTACTTGCACAGAATCTAAACTTCCTTGTATTTCAGCTGCGAAGAAAGACTGTAGAGTCTGAAACACATTTCATTTTAGTTGGTGGAAAACACCAAGGTTAAACTACAATTAATTCCAACAGTCTGAAGGACTCTTTGCATGGAGCTTATAGCCAGGGAAAGGTACTGCGAGCTACTGGACAGAGCAAAGTGGGTCTTTTTTTTCTAATAAACAGCAGCAACAAGCCAGAACCATCTTCCATTTCGTCCCAGAACGACAGTTTTACATGATCACTGAACATTTCAGACGCCCACCAGATGTTCTCTTCACAGCTGCACAGAGAGGACAGCTCATACAGTAGGGCCATGCCACACAGCCAAACGGTCTCACCCAAATCCTACTCCAAGGAACAGTGGGTGGAAAGAGAGGGTGGGGGAATGGGGGAGAGGGTGGGGGAGACAGAACACAGAGGGAGACGGGAGAAACAGTGGGCTGATAATGATATGGGGGGAACGGACAGAGAGGTCCCATCATCCAGACACAACCTCTAGCCCATGACCATCATCAAAGTCTGCAGAAAGCTAATGCACTGCTCGCTGTCCTGGCGCCCTAACGACTTCTTGAAGAGTTCAAGGAGAGGACAAGACGAGACAATGCAGGGATGAGGGCCCCAATACAGACGGCGATAGTGGGGAATGAGGCAGGGCGAGCTCTGATTGATTGTAACAGGACATGCATTGTTCGTCCGCGGCCCCTTCCTTCCCCGCGTCTCCACAGATGAAACGTGCGGCACTGGTATCGACAGACACGGTCTGCGAGGGGTCTGTGTGCTGGGGGAGGGGAGGGAGGGAGGGAGGGGGGGGGGGGGGGGGCATCAGGCCAGGGAGATAGCGGATTTCAGGAAGGGGAGACAAGTCAGAAGATGGCGGTGAAGAGCAGGGAGCTTGAGCTACAACTATTGCCGGAGCAGAATTAGAGTCGCTTCCTCTGCATGGTGTCTGGCAGGAGAGTCTGGTACCGTGTGCGTGCGTGCGTGCGTGCGTGCGTGCGTGCCTGCGTGCCTGCGTGCGTGCGTGTGTGTGTGTGTGTGTGTGTGTGTGTGTGTGTGTGTGTGTGTGTATGTGTGAGTATATATGTGTGAATTGTACATTTGAGTGATTTGTATATATGCATGTATGTATGTGAATGTAAATTCAATTCTGCTTAGAGGCAAGCCGACCACAAAGGGCCATGTCAGGGCTGTCAGCTCTTCAACTCTCTACATAGCTGTCATCAAAACAGATTTGTGTGTGAGAAAGGGGGGGGGGGGTTGATGGGGTGGGGGGGGGGGGGCAGGGGGGAGTGAGTGAATGTGTTATGTGTGTTTTGTGGAGGTGTGTGTTTTTCTTATATGAGAGGGAGAGAATGAGTGAGTGTAAGTGAAAGAGGGAGAGAAAGATGCATGTACATGCACACACATGCATACACGCACAGAAAGCGAAAACAAGAGAGAGAGACAGAGAGACAGAGAGACAGACAGACAGATAGAGACAGAGACATAGAGACACAGAGAGAGAGACAGAGAGGGACGGAGAGAGATGCACGCTTATACATGCACATGCGCATGCACACGCACACACACATGCACGCACGCACGCACGCGCACGCACGCACGCACACACACACACACATACACACACAGCGAGAGAGAGCGAGTGAGAGAGAGAGAGACAGGAAGAGACAGAAAGAGACAGAGAGAGAGAGAGAGAGAGACAGAGAGATACAGAGAGAGAAGACCAGACAGACAGGTTCAGAGACCGACAGACAATGACGACAATGGGCCTACAGAGGTACGGCTTTGGCCCTGTCTGATGGGAGTGGCGTCCCCCAAAGTATGTGTAACAATGTGAAAATCAGCAGCATTGTATGATACTCCTATAATCCTATGACCAAAGACAAACATGCTCTTTTCATATGCACTGAGACAGAGAGACAGAGGGAGACATACTGACAGAGAGGCGGAGAGAGAGATGGAGACAAACTGAGAAACACAGACACATACAGAGACTGATATATATATATATATATATATATATATATATATATATATAGAGAGAGAGAGAGAGAGAGAGAGAGAGAGAGAGAGAGACAGACAGACAGACAGACAGACAGACAGACAGACAGACAGACAGACAGACAGTGAGACAGAGACAGAGACAGAGACAGACAGACAGACAGACAGAGGGGGTGGTGGGAGGGAGAGAGGTAGAGGGGGTGTTGAACCGTGTCTTACTGACAGAGAAGCGCTTTTGATGCCACCCACAGGCAATATTCTCCTCCCTCTTACGCGCATTTTTTTTTTTTTTTTTTTTTTTTTGTGCATATGCACTATTTCTTTTCCTCCCTTTTATGTGCTAATTCTGCACCGTGTTATCTACTTCTTATTTTGCGACTTCTTCTTTTTGTCTGCTAATTTTCCTGCATACCAACCTCTTCCTCTGCACTGACCATTTTTCCTCCTCCTTTTTGCACTCCTTCCTCTACGTCCACTGCTAACACGTCTGCTTTGGCACCATTTTCTTCTACGTTTCCTTTTTCGCTGCTTACACACTTGATCCGTTTCATTTCGGCAACACATCCTTCTTCTGGCCTCCTTCTCTTCTTTCTTCTTGCGTCTGTTCTCTGCTTTTTCTTCACCATCTTTCGCCCTTCCACTTCTTCTTCTTTTATCGTTGTGTTTTCTTCTTCTTGTCCTTGATCTTCTTTGCTTGTTCTCCTTATTCCTGTTTTCTGGTCATTAACGCTCTCTCTCTTTCTTATCGGCAGTCATCCCATGGGGCAAGAACCTGTCTGTCAGCTGACATAAGAATCAGTGTTGGCAAGTCCCGGATCGATCGATGTTGTGTAACAGCACCATCCTCCTTCAGCCGGCGGAGGAGACAAGAGAGGTAGGTGGTGGAGGGAGGAGGCAGGAAAGGGAACAGAGAGAGGGGAGGAAGGTGGGGGAGGGAGGAGGCAGGAAAGGGAACAGAGAGAGGGGCTTCAGAGAGAGGGGAGGAAGGTGGGGGAGGGAGGAGGCAGGAAAGGGAACAGAGAGAGGGGAGGAAGGTGGGGGAGGGAGGAGGCAGGAAAGGGAACAGAGAGAGGGGCTTCAGAGAGAGGGGAGGAAGGTGGGGGAGGGAGGAGGCAGGAAAGGGAACAGAGAGAGGGGCTTCAGAGAGAGGGGAGGAAGGTGGGGGAGGGAGGAGGCAGGAAAGGGAACAGAGAGAGGGGCTTCAGAGAGAGGGGAGGAAGGTGGTGGAGGGAGGAGGCAGGAAAGGGAACAGAGAGAGGGGCTTCAGAGAGAGGGGAGGAAGGTGGTGGAGGGAGGAGGCAGGAAAGGGAACAGAGAGAGGGGAGGAAGGTGGGGGAGGGAGGAGGCAGGAAAGGGAACAGAGAGAGGGGCTTCAGAGAGAGGGGAGGAAGGTGGTGGAGGGAGGAGGCAGGAAAGGGAACAGAGAGAGGGGAGGGGCTGAGGAGAGGAAGGTGGGGGAGGAGTCAGGCTGAGGTGCGGCGGGGAGAAAAACAGAAAACTCAGTGAGGCGAGCGTTTAAAGCAAGAAGACAGGCAAAGATCTTTGGAGGAGGTCTCGAGCATCATAAAGGAAGTGGGAGAGGGTATGGGGTTCGTGACGAACTTTGACTCCCAAATCACAACCTGTGATTTGAAAATTTTCAAATTTACCCCCAGAGTTAATTCTGGGCTGAAGGTCTCTGTAGGAATCTGTTCCTGAAGTGAAATTATGAATGGATTTCATGTACTAGTTCGTACATGAATCATCACCATTTTTAATATGTACACTAATCATTCCTGTACTTTTCTTTTCCATGTAAACATCAGTTGGTAGTACAGTGTAAAGAAAACTCACTGTCGATGTCAGGTGGGTGATGACATCTCTTTTTCCGGGTATGTTGAACTTCATATTCGAAATTAGTAATACCCATTTCTCTTGCGGATTGAAAATCCAGGTTTAGGACGATGCTACATCTGTTCCAGACAGACTGATCTCGTTCCTGTTCCGGTTTCAGGACCCTTCCACAGCTACTCTCCTCTGATCTTTCACATTTCTTTCCAGTTTTAAGACAACCCCACCCTCCTTCCAGACAGGCAATTCCCATTTCTCTTTCAAAATTTCTCACAACCCACTTCCTTTTTGAAATGATTAATTCCTATTCTTATCATGACAAACAGACTCCTCTTCCAGACTTACCACAAACACACGACCACCTTAGACTGATTATTCCGATTCCTATTTCAGGTTTCAGACAACTCCATTTCCATTCCGGATTGATAGTTCCCATTCCTATTCTAGATTTATTACAACCCAACTCCTCCTTCTGTTCAGGTTTTTCTAAGTCTCATTCCAAATGTATGAGAACCCTACTCCATTCCAAATCAAGAATCTCCATTTCTATTTCAGATTTAGGACTGATCACAACTCCACTCCTAATTCCAGACTGAAAATTCCAAGCACTATACTAGATTGATCACAAATCCACTCCCACATCAAATCAATAATTCATAGTCCATTCTGGCATTATTACAACCCAACTGCTTTTTCCTGATTATTAATGCTTTCATGTATTTCAGAGTCACAGCACTTACACTGCTATTTCATATCAACGATTCGTATTCCTAGTTTAAGACATTCCCATCAAATTCCACACTTCTGATGCCCATCCGATGTCGTCACAATCCATTTCTAGTCCCAGTTCACAACAACCCCAGTGCCTATTTCAGATTCATGGCGCCCGTTCCTAATCCACGTCTGTCACACGCCTTCTATTTCCAGGTTTACAACTCCCATCCTGATTGCTGGGTCACTGCAGCTTAGCTTCTATTACACATCTATAAAAACCTGTTCATATTCCAGATATACCCCTGTCCGGTCTCCTTTTCCAGGTTCGTTTCCACACACACACACACACACACACACACACACACACACACACACACACACACACACACACACACACATCTGCCCCACCCCAGAAAGAGAGACAGACAGACAGACAGACAGACAGGAAGATAGGCAGATTGAAAGACAGGCTGAGACCGAGAAACAGAGAGAGAGAGAGAGAGAGAGAGAGAGAGAGAGGAGAGAGAGAGAGAGAGAGAGAGAGAGAGAGAGAGAGAGAGAGAGAGAGAGACAGACAGACAGACAGACAGACAGACAGACAGACAGACAGACAGACAGAAATAGAAACGGAAACAGAGACAGAGACAGAGCAGACATAAAGATAAAGACAGAGACTGAGGTAGAGTTTCAGACTTAACGCCTGTCTTTGTTTTTGCTTTTTTTCACAACAAAAAAATACATGTAAATATTGACTTGCTATGAAAATGCAGGCAGTTTATATCACCGGGGACCCGTATCAGGCGCTTAAGGAGTTATCACTAACAGCATCGTTGTCGGTGCAGATAGGCACACGCACGCACGCACGCACGCACGCACGCACGCCACACACACACACACACACACACACACACACACACACACACACACACACACACACACACACACACACACACACACACACACACACACACGCAACACACACACACACACGCACGCACGCACACACACACCCTGTTAACACTCTCGAATACATCTCCCTGAATTACTCTCAGGAGACATGCTCTGAAATCACATTTCTGGCACTATACGGATAGATCGGAGCTGCCTCCGCCAAGCTGCCTGTTCTGAACAGTCCTGGAATTTTTCTATGGCATACCTACCAAGCTCCTGCATGATCAAGCGGGTGGTCTACTCAAGATTTCAGTCATCAAGTATCGAATCGGTTCAATGCAGGAGTTTATACATTTCAGTACACATACTTATTTATTTATGGAAATCTTATGTTTACACACTGCATAATAATTTGCATACTATACACACGCATGTATGTTCACATGCACACACACGCACGCACGCGCGCGCGCACACACACACACGCACACACACACGCACACGCACACGCACACACACACATACACATACACACACGCGCGCGCGCGCATGTACATAGGGACTCTATCAGAATGTATTTACAAGACAGAGAGAGAGAGAGAGAGAGAGAGAAGAGAGAGAGAGAGAGAGAGAGAGAGAGAGAGAGAGAGAGAGAGAGAGAGGAGAGAGGAGGAGAGAGGGAGAGAGAGAGAGTCAGACAGAGACAGACAGAGAGACAGACCGAAAGAAAGACAGACACGGACACAGAATGAAAGAGGCAGTAATGGCTTACTCACGAACGCACAGCAGACCCCCATGTGATTTCTCCTTCGCTGGTAGGGTATAAGTGTAAGTGTTGACGGAGAATGCCAACTACTTCTAAAGCCCGTCACCGACAAAAGAGGACAGTGATTGCACCAAAAGACGAGTATCGTTCTACGGTCCGTTCTGGAAATCTGACAACTGACGCCGCACGTGCTGAGCAGGAACAGGAAGACGTTCATCCTGTCGTTGTCTTCTGTTTCCATCCACCTGTCTCTCCGTCATAATGGCCGACGTCCTACGTACGAAACGATCCATACAGTCCACGACGTTTTCCGCAGGAGCGTGCGCTCGTGCATCCGTCTAATAACCACGCCGCCATCACAACCAGTCGTCCCATTTCCCCCAACGGCCCACAGTCTGTGACATTTTCCACATGAACTTCGGGGTGGGACAGCCTTCACCGGGACTACAAGACAGGCTGTGCCTTTATGCACGAGAAGTTCTCGTTCATCTTCAGATTAAAACTTTTTTTTAATACATAAGTTAACATTTCCACCTTCACCCATTCCTCACCCTTACATCCCCTCCTCCCTCTCTCTCTCTCTCTCTCCCCTCTCCCCCCCTCTCTCTCTCTCCTCCTTCTCCTCACTCTCTCTCTCCCCCCTCTCTCTCTCTCTCTCTCTCTCTCTCTCTCTCTCTCTCTCTCTCTCTCTCTCTCTCTCTCTCTCTCTCTCTCTCTCTCTCATAAGCTTTTCAGTTTTAGGAGATGACAAGAGGTGCATAACATTTGGTACATTTTTCGATTCCCCAGAGAAAACATTCTACATGGCAAAACATTTAAACATAAACGTATTCAAATGTTGGTCTGATTCGTTCCATTATCTATATTTGGTAAATATTTCTATCGCTTTTTTATGAGACAGAAGGCACAAAGGCCTGGTTTTACTTTCGTCATCAATTATCCATGTCGGGCATCACACTTGAGCCCCAAAGACCTGTGGACGATAGCATCGTAAAGCAGGGATTTCTTGAAAGTAACCTAATAATCCTAATGGAGTTTCATCTCTAGTTGCTGGCCTCCGTAGCCTGTGTCTTCTTCACGTCCACCTTTGATTTCTGGACAAATTTCAGTCAACAATTTAATCAAATTACTCGTTTTCCCATCACTGAGATGTGATGTCATTTTTATTTTTCAGAGACCGTTTTCTTGTTGGCAGGAGGATCTGTCCATTTTTTTTTTGTTCTGTTTGTATGGATGTCTTTCACACCAGCAGGTAGCCAAGATCCACTAGCAACCCTGATGAGCTCTTGGCAGAGCGAAACAGCTGCTGCAATGCTTAGCCTGCTGATCGCACTTGGGGAACCTTTAATCATAACGAGAGCTAAGAGCAGAAGCGTTTTGTGCCCTCTCCCCTTTTGCTGCAAGCTTCTCTGTTGAAGTGAAGTGTTATCACTGGAATGGCTTTAGCCATTTGCATTACGCTTTCTATGAAGATGGAAGACATTAGAGTCATCATCCAATTTCGTTCTTCATCGTGTATTCCGTCTGTCTGTCTGTCTGTCTGTCCGTCCGTTCGTCTGTAGATATTGGTCTGTATGCCTGCCAACCTGCCTGCCTGCCTACCTGTATGTATGTATGTATGTATGTATGTATGTATGTATGTATGTATGTATGTATGTATGTATGTATGTATGAATGAATGAATGGATGGATGTATGCATGTATGTATGTATATATCTCTATCTATCTATTTTTCTGTCAGTCTGTCTGTCACTTGTGTTCCGGTCCTGATGGTAAACATTTGCACAGATTGTAGCCTATCTGTTGGTGATGTTGAATGACGGAAACAGAACGTGTGTATTTTCTCCCTTTGAAATCTACACAGTGTCTCTGATGGCAACGTTGTTTTTCCCTTGACAAAGGGCCACACTCGTTTTGCAACGACTAACTAACTGTTCCTTCCAACTGCCAGGCAAGACACTGATTGAGAACAACAATTCATTTCATATTTCAGAAAAGGCTAAGTCTGCATATGATAATAATAATAATATAATCCACTATACTAGTTGGGAAGACTATGATCTAAAATTAATCTTAGCTGTCCAGAAACGCCGCGGAAGAATGTCATATGCACCATATTAAGTGCACATGTTTGAACAATGTTTCCTTTTTTTCTATTCATCAGTAAAAGCTACTTTAGACTCTAACTCAAGGGGATGGTCAGTAAACCAAGAGTTAACACTAGTAAGTGTCCCTTATGTCAAAAGTTCAAAATGCAGACTAAGGTAAAATATGTGGAAGATATGCTTCCACTCACACTCCCTGAGAGGGTCTGTTAGCTTGCCTGACAGGTTTTAGCAGTGTCAGTTGGGAGTGCAGTGAAGGTAAAGCATGATTTTGGCTTGACTGCAAGAAAAGCACGATTTTGGCTTGACTGCAAGAAAAGCACGATTTTGGCTTGACTGCAAGAAAAGCACGATTTTCGCTTGACTGCAAGAAAAACATGATTTTGGCTTGACTGCAAGAAAAGCATGATTTTTTGCCCGTGACAGGATAACAGTGCTCACTGGCTGTCACGGGACCTCCTGGCCAAGATAGCAGTCAGTGTCAGTAGAGGTGTTCAAGAGAGAGACTGACGAACGTTAGGGGAGGGGAACATGACGCAGCTCAGAGGAAGACCCTCGTCCACGACCATCATCAAGCCTGCAAAACATCGATTGTAGGAAAGAAAGTCAACGGAAAAAAAGTCAACGGAGAGAAAGTAACCTAACTCTAACCCTAACCCTAACCCTAAGCCTAACCCTAACCCTAACCCTAACCCTGACCCTAACCCTAACCCTAACCGTAACCCTAACCCTAACCCTGACCCTAACCCTAACCCTAACCCTCCGTTGACTTTCTTTCCCGTTGACTTTCTTTCCGATTACCAAAACATCAGTGCCGTGCTCACTGTGCTGGCGCCCAAACAGCCTTACTTGTGGAGTTCCTGGAGAAGACAAGACAATGCAGAAAGAAGGGCCAAAATGCAGACAGGCTGGCAAGAGGAGAGACGGGGAGGGGGCGCGTGCTCTGATTGATTGTAACAGGACATGCATTGTTCGTCTGCGGCCCTTTCCTTCCCCGTGTCTTCACAGATGAAACGTGCGGCACTGGTATCGACAGACACGGTCTGCGAGGGATCTGTGTGCTGGGGGGTGGGGGGGTGGGAGGGGAGGGGAAGGAGAGTGTGGGGGGGGGGGGGGGAGCCATCAGGCCAGGAAGATAGCGGATTTCAGGAAGGGGAGACAAGTCAGAAGATGGTGGTGAAGAGAAATGAGCTTTGGCTGCAGCAGTTGATGGAACAGAATTAGAATCATTTCCTCTAACTGGTGTCTGGCAAGAGAGTCTGGTACCTCGAGTGTGTATGTGTGTGTGTTGGGGTGGGGGGAGGGAAGGAGTGAGAGAGAGAGAGAGAGAGAGAGAGAGAGAGAGACAGACAGACAGACAGACAGACAGACAGACAGACAGACAGACAGACAGACAGACAGACAGACAGACAGACAGACAGAGACAGAGAGAGACAGAAAGAGATAGAAAGGACACGGACTGAACGAGAGAGAACACAGAAAGATTGAAGTCGAAGAAGAAGAAAATGGAATCTAACTTCTGTTGCACACACACACACACACACACACACACACACACACACACACACACACACACACACACACACAGGTATGCACACATTAACGCACTTATGCATGCGCTCGCGCGCGCACCACACACACACACACACACACACACACACACACACACACACACACACACACACACACACACACACACACACACACACACACGAATGCACGAATGCAGGTAAAGAAAGAGAGAGGAGGAAAAAAGAGAGATGAAGAAGAAGATAAAGTTGACGATGGAGGATGAGGAGTTGGAGAGGCAGGGGAGGAACAGGAGGAAGAGGAGGAGAAAGAGAGAGAGAGTGACCAGCCGCCGTGGCGAAGTGGTTAGCGTCACGGACTTCTGGCTGGGATGTCGTTGATTCGATTCCCATCAGAGTCATGTGAGATTTTTCTGCTCCGACCGGCTCCTACCCAGGGATGAGTTTGCTACGGGCTCAGTTGGGAAGAACGAGACCACACAGTCGAGCTTCATCCACTTAATGGATGCGTCTCTGAGAGTGTTGCTCAAATTTCCTGACCAACACTGCAGGTGTCTGTATCTCTCGAGCCTGATTGACGCCGGGACATATTATGAAAGGAAGCGTAGAGTACAGCCCTGTTATGCAGTCTCAGACCGAATGGAAATCAGTAGCATCATCTTAATCATCCTCATTCACATCGATCAGCATTTTTTAAAAGTCTCAAATTCGGTGGCCCTTCATGCCCTGCTCTCATGGTGACCTCAGTTTCGATGTCCTCTTCGCGTCTGTGGCCTTGGTTTAGTTCCGTCGGGGTCACCGGTATCGGCGAGTCCGTAGGGGCTGCTGTTGGACGGACGTGGTGGCGCCCTCCAGAGAGACAGCTCACTCACGCCGGCTCCGCGACTAAGCAATAATTGTCGTCAGTAAGGGGCTTAGTAGGTGGTGTCTTGCGTATGTTGGATCAGAACAGGCGCCACTGAACACCACCGAAGTGACTCGGCAGCAGTGCAGTGTCTTCTCCGGTGGGTTGCCTCTTGACGACTTTGCATTGACTGCTCCCTGTGGACTGCCGGTGCCGGGGCTGCGGCGGGGCCGACCGGGCTGTGGCTGTGGACGGGGTGTCAAAATGAGCGGCGTGGGTGCACTGCCATTGAGGTGGCACAGAAGACGGGACAGCAAAGAGAGAGAGAGAGAGAGAGGGCGCGCGCGCGCACACACACACACACACACACACACACACACACACACACACACACACACACACACACACACACACACACACAGATGGACTCACAGACAGACAGAGGCAGAGAGAAAGAGAGACATGGAGAGACAAAGAGAATGAGAGAGGGGGGAGAAGGGAGGCAGAGAGAGAGTGGAGAGGAAGGAAGCTGAGGGGAGAGAGAGACAGACAGACAGACAGGACAGACAGACACACTGGCACAGGGGCAGACAGACCTATTCAGAGACAGGCTGACAATGACGATGATGGTTCATTCAGAGAGGCTTTGGCCCTGTCTGATGAGAATGAAGTCCCACAAAGAATATGAACGATGCGAAAATCAGCGTGATGATAGGACACTCCTATAGCCCTGTGATCCGCACTAACAGGCTCGTTTCTTATGCACTGAGAGAGAGAGAGAGAGAGAGAGAGAGAGAGAGAGAGAGAGAGAGAGAGAGAGAGAGAGAGAGAGAGAGAGAGAGAGAGAGAGAAAGGAAGTGGGGGGGGGGGGGGGGGGGTTAGAGAGGTGTAACTGTGCAGTACTGACAGTTTCGATACGACCTGATGTCAATCTTTTTTTCCTTCTAATGCACTTTTTTTTTCTTTTCCTACGTTTGCACTACTTTTTTTTTCTCCTTCTTCACATGCGCTGCTTCTTCCACTTCTAACTTTTCATCTACTGTTCATTTTGAAAAATTCCTCTGCACTTCCATCACTCTACCTGCATAGCTACCTCTTCCTCTGCGATACTTCTTTCGCACTACTTTATCTACTTTTTCTACTTTTTTTTCGTTGCACCGCTGCTTCGACGTCTCCTTTCCCCTTTACTTCTTCCGTTTTCTTTTTGCCCTACTTCTTTTACACCTCATTCCCGCAACTTCTTCCGCATGTTCGTCTCTACCTCTTCTTCTTTCACATCATTTCTTCTCTAACTCTGCATCCAGTGCCTCTGTCTGCACTAATCCTGTTCTTCTTGTCTTTGTTCTCAACGTTTTCTTCATCTATTTTCGCACACTTCATCTTTTTTTTTTCTTCTTGCTCTTCCGTTTTGCTCTTTTTGTCCTTGATCTTCTTTGCCAGCTCCTGCTATTCCTTTTTCCTTTTTTTTTTTTTTTTTGTCATTGACTCTCTCTTTTTCTTACCCACAGTCCTTAGGGAGACAGTCAGTCTGTCAGTCAGCGGACATCAAGATCAGTGTCAGCAAGTCCTGGATCGATCGATAATCGTCTAATCGCACCATCCTCCTTCTCTTTGCAGAGTGAGCCAGAAGGCTGGGCGGTGGAAGGAGGTGGGCTGCAGGGCGAGGGAGGGGTCGGGGAAGCAGAGGAGGTTGGGAAGGGGTCCAGCCGAGGAACGAGCTGAAAGGGCCAGGGCAAGGAAAACTCGATGAGGCGAAGATTTCACTTCGACGTGTGAATTTTTAAAGAGAAACTATAATCCATCCGCCAGACAAAAGCGACAATAACTTACAAGACAAAACATAACGCGTTTCGACCTGTTTGGTCTTTTTCAGGCGAGATGGTCAACATCCAGGACAATGACAACGAAGAACGAGCGATCACTGATCTTCTCAGATTGGGCGCAAGATGGACGCTGA
>CM031619.1:10883091-10885591 GCA_018398815.1 Conus ventricosus
GACCAGCTAGTACACCCATCAAGAATAAGCATGCAGAACAACCCCACTTCTAACGAGCTCTCTTGATAAGATTTGGCTTTTACTCCAGGGAATTTTCTTCGGGGGGGATGGGGGGGGGGGGGGAGAGAACTGTGAAATCGTCGCGTGAGGTCAAGGTCTGGCGTCGCGAGGGAAGGAGAGTGGGTAATGTATGAGAAAGGGGATGGCGGATCAGAAGAGGAGGATGGGGGAGGAAGGAGACCCTGAGAGAGGACACAGGGAAGTCAGTGCGGAGTAGTTCACGCATACTGCAGGCTGCACACCAACACTTCACGCGCCAAGGCCTTGCTTGAAGAATCGAATATTTATAAACAGGTACGAGAAGCTCGTTTTCAGAATTTTCATCACGTCTGAAAGTCGATTTGCCCTCTGTTCATTCATACGTCTACCAAAGTACATGCCAGGTGGTTGCAAGCAGTCCTCTTTCAGATGAAAGGACTATTTTGGGGAAACCACCTGGCGCAATGATAGGGTCACGGGTGAGTGCGAAGTCTCGAAATGTGACGTCAATTGTGATGCAGCTCATGTATTTCTAGACTGTGAATGAATTCATCTGCAGAAACCCATAGTTCGGTTCAGTTCAGTTCAGTTCAGTGGTTATTTTAATGTCTGTTCATCATCGATGATATTAGACGACATCGAAAGGCAACAGAGATCACTGAGAATGTCAGGCTTGCTGTCTCTGGTCATTTTCTCTCACCTCTGTCCCTTCACAGGTCGGCATCTAGACACTCCACTAAGAATACTTCTGAAAATACTTTTTCAACACCAACAGCAACAACAACAAGGGAATCACAACAGTCTGCCCAACTCGGACGTGGCAATCACGTGTGCGATGTCTGTAACACGTGTCACATACAATCTGATCAATGCTTTCGAAACATGCATAGCTCATACCTTTTAATATGTTTTGCCCTGCTAACGTTGGGCAGTCTAGTAATAAATGATGGACGGAAATTCTTCCCTCACATATACACATACCATCAGGAGAAACTTGTGTGTGTGTGTTTAACCTAAGAAATCCTTCAAAACAAATGAAATGACTAATGGGTGGGGGAGGGTAGGAAGGCGCTCGTTTTAACTTTTATTAGTTCAACGTCAAATTTGGGTTCAAATTCATGCGATGCCTCGAAACATGGATTTAGTGCAAATCCTAATTAAGGCGTGTGGCCGCACCATAAAACAAAACGGTTCTCTGACCACACTCGCCTGCCCACAAACCCCTTCCTCCTTCCGCCCACCCTCCCCTCCCTTCCGCCTATCCCACCTCCTTCGTCACCCCTCTGCCCCTACCCCCTCCCACCCTCTGTCCTGACACCTCTGGGCCATCGAGGTCTCCGTCTCTCTTTGTCATCTCTCTACATCAGGTCTCTGTCTCTCTTTGTCATCTCTCTACATCAGAGGTCTCGGTCTCTCTTTGTCATCTCTCTAAATCAGAGGTCTCGGTCTCTCTTCGTCATCTCTCTACATCAGAGGTCTCGGTCTCTCTTTGTCATCTCTCTACATCAGAGGTCTCTGTCTCTCTTTGTCATCTCTCTACATCAGAGGTCTCGGTCTCTGTCATCTCTCTACATCACAGGTCTCGGTCTCCCTTTGTCATCTCTCTACATCAGAGGTCTCTGTCTCTCTTTGCCATCTCTCTACATCAGAGGTCTCTGTCTCTCTTTGTCATCTCTCTACATCACAGGTCTCCGTCTCTCTTTGTCATCTCTCTACATCACAGGTGTCTGTCTCTCTTTGTCATCTCTCTACATCAGAGGTCTCGGTCTCTCTTTGTCATCTCTCTACATCAGAGGTCTCGGTCTCCCTTTTGTCATCTCTCTACATCAGAGGTCTCTGTCTCTCTTTGTCATCTCTCTACATCAGAGGTCTCTGTCTCTCTTTGTCATCTCTCTACATCAGAGGTCTCTGTTTCTCTTTGTCATCTCTCTACATCACAGGTCTCCGTCTCACTTTGTCATCTCTCTACATCACAGGTCTCCGTCTCTCTTTGTCATCTCTCTACATCAGAGGTCTCTGTCTCTCTTTGTCATCTCTCTACATCAGAGGTCTCTGTCTCTCTTTGTCATCTCTCTACATCAGAGGTCCCGTCTCTCTTTGTCATCTCTCTATATCAGAGGTCTCTGTCTCTCTTTGTAATCTCTCTATATCAGAGGTCTCTGTCTCTCTTTGTCATCTCTCTATATCAGAAGTCTCTGTCTCTCTTTGTCATCTCTCTACATCACAGGTCTCCGTTACTCTTTGTCGTCTCTCTACATCAGAGGTCTCGGTCTCTCTTTGTCATCTCTCTACATCACAGGTCTCTGTCTCTCTTTGTCATCTCTCTACATCGCAGGTCTCTGTCTCTCTTTGTCATCTCTCTATATCAGAGGTCTCTGTTTCTCTTTGTCATCTCTCTACATCACAGGTCTCTGTCTCTCTTTGTCATCTCTCTATATCACAGGTCTCTGTCTCTCTTTGT
>CM031619.1:10890591-10900591 GCA_018398815.1 Conus ventricosus
CGTGATATTACTATTAGACGAAAAAAAAGGGGGGGGGGGGACGGGGTACAAAAAGGTTAACACTATGAGGTAAAATAACTAACTTATCTACAGCAATAACACAAAAGTAGAAAATCCACTTAATCAAAGACTGAAAAAAAAGAAGAAGAAAAAACACCCTAAAAACCAACACACACAAAAAAACCCGAAACATGTAACTCACAGTGAGTGTGCGTGCGTGCGTGCGTGCGTACATGCGTGCGTGAGTGCGTGCGTGCGTGCGTGCGTGCGTGCGTGTGTGTGTATGTGAAAGAAGTCTACCCGCTGCAATGGGTTTTTGGCACTACTCTTCTCCCATAGGTTTCCTCATGTGTGTCACGCCGCACAAGGTTGGTGTCCCCTCCCTCCTCCCCCCCCCCCCCCCCCCCTTCCCACACCCACTTTGCTATCTTCAATGCTGCGGGGGGGGGGGGGGGGGGGGGGGGGGGGGGGGGGGGGGGGGGGGGGGGGGGGGGGGGGGGGGGAGGATGAGGAGGGGTGTGTGGGGGGGAGGCTAAGAGTGGTTGACGGGGTTGTAGTCGTGTGACGCGGAGGACAACTCATTATACTGGGTAGGGTACGGGGTGCTCTCTCTCTCTCTCTCTCCTGCTCTCTCTCTCTCTCTCTCTCTCTCTCTCTCTCTCTCTCCTCTCTCTCAAAGTATTATTTTGACCCTTGTATTTTCAGAGTAAATTTGCTCCTAGCGTCAAGAAACGAAGACGTTCTCTTCAATCTTGCTATGTACATTTATGAAGCGCAAAAAGGCTGCGTACTGTGTATTCTTAATGTCATTGTATGTTGCTTATGTACTTGCTTCCTTTTTTGTTCATGATGATAATTGGATATCATGTATATTATGGGTACCACCCCTTCAGTATGGGCTATGGCCTTAACCTGAATAAATCTTCGTATTCGTAGTCTCTCTCTTCTCTCCTCTCTCTCTCTCATCCTCTCTCTCTCTCTCTCTCTCTCTCTCTCTCACCAGTTTTGCTTTCGCTGCGTGCTGTGGTTGGTTGAGTGTATTGTTCTCTGCTGGAGTGAAAGCGAACAGGGCGCATCCCGTTGCACGATGCTTGCGCGGTGATATGATCGCCAAAATGCGCCCATTTCTAACGATACCTGCGCCATGATGTGATGTCAACAAAGTTTTGCGCAATGATATAACAGTCAAACATTCCTGTCATGCTCGTGCAAACGGTACGCTAGCCAAAAAGTCCGTCCGGCCGTATTTGCGCAATGACGTAATATGCGATGATATCTCTCCGGCCATGCTTGCGCAATCACGAAGAGGAAAGTGAGCTCATCCTGCCCCCGTTTCTCGCGCAGGGACAGGACAGCGCGCAGAATCCATCCTGCGATGCCTGTTGAGCAGTAAATACAGAAAAACGGTCTCCAATCCGCCAGGCTTGCGCAGCCATGTCACTGCGCAAAGAATCCATTCTACGATGCCTTCAAGAATCCATTCTGCACAGCACTGCTCGCGCGGACAGCCCATCTTGCGACTGGGGCTATTTATACTCACATTCCCCTCTCGATTTACCTTTTTCCGACACCCCCCATGCCGTTGTCGGCCTTTCCGGACTGATCAGCAGCGTTGTTTCTGACCTGGACCATTCCAGGCCACTAACAGGCCGCACACCAAATAGTTAATGCGCCAAGGCCTTGCTTAAGAAGTCGAGCATTTATAGACTGGCAGATTGTCTTGAGAATTGTTCTTGTGTCTGAAAGTTTATTCTCCTCGTTTTCTGTCATATGGCCATCAAGAGACAACGCCAGGTGGTTCCAAGCTGACAGATGAAAATGAAGAGAACGGGACTCTTTGGGGAGGTTCCGGCTGGCGAAAAGATAGGGTCACGGGCGAGTGCAGAGGCCTGAAATGTGACGTGAGCCATGGGGAAGGTGATGTATTTGAAGATTGTGAAGGATGTGATTATGGAAATACCCCCAAAATAGGTGAAATGATTGGTGATTAGTGGAAATACCCCAAAATAGGTGAAATGATTGGTGATCAGTGGAAATACCCCCAAATAGGTAAAATGATTGGTGATCAGTGAAATACCCCAAAACAGGTGAAATGATTGGTGATCAGTGGAAATACCCCCAAACAGGTGAAATGATTGGTGATCAGTGGAAATACCCCCAAAACAGGTGAAATGATTAGTGGGTGGCTGTTCTTTTCATCGATGCTCAGTTTCCTAATGAAACGCCGGCTCGAATGTATGCCAGGCCTCAAAACGCTGACATGGGTTATACAGCCATCTGGTGGAAACTTCTAACTGTGGCGTGTGGCCGCACGGTCTAATCCTATTCCCACACGGCAGCTCAACTTTCCTTGAAAAAAGAAGCCCCTCCCCCCCCCCCCCCCCCCCCCCCCCCCCCCCCCCCCCCCCCCCCCCCCCCCCCCCCCCCCCCCCCCACCCCCCCCCCCCCCCCCCCCCCCCCCCCCCCCCTCCAAAAAAAAATAAATAAATAAAAAATACAATAAAATAAGTGCGGTGTGTTAATAGTGCAGGGATTCTAAACACCGACGGCTGAAATCCGATGTGGACTGATGAAGAAATAGCTGGACGGCAGGGTTCCTGTGCAGCGAATGTGGCGGGGTTTGCCACACAGGGACACGGTTCTTGCCGATGAGGAAGGCGTACACAGCAATGTGTGATCCGGTGCCATGAGAAGCGAAGAAGAAGAAGAAGAAGAAGAGAAGAAGAAGAGGGAAAAAAAGGAAGAAAAAAAGGGGGGTGAGGGGGGGGGGACCCTAAAAGCATCGCTCGGCAGAGCCAACGATAAGAGCGGGAATGGAAAAGGCCGCCAACATCTTGCATTCCACAGATAGCACAGTTCTCATGACGATGGTCAGCACCATTGCAGAATTTTTTTTTAAAAGCTTTTCATTCTATTTTTAGATATTGCATTAGACATAAATATAACAACAGAACACACGCACACACACACACACACACACACACACACACACACACACACACACACGCACGCACGCACGCACGCACATACATAAACATACACGCACGCACGCACGCACGCACACACGCATGCGCATAGGCCCTCATACACACACACACACACACACACACACACACACACACACACACACACACAACACGCACACACACACACACTGTCTTTTAACATTATAGCAACATCATCTCTAGAACCTTTGCTGCCCACACAATTTTCTGCATTTATTTCTGATCACATGATCTGTGACAGTCACTCCGGAAAAATGTATGGATGAAGTTGGTTTATCAAAGAGCACATTCACACACACACACACACACACACACACACACACACACACACACACACACACGCGCGCGCGCGCGCGCGCACATACAGACGTTCACACACACACACACACACACACACACACACACACACACACACACACACAGGGAGACTAGACAAAGAAATGAATAGAAATACCTTTTTGTGCAACAGCACCTTATGACGCAATTATTCTTACACACACAAGACATAAATATACGCAAACATGAAAATAGCACAATATCTATATATAGTGATACTTGTTCACAGCTGCTTATGAGCTTGTAGAGGTTATTGTCGATGTTCAATTTTCATTTTCATTTGGTTCTTTTCAACTATGCCAGTCAGCGCATAATTGTGCAGATGTTAAAGACAACAAAAGCATCATACTTTTCTTTTTTACATCCATGTTTTCATGATATCTGAAATACATTCAACTGAGATATTCCTTCTTTCAGTCAGCACTTCTTAATACAGAATTTTGCTAACAGCAGACTGAAGTTCAAGATATTGTTTGGTCAAATGACTGGCGTCGTTTCTTAACACTACGATCCTTTCAGTTAGGGAGAAAGTGCTATGTTGTTGCACTAATCTTTTATTTCCTACTTGACTATCGTTTATAAAAACACTATCCACGTGTAAGCATCTTCACAATTTCTAAGCTGACCTTGTTATGCTTGCAGAAAGTACATCCGTTATCAGATTTATCGCCTGTACATAACACAGCCACGGTTTTAGATCAGATTCTATGTGGTCTGATCCTCAGCCGTTTTAATTTCGTTTCTTGAATCTGACCGAGTCTTTTAAAAAAAATTTCAATTGCACCAATTAATTTCTGAATTCATCTTTTTGTCTCATTTATGGCAGCACTTTGCCTGTTGTACTTTCTTGGACAAAAATACTGTTGTACACTCGTGTTCCATTGTAACTGAGCATAAAAGATGCATGGCTTTAGAATTTGTTATTAATATTTTCAAACTTAATGACTCAAAATGTGACTGGCAAACCTTTTTACCTTTTCGTTACAACTGCTGCATAGTTCGTTTCTACATCACATACATGAATGAATTCAGCATACAGCAAACAATTGGCATCTTCCTCGCACAAGTCTCCAACCTAGCATACATTTCTTGTTGATCCGATCATTTTCAATCATGAAATCAATCCTGCTGTTGGAAAAACAATGGCTTTGCCGCCGTTTTCAAAGGGCTGGTATATGTCATGGTCCTGACCAAAAGAAAAAAAAAGTTGTATGCTTCGAACGCGCGTTCCTACACCAGAAAATAATCATAAAAACAAAACAGCAAGCGCATCGTGCCTGTCCATATCTGGCCGTGCCGAGCCCAGTGTAAACGGCCTACATGTGACCAGCAACCCTGGAGAAGTGGTCAACATCGCGGATTCCCCGTCGGGAGGACAGTAGATTCGATTCCCGTCTGAGCCATTTTTGGACATTCCTCTTCTCTGACCGGCTCCTACCAAGAGCTGAGTTAGCCACGGGCTCAGTGGGAAGACTGGGACCACACAGTGGAGTTAGCCAGGGACTCAGTGGGAAGACTGGGACCACACAATGGAGTTAGCTATGAGCTCAGTGGGAAGACTGGGACCACACAGTGGAGTTAGCCAGGGGTTCAGTGGGAAGACTGGGACCACACTGTGGACTTAGCCAGGGACTCAGTGGGAAGACTGGGACCACACAGTGGAGTTAGTCACGGGCTCAGTGGGAAGACTGGGACCACACAGCTGAGTTAGCCACGGGCTCAGTGGGAAGACTGGGACCACACAGTGGAGTTAGCCAGGGACTCAGTGGGAAGACTGGGACCACACAGTGGAGTTAGCCAGGGACTCAGTGGGAAGACTGGGACCACACAGTGGAGTTAGTCACGGGCTCAGCTGGGAAGACTGGGACCACACAGTGGAGTTAGCCTGGGACTCAGTGGGAAGACTGGGACCACACAGTGGAGTTAGCCATGAGCTCAGTGGGAAGACTGGGACCACACAGTGGAGTTAGCCATGAGCTCAGTGGGAAGACTGGGACCACACAGTGGAGTTAGCCATGAGCTCAGTGGGAAGACTGGGATCACACTGTGGAGTTAGCCATGAGCTCAGTGGGAAGACTGGGACCACACAGTGGAGTTAGCCATGAGCTCAGTGGGAAGACTGGGATCACACTGTGGAGTTAGCCATGAGCTCAGTGGGAAGACTGGGACCACACAGTGGAGTTAGCCATGAGCTCAGTGGGAAGACTGGGATCACACTGTGGAGTTAGCCATGAGCTCAGTGGGAAGACTGGGACCACACAGTGGAGTTAGCCACGCACTCAGCGGGAAGACTGAGACCACACAGTGGAGTTAGCCATGAGCTCAGTGGGAAGACTGGGACCACACAGTGGAGTTAGCCACGCACTCAGCGGGAAGACTGGGACCACACAGTGGAGTTAGCCATGAGCTCAGCGGGAAGACTGGGACCACACAGTGGAGTTAGCCATGAGCTCAGTGGGAAGACTGGGACCACACAGTGGAGCTTCATCCATTGACTGGATGCGTCTCTGCGAGTGTTGCTCAAATTTCCTGACTAACAGTGCACGTGTGTGTCTCTCCTGGGCCTGGTTAACGTCAGCACACATCATCAAAGTCAAGCAGAGTACAGTGCAGCCCTGTGGTGCAGTCTGTCTCAGACTGGAATGGAACCCCACAGCATTATCTCTTCATCATCCTGATTTACATCCATCGACATTTTTTTTTTAAACTATAAAAAAAACACGAAAGTCAGAGACTTCTGTGGCCCTTCATGCCCTGCTCTCATGGTGACCGCAGTCACGATTTCCTTTCTACATTCACGCCCTTGGTGGAAGTTCGTGTGGAAGTCACCGCCGGACGTGGTGAGGCTTTCCCGTGAGGACCGCTCACTGACACGGGCTCCGCGACAAAGCTGTGGCTGTCGTCAGAAGGGGCTTAGAAGATGGTGCCCAGAGTGAGCTGGCTCGGAACAGGCACCGCTGAACCCCCATCCAAGAGACTCGGGGGAAGTGTCTCCTCCGGTGGGGTGTCTTATGGCGTCTCGACATTGACTGCTCCCGGCGGGTTGCTAGTGTCTGTACCACGGCCGGACAAAGCCAGGATGCGGCTGTGGATTGGAGGAGCGGAATGAACGGCGTAGGGCTGGTACTATTGAAGGAGCACAGAAAATGAAAATAAAATAAAGAACGGCCCTAATGGTCATGCAAAGAATTCCGTTCCATGACGTTGATCCATGTGGCCATGTCACCACAAAATGGCCCACTTGATAGGTGGTAAGTAAACAACCTCTGTGTGTGTGTGTGTGTGTGTGTGTGTGTGTGTGTGTGTGTGTGTGTGTGTGTGTGTGTGTGTGTGTGCGTGCGTGTGTGCGTGCGTGCGTGCGTGCGTGCGTGCGTGCGTGCGTGCGTGCGTGCGTGCGTGTGCGTGCGTGTGTGTGTGTGTAAACGCAAAGACCCGAGGCAGATGATGTTTGACCTACCAGTACGTATCAGTCGGTGGTGTTCAGGTAAACGGCACGGCTTGTTGTTTCACGCGGTCTTTGATGTTGGTCTAAACAGTCTCAAGGTTGGTAAGTGAGTTCGCCGTCTGCTTGTCTCAAAGCACACACTGTGTTGTGTAAACCATGTAAATCACTGGCCGGGTTCGTAGAAACAGGGATGTTGCAGCAGTGCCCCCGCAGAAATTCGGCGCCTGCCCAAAGAGCAACGTGTGTCAGGCGACTATCTTTTGAAACGTTACTAGTACTACTATCTTCTGAAAACAAGTACTAGTAACGTTTCAGAAGATAGTCGCCTGACACACGTGGCCGGTACTTAGTCGGCGCGAAGGTTCCGCTTTCTGTTGCCCCATCTTACTACTGTTGGGGTATGCAAACTGAACAACATTCCTTGCTTTCACTTTGTGGCTGTCCAGTCATTTGCCTCTTCTCTTCCTGACTCCCTGAGACTCAGCAACACGATTTAATTGAGGTGCTCGTGTTTAAAATGGGGAGATATATGAATAGCGCACGATCAGCATCTTGGGAAAATCGTAGTGCTTGCTTCAGTCAGTCAGTCAGTCACTGTCTCTGTCTCTCTCTCTCTCTCTCTCTCTCTCTCTCTCTCTCTCTCTCTCTCTCTCTCTCTCTCTCTCTCTCTCATTGTTTTGTGAAACTGACAGATCGGTGTTAAGATCTACGCCTATGTACTCTTGGTTTCTCATGAAAATCTGAGTGTGTTGAACATTTGCATTCAATTCACAACATGTTTCCCCATTAACATGTACACTCATAGTGTGTGTCTTGTGTCATCCTGTAGGTGTGTAGAAATTGTCAGGTACGGTCCTATTGTATATCTTGTGTACTTCTGTAGATGTGTAGACATTGTCAGGTACAGTCCTATTGTATATCTTGTGTCATCCTGTAGGTGTGTAGAAATTGTCAGATACAGTCATATTGCATATCTTGTGAACTTTTGTAGGTGTGTAGAAATTGTCAGGTACAGTCCTATTGTATATCTTGTGTCATTCTGTAGGTGTGTAGAAATTGCAAGGTACAGTCATATTGTATATCTTGTGTCATTCTGTAGGTGTGTAGACATTGTCAGGTACAGTCCTATTGTATATCTTGTGTCATTCTGTAGGTGTGTAGAAATTGCAAGGTACAGTCATATTGTATATCTTGTGTCATTCTGTAGGTGTGTAGACATTGTAAGGTACAGTCCTATTGTATATCTTGTGTCATTCTGTAGGTGTGTAGAAATTGCAAGGTACAGTCATATTGTATATCTTGTGTCATTCTGTAGGTGTGTGTGCACATTGTCAGCTAAAGTCATGAGGGATGTCATACGTCTTTCTGTGAGCCCTAAGAAGCTGATCAGTCACACTGTACGTTTTGTGTCAATTTGTACGTATGTAGAAGTTGTTAAAATCCCCTCCCTCCCTCCCCTTCATCTAGTATACAAGACACCTAAAATACAATTAAAGTACGTTTGTCTCATCAAATCCAATCTGTAAGAATGTCACACAATCTGGTATTTGTGTGGTTTTTCTTTCCGTAATGCTGCAATATGTATATGTGTATATTTGTGTGAGTTACATAGCCATCTATGTGTATATTTGTGTGAGTTACATAGCCATCTATGTGTATATTTGTGTGAGTTACATAGCCATCTATGTGTATATTTGTGTGAGTTACATAGCCATCTATGTGTATATTTGTGTGAGTTACATAGCCATCTATGTGTATATTTGTGTGAGTTACATAGCCATCTATGTGTATATTTGTGTGAGTTACATAGCCATCTATGTGTATATTTGTGTGAGTTACATAGCCATCTATGTGTATATTTGTGTGAGTTACATAGCCATCTATGTGTATATTTGTGTGAGTTACATAGCCATCTATGTGTATATTTGTGTGAGTTACATAGCCATCTATGTGTATATTTGTGTGAGTTACATAGCCATCTATGTGTATATTTGTGTGAGTTACATAGCCATCGGCCTTTTTTTAAAATAAATGTTTATTCCCTGTACAGTGCATTCGAAACTATAAAAAAAAGATTCGAAAAGGAAAAGCAGCAGTAATGTACAGCTATACTGCATGTCCTGTAATTTGCCTGTCTTGGTTACAAGCATGGTGTGTAGACGCAGGGGAGGAGACGTTGTAAGGTAGAGTGTAACTGCATATCTTGCATCATTCAGTAGACATGTACATGCTGAAAGATGCAGACACGCTGTGCATCCCGTTTCCTTTGATGCTGTACCAGGAAGTTCTTGCGTATACGGAGCAGGTTTTTTTTAACAGACACGTGCAGTAACTGATTCAACAGTCAGTTAATCGTTTAAAAGGTGGCGGTTTTGGAGAGAGAGGGGGGGGGGGGGGGGGGGGGGGGGGGGTGTGGGGGAATGATGTTGAAATACATGCTGTCTATTGCGCTTCGATAAATGTAAATAAATGCACTCCACAGAACAAACTCCAGAAAACGGTCGCAGTCACAGCTGATTTCAGTACCGAGAATAACGGCGCTTTCTTTCACACTGACGTTACGGGGTAACGAACCGCAGCACGCGTCGTGAGAGTCGTGGAGTTCTCCTCGGAACTGTTGCGTGTTGTCCCCGTCCTGCACACACCCACGCTTTATACTGTCCCTTTCTGTCGGACATCATCTACGGATGCTTATTTTGAAGCATTCCCCCTTTCTTTCAAAACCACGTTAGTTGCCGAGGGGCGAAGGACAAATCGAGTCTTAAATAGGCGGCGGGAGGAGTAGGGGGAGAGGGGTCGTTGGAGAAAGTGTGTGTGTGGGGGGGGGGGGGAGGTATTTCAGGGTGTGGGGGGTGCGGACGATGGAAGATGGGGGGTGGGGGTTGGGGTGGGGAGGGGGCTACTTGTTCCCTTTCTCTTTCTTTCTTTTCACCTTAAAAGAAAAAAAATACTATTCTGCCGGACGAAGGGGACAAATTACAAGACAAAACACGACGTGTTTCGACCTCTTTGGTCTTCTTCAAGCAAGACAAACACCATTCAGGGGAATGAAAACGAAGAACGAGTCATCACATATCTGCACAAACTGGGCGCCAAATGGATGTTGAGTGAAAACGAAACCTTTTTTCTTTTCAAGTGTTTTTTTTTTTTTTTTTTAATGAATGAATGAATAATCAACTAAATAAATAACTGAACAAATCAAAAAGACGGTGAT
>CM031619.1:10905591-10943091 GCA_018398815.1 Conus ventricosus
ACTGGAGCCACCAACGAGCTTCCTTCGAGGACAACGTTGAACTGGAGCCACCAACGAGCTTCCTTCGAGGACAACGTTGAACTGGAGCCACCAACGAGCTTCCTTCGAGGACAACGTTGAACTGGAGCCACCAACGAGCTTCCTTCGAGGACAACGTTGAACTGGAGCCACCAACGAGCTTCCTTCGAGGACAACGTTGAACTGGAGCCACCAACGAGCTTCCTTCGTGGACAACGTTGAACTGGAGCCACCAACGAGCTTCCTTCGAGGACAACGTTGAACTGGAGCCACCAACGAGCTTCCTTCGAGGACAACGTTGAATTGGAGCCACCAACGAGCTTCCTTCGAGGACAACGTAACACACAGTAGAAAGTGTGTCCAGACTTAAAACCCTGTGGCGGATTCTCAGTGCCACAACATGACCACAATCCAGTTTGATCCGTACAACTGTGAAGTACCTCTCCAAGACTTGTCTTTACCCCGACCAGTTTGCACCCCGAGAGAGGAGAGTTTTACAGCAGGTGAAATAAACTGTACACGATTCACAAACAGATCATTTGGGGGAAAAAAAACAACTAAGAAAGGTTTCAGTTAAAACACATGCAGTGAAAGCTGCAAACATCATCCATACATGAAACATCTTTCATTCCATTACATTGATTTTCAAACATGTCGGTTACAGGGAAAGACAACTCGCGCGGTAGGTTGCGCGGCCTGCCTTACGGCAGTTGCTTCGACCGAGTTCTGTCTTTTTTTTTTCTTAACTCTATTGCATGACACAGCCAGGACCGGTTTGACAGCTTCGAGCCGGCGTGAACACAGTTCCGCCGCATGCTTTTTTTTTTTTTTTTTGGGGGGGGGGGGGGGGGGGGGGGGTCGGCATGCAGTGCAAACCCCACGTGCACCTGTAGTTCCGCTTACGTCATTACGGGTGGGTAATTCCTGTCGGTGTTCAACGAACCGTGACCAACAGTGGAGATTACGCTGCCATCAGAGAGGACACCACCACCACCACCCTCTACCGCCCCGTTGAATTTTTTGCACGTGCACCACTGACATCACCCAGGAGAAGAGCGGGTAGTTCGCTCACCCGCACCGTCCGCTGTGACGACACACAAGTGTCACGCATGACCTGGACGTTTCACTATCAAGTGAGTCAGCCGTAGACACGGGCGCCGCCATCACACGTGACATGCACAGTGTGGGTTGACACCCATGTGAGTGATAAGGCCCCCCCCCCCCCCCCCCTGCAATCTGGCGATCTAGGACCCGTCACTATTCTCCGCCGATGAAAGGAAGCTTTTCTTACCCTGTTCCTTGGCCTAAGCGAGCAAGTGAGCAAGTAGGCGAGCGAGTGAGCGAGCGAGAGAGAGAGATTTTAACACTATCGTCACACTATCCTATCGTCACTGCCAAAACGTCTGATGACAAGGAGAAGGGTGTGACAACAATCAGTGTCGAAGCCAATACAAACGCATATCAAATTATGCACATGATGAAAGGAATGAACTGTATGAAATACTCATGCATACCCGCTTAGGGCATCGTATCCAAACATGAAACAAATCCTCTGTCCTGACCAGTGCGACGATTACCTGCCGTGCTCTTGTTAGATCGGAGGAGACCCTGATGCCAACTTCTTCCAAGGTCTTTCCCCCTCACATCCCTGTCTGAAATAACTGACATTTCGTCCTGCCATTTACTGAATGCAACGGTCACGGCTCTGAGCTCGTCGATTCGTGCCTGACCAGTTCCACGGGTCCCGATACTTTCTCCGATGGTCAGCTTTTAGGACCGTCAACACTGTTCAACACATGGATCACAGCACGGGCACAACCACAGTCATTTTCAGGTATGTGACTTTGAGGTACACAAAACGCGTAGATCGTCTCTGCCAAAAAAAAATCTTGTAAAGTCTGTCAGTGTCCTGCCTCGAGGCCTCAGATATTCCCCCATCTTGGTAGATCTCCTGCTCTATACTTCCCCTGCTTGATACTTCCCCCTGTGCAAAACTCCCCTTGCCTGATACCCCCCCCCCCCCCCCCCCTCCTTGCGTGCCCATGCCATGTGTGTTTGTGAGTGCACGCGCGCATGGTCTCTAGCTGTGGTATGGGAATGATGTCTTTTCGTAGCCCCAACCCCAGAACACAATTTTCTTTCCATTAAAGGCGGGGGAATATCATGTCGTGGGAATATTGAACACGCTGAATATTAGTCAGGAGGTCTATCGAACAGGGAGAGTATTGAGCGGCGACAAGCATGGGGAGACCTGAGCACAGAAGCATCACAGGAGAGGGTCGGGGGGGGGGGGGGGGGGGGAGTATTTTGCTTGGGGAATATCGAGCACGGGAATATCGATACGCTCCCCTGCCTAAACTGTGTACAAGGTCTATCATCAGTCCAGTGACCCCCAATCTGTCTGAACCCTGCTCTCTGCCTGGTCGTGTGTTGGTCGTTCATGACCGATGTCTGTCGCTGGGTCTGTCTGCCTACGTTCCGTCAGCTCCCGTTCTGAAAGACGATCGCAGCGACTGTGCGTTTGACTTGTGTTCGTTCTTTGATTTCCCTGACGACTGAGCGGAGCAGCTGTGTTTGTTCACCCCACTGTCTGTCGTTCGATGAACTGGGAAAAGCCTGGCCTCCCGTTTCGTTCGGAAAGCGAAGCTGTACTGGGTGTGGTGTGGTGTGGTGTGGTGGTCACTGCTAGGAGGGCTTGCCTGGTGTTAGGTCCTGGGTTCGTTTCCATGTCTGTGGGCCCCTTATACTAACAGCCGACCGTAAGCTAACAGCTACGCACTCTCCCTTGCGGATGTAGCCTACTCCTTTCCCACAGCCGCGCGCACGGCATACATCAGTTAGTGCGCGTCTTCATCAAAATTCTCATATACTGCTCCCCTCCTCCCCCCGCCCTCTCTCTCTCTCTCTCTCTCTCTCCTCTCTCTCTCTCTCTCTCTCTCTCTCTCTCTCTCTCTCTCTCTCTCTCTGTCATAGAGATCAGGGATAGTGCGGACAGATACTGACCCAGTTCTCACTGAACGCGTACAGGTGCGCATTCATTTATTCATCAGGTGGGGAAGGGTGCATTACCACGGTTCATAACAGAGATCGTATGTTCTTTTGAAATGTCCTTTCTGTGCGGTGGATTCCACCCCCCGTGCATTAATTACAATACACATATCTGTGATTCGTCGACAAAAGCACTGGAACTACCCGCCAAATGCTCTGTGTAGAACTGCTGTAGGGGTCCGGGCGGTGGATTCCACCCCCCGTGCATTAATTACAATACACATATCTGTGATTCATCGACAAAAGCACTGGAACTATCCGCCAAATGCTCTGTGTGGAACTGCTGTAGGGATCCGGGCGGTGGATTCCACCCCCCCCCCCCCCCCCCCCCCCCCCCCCCCCGCCATTAATTACAATACACATATCTGTGATTCATCGACAAAAGCACTGGAACTACCCGACAAATGCTCTGTGTGGAACTGCTGTAGGGATCCGGGCGGTGGATTCCACCCCCCGTGCATTAATTACTATACACATGTCTGTGAGTCATCGACAAAAGCACTGGAACTACCCGCCAAATGCTCTGTGTGGAACTGCTGTAGGGATCCGGTGCTGCTATTAGCGTAGGGGGTCCCACAAACGTCCCCACGCAAGGACAAGTTCACAGCACAGTGTCAACACTAGCACGGTACACACGCCACAGCGTGACCTACTTCGCCCGCAATGTCAGTGACACAAGTCACATCTCCCCCACACACAGTGTCTCACCCAGGCTAAAGTCAGTGTGACAATTTTCACTGCATGCATCAAGAACCGCACGCCCGTAGCAAACTCTAAAACAGCACGCATGATCACCAACAGCAGTGGCGAAGTGGTCAGCGTCGCGGATTCCTCCCCACTGAGAGGTCGTAGGTTCGATTCTCATCAGACCCAATCATCTGTGGGGGTTTTCTGCACCGACCGGCTTCTGCAGGCGAGTTTGCTATGGACTCAGTTGGGAAGACAGGGACCACACAGCCGAGTTTCACCCACCTGACGGATGCATCTTTGAGAGTCTTACTAAAATTTTCCTGACCAACACTGCACGTGTCTATCTATCTCGGGCCTGGTTGACGCCGGGATATGTTATGTAAATAAGCGCAGAGTACAGCCTTGTCATGCAGTCTCAGACCACAATGATAATCCGTAGCATCATCGTCATTATCTTCATGCTCATCGATCAGCAAAAAAAAATTCTGTTACCCTTCATGCCCTTCTTTCATGGTGACCTAACTTTCGAGTATTTCTCCACGTTCATGTGTTTGGTGAGGTTCTGTCGGGGTTACCGGTATCGGCTAATTCGTGGGGACTGTTGTTGGGCGGACGTGGTGGCGCCTTCCGGAGGGACAGCTCACGCACTGACACTGGCTCCACGACTGACCATCACTGTCGTCAGGAGGGGCCTGGGTAGAGTGGTGTCCTGCGTATGCTGGATCAGAACAGCAGCCACTGAACACGACTGAAGTGATTCGGTACCAGTGCAATGTCTCTTCTGATTGGGGGGGGGGGGGGGGGGGGGGGGGGAGACGGACAGACGGACAGATAGACAGACATAGAGAGAGAGAGAGAGAGAGAGAGAGAGAGAGAGAGAGAGAGAGAGAGAGATGGGGAGGAGGAGGGAGAGAGACAGACAAATGGACAGAGAAAAGACCGAAAAGACACATCTGGAGAGAGATGGGTGGGAAAGGGACTGTCTCCCTCTCCCCCCCCCCCCCCCCCCCCCCCCCCCCTCCCTCTCCTCTCTCTCTCTCTCTCTCTCTCTCACACACACACACCACACCACACACACACACACACACACACACACACACACCACACACACACACACACACACTCGCGCGCGTATGCATCCACACATGCCTGCATATACATGAGATACAGACAGAGACAGACAGACAGACAGGCAGACAGACAAACAGTCGGACAGAGAGAGAGAGACAGAGACAGAGACAGAGATAGAGAGAGGAGGATGGGGAAAATCAGACAGACAGACAGAGAGGAGCACAAGAAGAGAACAGACGGACAGGCGGAGGGTCGCTACTGTCATAGGTTCTAAGACTGCAAAGAAATCCGTTGTTGATAGCTGTACAAGCGAAGCGGAAACTTCATCACGCTGCCACAGACTACTGCTCTGTGTACAGTGTATGTTGAATTATCACTGCACTACTGTGTACAGGTGTATGTTGAATTAACACTGCAACTCTGTGTACAGGTGTATGTTGAATTAACACTGCCGCTCTGTGTACAGGTGTATGTTGAATTAACACTGCCGCTCTGTGTACAGGTGTATGTTGAATTAACACTGCAGTACTGTGTACAGGTGTATGTTGAATTAACACTGCAGTACTGTGTACAGGTGTATGTTGAATTAACACTGCAGTACTGTGTACAGGTGTATGTTGAATTAAAACTGCAGTACTGTGTACAGGTGTATGTTGAATTAACACTGCCGCTCTGTGTACAGGTGTATGTTGAATTAACACTGCAGCTCTGTGTACAGGTGTATGTTGAATTAACACTGCCGCTCTGTGTACAGGTGTATGTTGAATTAACACTACAGTACTGTGTACAGGTGTATGTTGAATTAACACCGCAGTACTGTGTACATGTGTATGTTGAATTAACACTGCAGCTCTGTGTACAGGTGTATATTGAATTAACACTGCAGTACTGTGTACAGGTGTATGTTGGATTAACACTGCAGCTCTGTGTACAGGTGTATATTGAATTAACACTGCCGCTCTGTGTACAGGTGTACATTGAATTAACACTGCCGCTCTGTGTACAGGTGTGTGTTAACACTGCCGCTCTGTGTACAGGTGTATGTTGAATTAACACTGCCGCTCTGTGTACAGGTGTATGTTGAATTAACACTGCAGCTCTGTGTACACGTGTATCTTGAATTAACACTGCCGCTCTGTGTACATGTGTATGTCGAATTAACACTACAGTACTGTGTACAGGTGTATGCTGAATTAACACTGCAGTAATGTGTACAGGTGTATGTTGAATTAACACCGCAGTACTGTGTACAGGTGTATGTTGAATTAACACTGCCGCTCTGAGTACAGGTGTATGTTGAATTAACACTGCAGTACTGTGTACAGGTGTATGGTGAATTAACACTGCAGTACTGTGTACAGGTGTATGTTGAATTAACACTGCAGCTCTGTGTACAGGTGTATATTGAATTAACACTGCAGCTCTGTGTACAGGTGTATGTTGAATTAACACTGCAGCTCTGTGTCCAGGTGTATATTGAATTAACACTGCAGTACTGTGTACAGGTGTATGTTGGATTAACACTGCAGCTCTGTGTACAGGTGTATGTTGAATTAACACTGCCGCTCTGTACATGTGTACATTGAATTAACACTGCCGCTCTGTGCACAGGTGTGTGTTAACACGAATTAACACTGCCGCTCTGTGCACAGGTGTGTGTTAACACTGCCGCTCTGTGTACAGGTGTATGTTGAATTAACACTGCCGCTCTGTGTACAGGTGTATGTTGAATTAACACTGCCGCTCTGTGTACAGGTGTATGTTGAATTAACACTGCAGCTCTGTGTACACGTGTATGTCCAATTAACACTGCCGCTCTGTGTACATGTGTATGTCGAATTAACACTACAGTACTGTGTACAGGTGTATGCTGAATTAACCCTGCAGTAATGTGTACAGGTGTATGTTGAATTAACACCGCAGTACTGTGTACAGGTGTATGTTGAAATAACACTGCAGGGCTGTGTACAGGTGTATGATGAATTCACACTGCAGTACTGTGTACAGGTGTATGTTGAATTCACACTGCAGTACTGTGTACAGGTGTATGTTGAAATAACACTGCAGTACTGTGTACAGGTGTTTGTTGAAATAACACTGGAGTACTGTCTACAGTTGTATGTTGAATTAACACTTTCCTAGATGTTGGGGTACAAGGGTAATGCCATAAACACACACACGTAAAGGCAACAGCTGCAACCTCGGGTGAAACAGCTGGCACACGTGCTTTCGCGCGCTCGTGTACGCGAGTGTGTGAATACATACATGAGAGAGAGAGAGAGAGAGAGATTGATTGATTGATTGATTGATTGATTGATCTTTAATACCCAAGGATGAAGATTTTAGGCCAAAGCCTAGTCTTACAATCTGTCCTTGTCATGCATACATTATTTCAGCACATATCATTCATACAGACAATTCAACATAGCAACATGATAATCTAATTCTACAATGATAAGCAAACTACTCATAAAAGCACTAATGAGATGGGGGATGGTAAAACAAAAGGAAACTTACAAGCAAACAAACAAACAAAAACTACAGAGAGAGAGAGAGAGAGAGAGAGAGACAGGTCAGAGGAGGGTGGGGAAGAGAGAATGGTAGGTAGGGGGAGGAGAAAAGGGATGGTAGACAGAGTGGGAGTGGGGATGAGCGATTTTAACGGAGTAAGTTTTATGTTTAGACGATTTGTTCAAAGAGAGAGAGAGAGAGAGAGAGGAGAGAGAGAGAGAGAGAGAGAGTGCGTGTTGTGTGTGTGCGTGTGCGTGTGCGTGTGGGTGAGTGTGACCGATGAGGCTGGATGCTCCCCTTCAGATGTGGGATTAATTTCCTGTTGGTCTTTCACAACGTTCGTTCACAGCAACCTCTTCGTAGGAGGCCCAGATTGAATTCTCTCTCTCTCTCTCTCTCTCTCTCTCTCTCTCTCTCTCTCTCTCACACACACACACACACACACACACACACACACACACACACACACACACACACACACACACATCCCCCCTGCTTTCTCTCCCCTCCCTTACACACTTTCCCCGTTCGCTCCCTCTCTCTCTCCAACACACACCTTATCCCTTCTCTCCTCTCTCTCTCTCTCTCTCTCTCTCTCTCTCTCTCTTCTCTCTCTCTCTCACACACACACACTTTTCCCCTCTGCGTCCACATTCCTGGCTCCACTCCGCTCTCTCCTCTCCTACACCTTTCTCTCACCCCTGCCAACCCCTCTCTCTCTCCCACCCATCCACCGACCTTCCCCCCTTCCGCTCTCTCTCCTCCTCCTGCTGCTTCTCCTCCTCCTCCTCCCACCTTCGCCTCTTCCCCCCCCCCCCCCCCCCCCCCCCCTCTTTTTTTTTTTTTTTTTTTTGCGCTCATCTCTCCTCATACCTCAGTTTCCGTCTCCACCTCCGCCTCCGCCCCCTTGCTGCCGTCCCCGCCGCCAGACAGCCTGGCTGACCCAGCGGTGAACACCGCACATCAAAGGACTCCAGTCAGAAGAAGCACGCGCCGCCCTCATTTCATCTGCAACGCCTCGCAGACCACACTGCTGCTGCTGCTGCTGCCAGACCCTCGCCAAGGCTCGTGGAGGTGGCCGTCACCGTCCGCTTCTTCCCTTGGCTGGCACCGCGACGACCCGTGAGCGCATGACGGAAGAGAGGCATGAAGAAGCATGTCTGCGTCTTCGTGACACCCTCGCGAGATTCTGCAAGGACGGAGCGTCACAGCGGGCTAGGATATCGGTCTGACGTTGTGGAAGTCTTCCCAGGATGTCGCTCCAACTGTAGAATGTGTTCAGTTTTGTTTCCGAATCATCGGGCGCGGAATATACACGTACATATTTTTTATCCTTTCTGTATTTGATGTAATAATTTTAAAAATTTTTCTTGAAGATCTTGTACAGTGACGTAAAATGTTTATTCGTTGTTTATTGTCTTATAAAATGTCGACTCAGTTCTTTTTTTTTCAGAGGGAAAAAAAACCTTATTTGTAATAGTTTAATATAATTAATTGTCTCCCCTAAAAGGCCCCAATGTAACTGTTTTCCATACAACTATCTATGAGGACCTGCGCCATGTGCGACGCTTTCAGCTTCTCAGTCCCGCGGTTTAGGACTATCTCTGAGGACCTGCGCCATGTGCGACGCTTTCAGCTTCTCAGTCCCGCGGTTTAGGACTATCTCTGAGGACCTGCGCCATGTGCGACGCTTTCAGCTTCTCAGTCCCGCGGTTTAGGACCCTTCCACCTACTTCTTTTCTCACGACCAGTCTGCCAAAGTCACAACCAGTCCTAGTCCCGCTGCGTCCTTACACCAGTACTGGCAACGACACACACAGTCAGAGCGTTCAGGCTGCGTGACGTCACCGACCGCAAATTCCCTCCCATATTGCACTGCGGTTTCTTGAAACTTGAAAACATATGGCCCTTTGTCTACGGGGAATGAAAACACACACACACACACACACACACAATCGACTGCTGAGCATACAAAAGATCGCGACTTTCCAACAGCCAGTGGTCGACAGGACGACTATCGCTGCTTGCCGACTTGGGTCTCTTTATACACTGCTGAGCCGACGGGGTGCTATTTCTGTGCACAGGGGCGTGACAGACCCAGGCGTCTGTGGGATGAAAAATGAAGGAAGTAGACCTGCTGCAGGACTGCTGGGGGACTTTGTCACGAATGTGTGGGGATGGACGGGGGAGAGGAGAGGGCTGGGTGGGTGGGAGGGTGCACTCTCTGTGTGTGCGTATGTGCGTGTGTGAGTGGGGTGTGTGTGGTGTGGGGGGGGGGGAGTGTGTGTGTGTATGTGTGTGTGTGTGTGTGCGTGTGTGTGTGTGTGTGTGTGTGTGTGTGTGTGTGTGTGTGTGTGTGTGTGTGTGTGTGTGTGTCTGTGCGTGCGTGCGTGCGTGCGTGCGTGTGGGTGTGGGTGTGTGTGCGCGCGCGTGTGAATGAGTGCATGTGTGCATGAGTGGATGAATGGGTGGCAGGGAGAGAGAGAGAGAGAGAGAGAGAGAGAGAGGAGAGAGAGAGAGAGAGAGAGAAGAGGAGGTGTAAACACCCTCTCTCCAGTCCTTATCCTGCAACAAAACAAACAAAACGTACAAACGTAAACCGAACAACTAAACCGGCGTTTAATCCTTCAGTTTCGTCAGACCTGACAATGCTAAAGAAAGTCAAACGACGATTGTAAACTACAGAGAGAGACAGACAGACAGGCAGACAGACAGAGACAGAAAGACATAGAGACGGAGAGATGCGTAGTGGGCTTCGGAATTTTTTTTTTCGAAGATCTTTATGGGTGCCATTAATTTAGATCAATCGTGATTGTCATACAACGCTTTGTGTGTGATACGGACAAAATAAACATGGAAAGAAATTCTGTACTAACCGTGTGTCCACTCTCGGAAGCTGGAAACCTCATCTGGCGTATGAAAGACTAAAGGTGGGCGCTCTTTCTTTTTCTTTCTTTTTTTTTTTTCCTCATTTATTTCTTCTAAATTTTTTTATGCAACACGAGCTGCCAATCTTGTGACAAGGAAATGGGCGAGAGAGAGAGAGAGAGAGAAAGAGAGAGAGAGAGAGAGAGAGAGAGAGAGAGAGAGAGAGAGAGACAGACAGACAGACAGACAGACAGACAGACAGACAGACAGACAGACAGACAGACAGACAGACAGACAGACAGACAGAGAGAGAGAGAGAGACAGAGAGAGAGAGAGAGAGAGACAGAGACAGAGACAGAGAGAGGTCTTCATAACCCAGCCGATCTCACAGAGCGCTTTCGGGGATGTCACAGTGTCAAAAAAAAAATCACACCTGTCTTAGGATCGATGAAAGCAGACAACAGAGCACTTACATTTATAACACACTGAATGTAAAAGCTGATATTCATAAGGTTGAAAAAAGAAGAAAAAAAAACTTGAGGGCGCACTGGGCTTGCCGGTCAATCTGCTTAGTTCATGGCAATCGGATCATCCCCAAAATCGTTTAAAAACGGTGATTTTAACATTCAGATATAAACAGAATAAAGAAAGAAAGAAAGAAAAAAGACGGTGACAACATTGGCAACGAGCTCATCATTATAATGGATAGCCAACGCGCATTCCGGTGGTGGAACTGTCATCCCCTACTGGTCAGAACACAGCACAGAAATTAGCAGTCTGGCTTTTCCAGCAACCTGTTTATGTCATTAATCCGGCAGTTACATCAAATCGTTCATGTTAAGCGGACACTTATCCAAATTAGTTGTTTACATTTTATAGCCAGCAGCTAGTTGATTTAGTTGTTAACGTGAAGCCACTCGCCAGATGATCAAGTCGTTCAGATTAAACCGAGAGCTTATTACTTTAGCCTTCTATATGAAACGACAGTTCAACGATTCAGTCGTCTCTCTCAAACCGACAGTTGATTCAAGGCCGACAGTTGAGTTCATCGTCTATATCAAACCGCCGGTTGATTTAGATGTCTACATAAAACAGACAGACGAATAAGTCATCTATATTAAACCGACAGGTGATTTCGCCGTCTATATCAAACCGACAGGTGATTTCGCCGTCTATATCAAACCGACAGGTGATTTCGCCGTCTATACCAAACTGACAGGTGATTTCGCCGTCTATACCAAACTGACAGCTGACTTCGCCGTCTATACCAAGCTGACAGCTGACTTCGCCGTCTATACCAAACTGACAGGTGATTTCGCCGTCTATACCAAACTGACAGCTGACTTCGCCGTCTATACCAAACTGAGAGGTGATTTCGCCGTCTATATCAAACCGACAGGTGATTTCGCCGTCTATACCAAACTGACAGCTGACTTTGCCGTCTATACCAAACTGACAGGTGATTTCGCCGTCTATACCAAACTGACAGCTGACTTCGCCGTCTATACCAAACTGACAGCTGACTTCGCCGTCTATACCAAACTGACAGGTGATTTCGCCGTCTATATCAAACCGACAGGTGATTTCGCCATCTATACCAAACTGACAAGTGATTTCGCCGTCTATACCCAACTGACAAAGTGATTTCGCCGTCTATACCAAACCGACAGGTGATTTCGCCGTCTATACCAAACTGACAGGTGATTTCGCCGTCAACACCAACTGACAGCTTATTTCGCCCTCTATACCAAACTGACAGGTGATTTCGCCGTCTATACCAAACAGACAGGTGATTTCGCCGTCTATACCAAACTGACAGGTGATTTCGCCGTCTATACCAAACCGACAGGTGAGGGATACTAAACTGACAGGTGATTTCGCCATCTATACCAAACTGACAAGTGATTTCGCCGTCTATACCAAACTGACAAGTGATTTCGCCGTCTATACCAAACCGACAGGTGATTTCGCCGTCTATACCAAACTGACAGGTTATTTCGCCGTCTATACCAACTGACAGGTTATTTCGCCGTCTATACCAAACTGACAGGTTATTTCGCCGTCTATACCAAGCAGACAGGTGATTTCGCCGTCTATACCAAGCAGACAGGTGATTTCGCCGTCTATACCAAACTAACAGGTGATTTCGCCGTCTATACCAAACCGACAGGTGAGGGGTACTAAACTGACAGGAGATTTCGCCATCTATACCAAACTGACAGGTGATTTCGCCGTCTATATCAAACCGACAGGTGATTTCGCCATCTATACCAAACTGACAAGTAATTTCGCCGTCTATACCCAACTGACAAAGTGATTTCGCCGTCTATACCAAACCGACAGGTGATTTCGCCGTCTATACCAAACTGACAGGTTATTTCGCCGTCTATACCAACTGACAGGTTATTTCGCCGTCTATCCCAAACTGACAGGTTATTTCGCCGTCTATACCAAACTGACAGGTGATTTCGCCGTCTATACCAAACTGACAGGTGATTTCGCCGTCTATACCAAACCGACAGGTGAGGGATACTAAACTGACAGGTGATTTCGCCATCTATACCAACTGACAAGTGATTTCGCCATCTGTACCAAACTGACAAGTGATTTCGCCGTCTATACCAAACCGACAGGTGATTTCGCCGTCTATACCAAACTGACAGGTTATTTCGCCGTCTATTACCAACTGACAGGTTATTTCGCCGTCTATACCAAACTGACAGGTTATTTCGCCGTCTATACCAAACTGACAGGTGATTTCGACGTCTATACCAAACTAACAGGTGATTTCGCCGTCTATACCAAACCGACAGGTGAGGGATACCAAACTGACAGGTGATTTCGCCGTCTATACTGAACTAACAGGTTATTTCGCCGTCTATACCAACTGACAGGTGATTTCGCCGCCTATACCAAACTGACAGGTTATTTCGCCGTCTATACCAAACTGACAGGTGATTTCGCCGTCTATACCAAACTGACAGGTGATTTCGCCGTCTATACCAAACTGACAGGTGATTTCACCGTCTATACCAAATCGACAGGTGAGGGATACCAAACTGGCAGGTGATTTCACCGTCTATACCAAACTTACAGGTGATTTCGCCGTCTATACCAAACTGACAAGTGATTTCGCAGTCTATACCAAACCGACAGGTGAGGGATACCAAACTGACAGGTGATTTCGCCGTCTATACCAAACTGACAGGTGATTTCGCCGTCTATAGTAAACTGACAGGTGATTTCGCCGTCTGCATCAACCCGACGGTTGATTTAGTTATCTATGTCAAACCGACGTAGATCTGGTCATCTATATTAAATCAAGCATTGACTTAGTCGTCTATATCAGACCAACTGTTGACCTAGCCGTCTATGTCAAACCGACAACAGATTTCGTCATCTCAAACTGACAGTTGACCTCATCGTCTATATCAAGCACTTGAGTTAGTCGTGTACATCAAACCGATATTTGCTTCAGTCGTCTTCATCAAACCGATAGTTGAGTTAGTCGTCTGTCTCAAACCGTCAGTTAATTTAGTCGTCTATTCAAACCGACAGTTGATTTAGCCGTCTATTTAAAACGACAGTTGATTCAGTCGTCTATATCAAACCAATAGTTGACAAAGTCATATATAACAAACTGATATATGGTTTAGTCGTCTATATCAAATCAATAGTTGAGTTAGTCATCTATATCAAACTGATATTAGATTTAGCTGTCGTTACCAAACTGACAATTGAGTTAGTCGTCTGTCTCAAACCGTCAGCTGATTTGGTCGTCTATGTCGAACCAACAGTTGATTTAGTCGTCTATATCAAACCAACAGTTGAACAGTTGATTTAGTCATCTTTATCACACCAATAGTTGATTCAGTCATCTATATCAAACCGACAGTTGAATTAACAATCTATATCAAACAGACACTTGATTTAGTTGTCTATTTAAAACCTACAGTTAATTCAGTCATCTAGATCAAACCATCGGTATATCTAGTCGTCTGTATCAAATCAAGAGATAACAGTCGCAGCATCCACCCGACAACTGATTCACTTGTCTGTATCAGACCGACCATTGATTCCCTTGTCTGTATCAGACCGACCATTGATTCCCTTGTCTGTATCAGACCGACCATTGATTCCCTTGTCTGTATCAGACCGACCATTGATTCCCTTGTCTGTATCAGACCAACCATTGATTCACTTGCCAAAATCAAACCGACCATTGATTCACTCGCCTATATCAAACCTACCATTGATCCACTTGCCAAAATCAAACCGACCATTGATTCACTTGCCAAAACCAAACCGACCATTGATTCACTCGCCCATATCAAACCGACCATTGATTCACTTGCCAAAATCAAACGGACCATTGATTCACTTGCCAAAATCAAACGGACCATTGATTCACTTGCCAAAATCAAGCCGACCATTGATTCAATTGCCAAAATCAAACCGACCATTGATTCACTTGCCAAAATCAAACAGACCATTGATTCACTTGTCTATATCAAACAGATAGTTGATCTTGACGTCTGTGTCAAACCGACAGATGAATCAACCGTCTACATCAAACCGATAACGGACCAAGTCGTTCAAGCCCACAGGTAACCCAGCCTCTATGGTGTCGTGGTTAGTGTCGCGCACCTGCAGGCTGGGAGGTCTGGGTCCGCCCAACCCATATACAAGTGCGCTTTGGGTTCAAATGGGAAGACTCCAACAATCCAGTTGAATCTTATCCGCTTAATGGATGCGTCTTCAGAAGAGTTACTCCAATTTTCTGAACAACGCTGAGGGTGTCTGTATCTCTCGGGCCTGGCTGCCTGCCAGGACATGATCATTAGGATAGGAAGCGTAGTGCACAGCCATGGTACTTAATAGTCTCAGACAAGAATGGGACTCCATAGCATAATCTTTCTCATCCTCATCTCCACTGCTCATCGTGAAAGAGAACAAAAGAAATAACAAACTACGGCCGATTTACGCTGACGCTTAGCCTAATTGGTTCTTGATATCGCATCGCCCTTTTGCTGATTTAGTCGTTCATGTCAATGCGACATTTCATTGATTTAGCTATTCACATTAAATCGACAATCAGCTGATTTAGTTGGTCACATCAAATTGAGAGCCGATTTACTCGTTAATGTAAGTCGTTCTTTTTAAAACGACAGCCAGCTGATTTAGTTATCCATACCAAAACTGCAAGTCAGCAGATTTAATCCTTTATGTTAAGCCAGCAGTTGGGTTTTTGTTTTTTATTCAATTGATTTGCTTCGGCTGATTCCGTCGTTCAGATTAAATTCACAGCTAACTGATGAAGCCATTGACATGAAACCAACAGTCAGATGTTAGTCGTTGACATTGTCGGCACAGGTGCACATGGTAACGTTTGGAATGACAAAGGATGACTTGAAGCGGAATTAAGGAACCAACTATGGCAGTTGGAATCTGTGCCTTTTGTATGTGTGCGTGTGTGCACACGATCCGCGCGTCTGTGTGTGTGTGTGTGTGTGTGTGTGTGTGTGTGTGTGTGTGTGTGTGTGTGTGTGTGTGTGAGAGAGAGAGAGAGAGAGAGAGAGAGTGTGTGTGTGTGTGTGTGTGTGTGTGTGTGTGTATGAGACAGAGAGAGAGAGAGAGAGAGAGAGAGAGTGTTGTGTGTGTGTGTGTGTGTGTGTGTGTGTGTGTGTGTGTGTGTGTGTGTGTGTGTGTGTGTGTATGCGTGCGTGCGTGCGTGCGTGCGTGCGTGCGCGCGCGCGCAGGACAGAGAGACAGACAGACACACAGACACAGAAACACAGAGAGACACAGACACAGGGACAGAGAGAGACAGACAGACACAAACAAACAAGCGTATCTAACATCTGTTCTCGCGTGTCTTTTGATCTTCTCCCATGCTATTATTCGCAGAATTTAAAAGATGTCTGGCAGATCGCATTCCAAATGTAATAAGGAAGGGGTGGGCGGGCAGCAGCCGGTGCGCAAGAGTGTCAGGGAGGGGGGGGGGGGGAGAGACGGCGGGGGGCGGGCGGGGCGGGGGAGGGGGGCGGGGCGGGGGGGGGGGGGAGGGGGAAGAGGGATCGGGTGGAAGGGGGGTGTGTGTGCATATTAGAACGTGCAGATGAAGAGATGCAGCGGCAGCCGCTCTCCAGTTCCCTCTCTAGCTAAGCGCGCAGAGGGGCAGCCGACATGCTGAATAATGAGGATAACGGCATTCATTAAAAGGGATGAGGATGATGCCAGAGGGGGAACAGACATGCTGAATAATGAGGATAACGGCATTCATTAAAAGGGATGAGGATAATGCTGAGAGGGGAACAGACATGCTGAATAATGAGGATAACGGCATTCATTAAAAGGGATGGGATGATGCGGAAGGGGGGAACAGACATGCTGAATAATGAGGATAACGGCATTCATTAAAAGCGATGAGGATGATGCTGAGAGGGGGAACGACATGCTGAATAATGAGGATAACGGCATTCATTAAAAGCGATGAGGATGATGCTTAGAGGGGGGAACAGACATGCTGAATAATGAGGATAACGGCATTAATTTAAAGGGATAGGATGATGCTTAGAGGGGGAACAGACATGCTGAATAATGAGGATAACGGCATTATTTAAAGGGATGAGGATGATGCTTAGAGGGGGAACAGACATGCTGAATAATAAGGATAACGGCATTAATTTAAAGGGATGGGCTGATGCATAGCGCTTCATTCCAGACATGGGCTGTGGATATAAAGCACTGTCCATAGATGGGAGACAGAAGGAAAAAGGAAAGGAAGAGGAGGGTAGGAGGGGATCTCGGGTGGGGAAAAATTAACTACGATAAAGAGAGTGAGACACAGAGACAGACAGAAGACAGAGAGAGAGAGAGAGAGGATGAGAGAGAAGAAGAGAGAGAGATGAGAGAGGGGAGAGAGAGAGAGAGAAGAAATTAAAGGAAAAAAAAAGAAGGGAAAACGCACGCATGCACGCAGAGAGAGAGAGGAGAGAGAGAGAGAGAGAGAGAGAGAGGAGAGAGAGAGAGAGAGAGGAGAGAGAGAGAGAGAGAGAGAGAGACAGACAGACAGACAGACAGACAGACAGACGACAGACAGAGACAGACAGACAGACAGACAGACAGAGGCAGAACGTAAGAAAGAAAGGAAGAAACCACAAAGCCACAGCAAAACGAAGTTCATCACAGGACATGTCACAATCGCAACGCTGATGTGTACCTCCTGTGAGTCGCTGTGTTATCAGATCACCTCATCGCCACAAACCCCCCGACACCCAACACGTGTTCACAGTGTTTCGGGCCAAGGAGGAGGAGGAGGAGGAGGAGGAGGAGGAGCAGGCTGAACTGCGGAACGGCTCGCCTTTCCACGATATTGAACCACAATCGATAACAACCTCACCACGGGCTCCCACAGTACAGGGAGCCGGTTCAACACACCGATCTCAACACAGCCAGCCTGAGAATGAAGCCTGACAGGGACAGAGGGCGCAGGCTCCCTCGTCGCGCGGCTTGGACCAACGATAGTACGCCTTGGACCAACGATAGTACGCTCGGACCAACGATAGTACGCCTCGGACCAACGATAGTACGCCTTGGACCGACCAAGTCACGTCACATGCCATACACGTGAGGCAAAACAGTTCTATTTTCCCCCAACAGTAAACAGTTCCATTGATTCCCCTCAGTTCAGTGACAAGTGTAATCTTAGAATGAACACCTCTTCCGTATTGTTTACATCATGTCTCTACTAGCACCAACTCCCGTGTTGGTGGTGAAATCTTTTCATCGCTTTTTGAGGTAAAGGGGAGGAAGGGGAGAGCGTGGGGGAGGGGAGGCGGAAGGGAAAGGAGACTGGGGAAAGGGACCATTAGGGATGGTAGAAGGAAAAGAAAGAGAGGGGGGGGGGGGGGGGCGAAAGAGAGGGGCGTCAATGAAGGAGACTGATGTTCGTCAGTTGTATTTGATTCTTGTCTATAATTCAGGTGGATGTCAGGGATGAACACGAGGCTGAGTCGCAGTATTTCTCGTACTGTAGTTGGGAAAGGGGCCCAGCGGATGCTCATTCGTCTAGAACGTGTGAGAATCACGAGTGCGTGGTTCGAATCTTCTCGTATGGTGGAGTAGCTTTCTTCTTTTTCATTCCTCTATCAGTCCACCAGACCCCAAATGATGGTCTGAGAGCTGGTCATTCCGATGAGACGATAAACCGAGTCTCTATGATGAAGCATGCGTTTCCCGCAAGTAAAAGGAAGTACGGCAACAAGGCAGCTGTCCCTGGCAAAATTGTGTGTAGAATACCAGTGCTGACAGGAAAACAGAAATAACAGCAGGCACAACATACGGGTGTTGCGGTGCTATGGTGACCGCTCTCACCTGAGCGAGCAGAACACGAGAGTCGCTATAAATTGTTTATGGCCATCCGCTCTCCCAGGGAGAGCAACATGCGAGTGTCGCTACATCACGATGATCCACCCTCCTCATGGGGAGAACAACATTTGAGTGTCGCTGTACTATGGCGATCCACTCTCCGTCGGGAGGAACATATGAGTGTCGCTGAACTATGGCGATCCACTCTCCCGGTGAGAGCAACACATGAGTGTCGCTGTACTATGGCGATCCACTCTCCGTCGAAGAGCAACATATGAGTGTCGCTGAACTATGGCGATCCACTCTCCCCGGTGAGAGCAACACATGAGTGTCGCTGTACTATGGCGATCCACTCTCCGTCGGGAGAGCAACATATGAGTGTCGCTGAACTATGGCGATCCACTCTCCCCGGTGAGAGCAACACTTGAGTGTCGCTGTACTATGGCGATCCACTCTCCCCCATGGAGTGAGCAACATATGAGTGTCGCTGTACTGTGGCGATCCACTCTCCCGGTGAGAGCAACACATGAGTCGCTGTACTATGGCGATCTACTCTCCCCCATGGACTGACAACATATGAGTGTCGCTGCATTATGGCGAACCACTCTCCCCGGTGAGAGCAACAATGAGTGTCGCTGTACTATGGCGATCCACTCTCCCCCATGGAGTGAGCAACATATGAGTGTCGCTGTGCTATGGCGATCCACTCTCCCCATGGGGAGAGCAACATATGAGTGTCGCTGTACTATGGCGATCCACTCTCCCCATGGAGTGAGCAACACATGAGTGTCGCTGTACTATGGCGATCCAATCTCCCCATGGAGTGAGCAACATACGAGTGTCGCTGTACTATGGCGATCCACTCTCCCCCATGGAGTGAGCAACATATGAGTGTCGCTGTGCTATGGCGATCAACTCTCCCGGTGAGAGCAACACATGAGTGTCGCTGTACTATGGCGATCCACTCTCCCCCATGAGTGAGCAACATATGAGTGTCGCTGTATTATGGCGATCCACTCTCCCCATGGAGTGAGCAACATATGAGTGTCGCTGTCCTATGGCGATCCACTCTCCAAGGTGAGAGGCAACATATGAGTGTCGTCTGTACTATGGCGATCCACTCTCTGTCGGGAGAGCAACATATGAGTGTCGCTTGTACTATGGCGATCCACTCTCCGTCGGGAGAGCAACATATATATGAGTGTCGCTTGAACTATAGCGATCCACTCTCCCCATGGGAGAGCAACACTTGAGTGTCGCTGTACTATGGCGATCCACTCTCCCCCATGGAGTGAGCAACATATGAGTGTCACTGTACTATGGCGATCCACTCTCCCCGGTGAGAGCAACACATGAGTGTCGCTGTACTATGGCGATCTACTCTACCCCATGGACTGACAACATATGAGTGTCGCTGCATTATGGCGAACCACTCTCCCGGTGAGAGCAACACATGAGTGTCGCTGTACTATGCGATCCACTCTCCCCCATGGAGTGAGCAACATATGAGTGTCGCTGTGCTATGGCGATCCACTCTCCCATGGGGAGAGCAACATATGAGGTCGCTGTACTATGGCGATCCACTCTCCCCCATGGAGTGAGCAACACATGAGTGTCGCTGTACTATGGCGATCCACTCTCCCCATGGAATGAGCAACATATGAGTGTCGCTGTACTATGGCGATCCACTCTCCGTCGGGGAGAGCAACATATAAGTGTCGATGAACTATGGCGATCCACTCTCCCCGGTGAGAGCAACACTTGAGTGTCGCTGTACTATGGCGATCCACTCTCCCCATGGGGAGAGCAACATATGAGTGTCACTGTGCTATGGCGATCCACTCTCCCCATGGAGTGAGCAACATATGAGTGTCGCTGTACTATGGCGATCCACTCCCCCATGGGAGTGAGCAACATATGAGTGTCGCTGTACTATGGCGATCCACTCTCCCCGGTGAGAGCAACTTATGAGTGTCGCTGTACTATGGTGATCCACTCTCCCATGGGGAGAGCAACATATGAGTGTCGCTGTACTATGGCGATCCACTCTCCCCATGGGGAGAGCAGCATATGAGTGTCGCTGTACTATGGCGATCCACTCTCCCCATGGGGAGCGCAACATATGAGTGTCGCCGTACTATGGCGATCCACTCTCCCAATGGGGAGAGCAACATATGAGTGTCGCTGTACTATGGCGATCCACTCTCCCATGGGGAGAGCAACATATTGAGTGTCGATGTACTATGGCGATCCACTCTCCCCATGGGGAGAGCAACATATGAGTGTTGCTGTATTATGGCGATCCACTCTCCCCGGTGAGTGCAACATATGATTGTCACTGTACTATGGCGATCCACTCTCCCCATGGGGAGATCAACATATGAGTGTCGCTGTACTATGGCGATCCACTCTCCCCGGTGAGAGCAATATATGAGTGTCGCTGTACTATGGCGATCCACTCTCCCCATGGGGAGAGCAACATATGAGTGTCGCTGTATTATGGCGATCCACTCTCCTCGGTAGTGTGAAACATATGAGTGTCGCTGTACTATGGCGATCCACTCTCCCCATGGCGAGAACAACATATGAGTGTCGCTGTACTATGGCGATCCACTCTCCCCAGTGAGAGCAACATATGAGTGTCGATGTACTATGGCGATCCACTCTCCCCATGGGGAGAGCAACATATGAGTGTCGCTGTATTATGGCGATCCACTCTCCCCGGTGAGTTGCAACATATGAGTGTCGCTGTACTATGGCGATCCACTCTCCCCATGGGGAGAGCAACATATGAGTGTCGCTGTACTATGGCGATTCACTCTCCCGGTGAGAAGCAACATACGAGTGTCGCTGTACTATGGCGATCAACTCTCCCCATGGAGTGAGCAACATATGAGTGTCGCTGTGCTATGGCGATCAACTCTTCCCAGTGGGAGCAACACATGAGTGTCGCTGTACTATGGCGATCCACTCTCCCCCATGGGGAGAGCAACATATGACTATCGCTATACTATGGCGATCCACTCTCCCCATGGAGTGAGCAACATATGAGTGTCGCTGTACTATGGCGATCAAGTCTCCCCTATGGAGTGAGAAACATATGAGTGTCGTTGTACTATGGCGTTTTACACTCCCCATGGAGTGAGCAACAATATGAGTGTCGCTGTACTATGGCGATCCACTCTCTCCATGGGGAGAGCAACATATGAGTGTCGCTGTACTATGCCGATCCACTCTCCTCTGGAGTGAGCAACATATGAGTGTCCTTGTACTATAGCGTTTCCACTCTCCCCATTGAGTGAGCAACATATGAGTGTTGCTGTACTATGGCGATCCACTCTCCCATGGAGTGAGCAACATATGAGTGTCGCTGTACTATGGCGATCCACTCTCCCCATGGGAAGAGCAACAAATGAGTCGCTGTACTATGGCGATCCACCCTCTCATGGGGAGAGCAACAAAAGAGTGTCGCTGTACTATAGCGATCCACTCTCCCCATAGGGAGAGCAACATATGAGTGTCGCTGTACTATGGCGATCCACTCTCCCCATAGGGAGAGCAACATATGAGTGTCGTTGTACTATGGCGATCCACTCTCCCCATGGGGTGAGCAACATATGAGTGTCGCTGTGCTATGGCGATCCACTCTCCCATGGGGAGAGCAACATATGAGTGTCGCTGTACTATGGCGATCCACTCTCCCCCATGGGGAGAGCAATATATGAGTGTCGCTGTACTATGCCGATCCACTCTCCTAATGGAGTGAGCAACATATGAGTGTCGTTATACTATGGCGATCCACTCCCCATGGAGTGAGCAACCTATGAGTCTTGTTGTACTATGGCGAACTACTCTTCCATTGAGTGGGCAACATATGAGTGTTGCTGTACTATGGCGATCCTCTCTCCCCATGGAGTGAGCACACATATGAGTGTCGCTGTACTATGGCGATCCACTCTTCCCATGGGAAGAGCAACATATGAGTGTCGCTGTACTATGGCGATCCACTCTCCCCATGGGAAGAGCAAACATATGAGTGTCGCTGTACAAAGGCGATCCACCCTCTCCATGGGGGAGAGCAACATAAGAGTGTCGCTGTACTATGCCGATCCACTCTCCCCATAGGGCGAGCAAAATATGAGTGGTCGCTGTACTATGGCGATCCATTCTCCCCATAGGGAGAGCAACATATGAGTGTCGCTGTACTATGGCGATCCACTCTCCCCATGGGGAGAGCAACATATGAGTGTCGCTGTACCATGGCGATCCACTCTCCCCACGGAAAGAGCAACATATGAGTGTCGCTGTCTATGGCGATCCACTCTCCCCATGGGGAGAGCAACATATGAGTGTCGCTGTACTATGGTGATCCACTCTCCCCTGTGAGAGCAACATATGAGTGTCGCTGTACTATGGCGATCCACTCTCCCCATGGGAGAGCACATATGAGTGTCGCTGTACTATGGCGATCCACTCTCCCCATGGGGACAACAACATATGAGTGTCGCTCTACTATGGCGATACACTCTCCCCATGGGAGAGGAACATATGAGTGTCGCCGTGCTATGGCGATCCACTCTCCCTATGGGGAGAGCAACATATGAGTGTCGCTGTACTATGGCGATCCACTCTCCCCCATGGAGTGAGCAACACATGAGTGTCGCTGTACTATGGCGATCCACTCTCCCCATGGAATGAGCAACATATGAGTGTCGCTGTATATTGGCGATCCACTCTCCGTCGGGAGAGCAACATATAAGTGTCACTGAACTATGGCGATCCACTCTCCCCGGTGAGAGCAACACTTGAGTGTCGCTGTACTATGGCGATCCACTCTCCCCATGGGGAGAGCAACTATGAGTGTCACTGTGCTATGGCGATCCACTCTCCCATGGAGTGAGCAACATATGAGTGTCGCTGTACTATGGCGATCCACTCTCCCATGGAGTGAGCAACATATGAGTGTCGCTGTACTATGGCGATCCACTCTCCCGGTGAGAGCAACATATGAGTGTCGCTGTACTATGGTGATCCACTCTCCCCGGTGAGAGCAACATATGAGTGTCGCTGTACTATGGCGATCCACTCTCCCCCATGGGGAGAGCAACATACGATTGTCGCTGTACTATGGCGATCCACTCTCACCATGGGGTGAGCAACATATGAGTGTCGCTGTACTATGGCGACCACTCTCTCCATGGGGATAGCAACATATGAGTGTCGCTGTACTATGGCGATCCACTCTTCCCATGGGGAGAGCAACTATGAGTGTCGCTGTACTATGGCGATCCACTCTCCCCATGGGGAGAGCAACATATGAGTGTCGCTGTACTATGGCGATCCCACTCTCCCCATGGGAGAGCAACATATGAGTGTCGCTGTACTATGGCGATCCACTCTCCCATGGGGAGCGCAACATATGAGTGTCGTTGTACTATGGCGATCCACTCTCCCCATGGGGTGAGCAACATATGAGTGTCGCTGTGCTATGGCGATCCACTCTCCCATGGGGAGAGCAACATATGAGTGTCGCTGTACTATGGCGATCCACTCTCCCCCATGGGGGAGAGCAATATATGAGTGTCGCTGTACTATGCCGATCCACTCTCCTAATGGAGTGAGCAACATATGAGTTTCGTTGTACTATGGCGATCCACTCTCCCCATGGAGTGAGCAACATATGAGTTCTTGTTGTACTATGGCGAACTACTCTTCCCCATTGAGTGGGCAACATATGAGTGTTGCTCGTACTATGGCGATCCTCTCTCACCATGGAGTGAGCAACATATGAGTGTCGCTGTAACTATGGCGATCCACTCTTCCCATGGGAAGAGCAACATATGAGTGTCGCTGTACTATGGCGATCCACTCTCCCCATGGGAAGAGCAACATATGAGTGTCGCTGTACAAAGGCGATCCACCTCTCCATGGGGAGAGCAACATAAGAGTGTCGCAGTACTATGCCGATCCACTCTCCCCATAGGGCGAGCAAAATATGAGTGTCGCTGTACTATGGCGATCCATTCTCCCCATAGGGAGAGCAACATATGAGTGTCGCTGTACTATGGCGATCCACTCTCCCCATGGGGAGAGCAACATATGAGTGTCGCTGTACCATGGCGATCCACTCTCCCCACGGAAAGAGCACATATGAGTGTCGCTGTACTATGGCGATCCACTCTCCCCATGGGGAGAGCAACTATGAGTGTCGCTGTACTATGGTGATCCACTCTCCCCTGTGAGCGCAACATATGAGTCTCGCTGTACTATGGCGATCCACTCTCCCCATGGGGAGAGCAACATATGAGTGTCGCTGTACTATGGCGATCCACTCTCCCCATGGGGAGAGCAACATATGAGTGTCGCTGTACTATGGCGATCCACTCTCCCCATGGAGTGAGCAACATATGAGTGTCGCCGTGCTATGGCGATCCACTCTCCTATGGGGAGAGCAACATATGAGTGTCGCTGTACTATGGCGATCCACTCTGCCCACGGGGAGAGCAACATATGAGTGTCGATGTACCATGGCGATCCACTCTCCCCATGGGGAGAGCAACATATGAGTGTCGCTCTACTGTGGCGATCCACTCTCCCCATGGGAAGAGCAACATATTGTGTCGCTGTACTATGGCGATCCACTCTCCCCATGGGGGAGAGCAACATATGAGTGTCGCTGTACTATGGCGATCCACTCTCCCATGGAAGAGCACATATGAGTGTCGCTGTACTATGGCGATCAACTCTCCCCGGTGAGAGCAACATATGAGTGTCGCTGTACTATGGCGATCCACTCTCCCCATGGGAAGAGCAACACATGAGTGTCGCTGTACTATGGCGATCCACTCTCCCCATGGGAAGAGCAGCATATGAGTGTCCTGTACTAAAGCGATCCACTCTCCCATGGGAAGAGCAACATATGAGTGTCGCTGTGCTTGGCGATCCACTCTCCTGGTGAGAGCAACATATGAGTGTCGCTGCATATGGCGATCAACTCTCCCATGGAGTGAGCAACATATGAGTGTCGCTGTGCTATGGCGATCCACTCTCCCCGGTGAGAGAAACATATGAGGTGTCGCTGTACTATGGCGATCCACTCTCCCCATGGGAAGAGCAACATATGAGTCTCGCTGTACTATGGCAATCCACTCTCGCCATGGGAAGAGCAACATATGAGTGTCGCTGTGCTATGGCGATCCACTCTCCCTGGTGAGAGCAACATATGAGTGTCGCTTTACTATGGCGAATCAACTCTCCCCATGGAGTGAGCAACATATGAGTGTCGCTGTGCTATGGCAATCAACTCTCCCCGGTGAGAGCAACACATGAGTGTCACTGTACTATGGCGATCCACTCTCCCCATGGGGAGAGCAACATATGACTGTCGCTGTACTATGGCGATCCACTCTCCCCATGGGTGAGCAACATATGAGTGTCGTTGTACTATGGCGATCCACTCTCCCCATGGAGAGAGCAACATATGAGTGTCGCTGTACTATGGCGATCCACTCTCCCATGGTGAGAGCAACACATGAGTGTCGCTGTAGTTTGGCGATCCACTCTCCCCCTGGGGAGAGCAACATATGAGTGTCGCTGTACTATGCCGATCCACTCTCAACATGGAGTGAGCAACATATGAGTGTCATTGTACTATGCGATCCATCTCCCCATGGAGTGAGCAACATATGAGTGTCGTTGTACAATGGCGATCCACTCTCACATTGAGTGAGCAACATATGAGTGTTGCTGTACTATGGCGATCCACTCTCCCCATGGAGTGAGCAACATATGAGTGTCGCTGTACTAAGGCGATCAAACTTCTTCCCATGGAGTGGAGCAACATACGAGTGTCGCTGTACTATGGCGATCCACTCTCCCCATGGGAAGAGCAACATATGAGTGTCGCTGTACTATGGCGATCCACTCTCCCCATGGGAAAAGCAACATATAAGTGTCGCTGTACTATTGGCGATCCACCCTCTCCATGGGGAGAGCAACATAAGAGTGTCGCTGTACTATGGCGATCCACTCTCCCCATGGGGAGAGCAACATATGAGTGTCGCTGTACTATGGCGATCCACTCTCCCCATGGGAAGAGCAACATATGAGTGTCGCTGTACTATGGCGATCCACTCTCCCCATGGGGAGAGCAACATATGAGTGTCGATGTACTATGGCGATCCACACTCCCGATGGGAAGAGCAACATATGAGTGTCGATGTACTATGGCGATCCTCTCTCCCCATGGGGAGAGAAACATATGAGTGTCGCTGTACTATGGCGATCCACTCTCCCCATGGGGAGAGCAACATATGAGTGTCGCTGTACTATGGCGATCCACTCTCCTCATGGGAAGAGCAACATATGAGTGTCGCTGTACTATGGCGATCCACTCTCCCCATGGGGAGAGCAACATATGAGTGTCGTTATACTATGGCGATCCACTCTCCCCATGGGGAGAGCAACATATGAGTGTCGTGTACTATGGCGATCCACTCTCTCCCCATGGGAAGAGCAACATATGAGTGTCGCTGTACTATGGCGATCCACTCTCCCCATGGGGAGAGCAACATATGAGTGTCGCTGTACAATGTCGATCCACTCTCCTGGTGACAGCAACATATGAGTCTCGCTGTACTATGGCGATCACTCTCCCCATGGAGTGAGCAACATATGTAGTGTCACTGTACTATGACGATCCACTCTCCCCATGGGGAGAGCAACATATGAGTGTTGCTGTACTATGGCGATCCACTCTCCCCCATGGAGTGAGCAACATATGAGTGTCGCTGTGCTATGGCGATCCACACTCCCCATGGAGTGAGCAACATACGGGTGTCTCTGTACTATGGCGATCCACTCTCCCCATGGAGTGAGCAACATATGAGTGTCGCTGTGCTATGGCGATCAACTCTCCCCATGGGGAGAGCAACATATGAGTCGTCTCTGTGCTATGGCGATACCACTCTCCCCATGGGAAGAGCAACATATGAGTGTCGCCGTGCTATGGCGATCCACTCTCCCTATGGGGGAGAGCAACATATGAGTGTCGCTGTACTATGGCGATCCACTCTGCCCACGGGGAGAGCAACATATGAGTGTCGCTGTACCATGGCGATCCACTCTCCCCATGGGGAGAGCAACATATGAGTGTTGCTCTACTGTGGCGATCCACTCTCCCCATGGGAAGAGCAACATATGAGTGTGTCGCGTACTATGGCGATCCACTCTCCCCATGGGAAGAGCAACATATGAGTGTCGCTGTACTATGGCGATCCACTCTCCCCATGGGAAGAGCAACATATGAGTGTCGCTGTACTATGGCGATCCACTCTCCCCATGGGAAGAGCAACATATTAGTGTCGCTGTGCTATGGCGATCAACTCTCCCGGTGAGAGCAACATATGAGTGTCGCTGTACTATGGCGATCCACTCTCCCCATGGAAGAGCAACATATGAGTGTCGCTGTACTTGGCGATCCACTCTCCCCATGGGAAGAGCAGCATATGAGTGTCGCTGTACTATGGCGATCCACTCTCCCCATGGAAGAGCAACATATGAGTGTCGCTGTGCTATGGCGATCCACTCTCCTGGGTGAGAGCAACATATGAGGTCGCTGCACTATGGCGATCAACTCTCCCCATGGAGTGAGCAACATATGAGTGTCGCTGTGCTATGGCGATCCACTCTCCCCGGTGAGAGAAACATATGAGTGTCGCTGTACTATGGCGATCCACTCTCCCATGGGAAGAGCAACATATGAGTGTCGCTGTACTATGGCGATCCACTCTCGCCATGGAAAGAGCAACATATGAGTGTCGCTGTGCTATGGCGATCCACTCTCCCTGGTGAGAGCAAACATATGAGTGTCGCTTTACTATGGCGATCAACCTCCCATGGAGTGAACAACATATGAGTGTTGCTGTGCTATGGCAATCAACTCTGCCCGGTGAGAGCAACACATGAGTGTCACTGTACTATGGCGATCCACTCTCCCCCATGGGGAGAGCAACATATGACTGTCGCTGTACTATGGCGATCCACTCTCCCCATGGAGTGAGCAACATATGAGTGTCGTTGTACTATGGCGATCCACTCTCCCCATGGAGAGAGCAACATATGAGTGTCGCTGTACTATGGCGATCCACTCTCCCCATGGTGAGAGCAACACATGAGTGTCGCTGTAGTTTGGCGATCCACTCTCCCCCATGGGGAGAGCAACATATGAGTGTCGCTGTACTATGCCGATCCACTCTCAACATGGAGTGAGCAACATATGAGTGTCATTGTACTATGGCGATCCACTCTCCCCATGGAGTGAGCAACATATGAGTGTCGTTGTACTATGGCGATCCACTCTCACCATTGAGTGAGCAACATATGAGTGTTGCTGTACTATGGCGATCCACTCTCCCCATGGAGTGAGCAACATATGAGTGTCGCTGTACTAAGGCGATCAACTCTTCCCATGGAGTGAGCAACATACGAGTGTCGCTGTACTATGGCGATCCACTCTCCCCATGGGAAGAGCAACATATGAGTGTCGCTGTACTATGGCGATCCACTCTCCCCATGGGAAAAGCAACATATAAGTGTCGCTGTACTATGGCGATCCACCCTCTCCATAGGGAGAGCAACATAAGAGTGTCGCTGTACTATGGCGATCCACTCTCGCCATGGGAAGAGCAACATATGAGTGTTGCTGTACTATGGCGATCCACTCTCCCCATGGGAGAGCAACATATGAGTGTCGATGTACTATGGCGACCACTCTCCCATGGGGAGAGCAACATATGAGTGTCGCTGTATTATGGCGATCCACTCTCCCGGTGAGTGCAACATTGATTGTCACTGTACTATGGCGATCCACTCTCCCATGGGGAGATCAACATATGAGTGTCGCTGTACTATGGCGATCCACTCTCCCCGGTGAGAGCAATATATGAGATGTGTCACGGACAAAAAAGAACAACCCAATCGTGGAGTCGCAGCCAATTTGTTCGACATAGCTTCACTCAAACTTTCTAGGGCCAGATAGACGGGCCCATGGGTCGGGTCCAGCAATTAAGCTTAGCGGAGAGGCTTCACGGAGACTGGTACGGTCCACCCGACAGACTAAGCTGTTTGACGACGCCTCGATGTCTGCCACGGACGCATCTCAGTGCCTGGGCCGGACTATTAGCCAATTTTACACTGACCAGTGCCCACCTGTTAAGCCACACGGCCCAGTTAAGTAGGAAAGGGGGGAAGGTGAGTGCGTGGTGGGGTGTAAATCTAGCTAATCAATTAAATGACCATTGACACCACAGAGAGTAAGGCGTGTAGGCGTGACTGTCATGATTTGAATATCCAATGGAATTAGAGGGAGATAACTTCGGGTATCAGGGGGGAAAAATACTGACCAATGGTACTCGCCCTTTTTGGACAGATCGGAACGGAATAAGAAGATGTGAGAGTGAGAGAACGGCAGAACGAGGGAGAACGAACAGAGAGACAGAGAGAGAGAGGTCTGAGTGTAATCTCTGAGAGAGAAGAGCAGAGAGATGAGGGGAGGAGAGGAGAGAACCAAGTGGGGGCATTAGCACGAGATAGTCTGCAGAGGAAGGACTTAGGAGAGATGTGGAGAGAGTTGCTACTAATGAAGAGGAAAAGAAAGAAGAAAAAAAAGAAAAGAAAAGCAACCATGTCCATTTGATAAGAGCAACTAGAAGAAGAGAAGAGAGTGCAATCGTTAATGCAGAAAAAAAAAGGGAAACAATCGATGTGAAACACTTTTCTATCTTCAGGGGGTTCACCTCAACTTGCCAGCGCCACTTTCATCGACAGACCAACCCCAGGCCAACATCTCACCTGCCCGGGCGCCAGCAGACCAAGACCGGGCCCAGCATTTTGTGTCGTGCTTGTGAAAGTACAGTGAAAAGAAAAAAAAAAAAAAAAGAAAAGACATGATTCTGAATAGTTAAGATCACCGGCCGGGTAAGTGAATCTATTTTCCCGGTTAGTTAATGAGTTTAGATAAATATTTTGTAAGCTCAGGAAAGAGAGAATGTTTTATTTGTTTGATTCCAATCTTTTATTTTTTCTTCTATGATCGTACATAAAGTTATGATTTTACAAAGTGGTTTGTGTGAGGGATGCATATTATGAATAAAAATTGTAAGAAACTGTGAGTGTTTTGGGGCTGTGCCTAGCCCTTTCCTCCATCGACATCACCCGGGGTTACATTTACACCGGGCCAGGATTTTCGGGCCCATTATTAAATTGTTCAACTTCTCAGAAGGAACTGGGGGGAAATTTAAAAGATTAAACCTAAACAAGGGTTTCTTACTGTAGTTCCCAAGAATTTAAATACAGGCGGGGCATTCTTCCAAGATATTAATACTAGGTTTGGCTTTCAGCCCCAGAGTACTTTTTTCGCAAGATTGCCTTAAAATTCGCTCTCAAGGGGGTCGCGCGGGGCGTCTTAAAAAAAACAAAACTACTTGTCCCAAGCTAATACTCATCAAAGGATTTCTTTTACGTCACTCTGTGGGAACCACCAGTTTGGTTTCGTGTAAAAAATCTTGTTCAAAAAAAAAAAAAAAAAAAGAGAAAATAATGGCGGAAGAAAAAAACCCCTTTTGAACAACTTGGAGCGTCGCTCGTGTTTTGGGTACTCGGAGATGAGTTGCGTGCATTCTTAAAAACCCAACCAAAAAGGGAAAAAGGATGAACGCGCGGAAAACCCGTTTCAGTAGAAAAAAACAGAGCAGAAAGACTAAAGCTAGCGCAGAGCAGGAAACAGAACGAAAAAGGGGAAGCACGGGAAACAGAAAGAAATGAAGCGAACAGAAAAAAAGGGCAGCGCAAGAGACAAAAAAATGGGGCGGGAAAACAAAAGATTAAGGTTTCAGGCTAATGATAATGGGGGCTAGGGAAACGCAGGAAACAAAAAATAAAAGTTAAATTTAGAGTTAAGAAAGTGGAATACAGAGGGAACCACAGGGAGGGTTCTTTTCCGGGACTCTGTGCCAGTTCCCTCCCGACCCAAGTTGCCAAAATTCCTGAAGGAACCGTTCGATTGATGCATAAATCAGTCTTTTTCGAAACTTTTTGCGACCATCGGGGTTTGGGCCTCCAAAGAGGGGGCATCATTTTGTGGGCGTTACGAGGGGAAAAGGCATTAAAAATTTTTCACTGCTTTAAACCCAGCGAACAAAGTCTTTTTCGGGCGCTGTAAAGGGAATCGTTGATAAAGGGATTTGACCCACAGAGGGGGGTTTTCAGGAAAAAATTTCGTTCAGCTAAATTACAAGCAGGGAAAACGTACACTCAGTTTGGGCACGTTTAATCACTTTTTTTGAAAAATGGCAGATTGAGGGGACGAAAAAGATTCACTGAATTGAAAGACTGTTATAAAGGAACAGATTTGCAGGTTGGGGCCCGATTAACCATATTTTTGAAAAGAGACACCAGAGACAGCGGGAGAGTTGTTGAATTCGCAGGGGTGTATAGGAGGCACGTTTGGGCCTAAGGGCAGGAAAACAGGTGCGGGCACAGGTGAGAAAGTCAAGGAAACGGGGGATTTTTTTTGCAAAGCTGCAAACCCAGTGGGGGGGCAAAAGGAAGGGCAAAGGGCATGGTTTTTCTTTTGCACAAGAAGGGACATGGGGCGAGGGATTGGCATGGGGTTCCAAAAGGGCAGCACCTTGCAAAGTGGTAAGGTTCCCCCGGGGAAACGACCCAGGGGAACCAAAGGATTCTCTAAAGGGGTGGAGGGGCAGCCTATGCTAGCACTGGACAGCAGTCATGCAATGGAGCACAGGCGGTGGTTGTTACCAGTGAAGAAGGGGGAGGCCACAGAGGTGAAAGTGTTACAACCTGTTGTTAGGGGGGTAGTACGAACAACGCTGTCGAAAAGGGGGATTTGACAGGGCAAACCAACCTGACCTAATCGATGCACTGTGAGGGATTTTTCCAGTTGCAAGATAGAAGTACGCCCCCTTTACTTCTCAGGCGATTTCTGCGTGGTGATGGGAAACCCCTTAAAAGATTGATCATGGAAAATATTCCGGGGGCAAGGGAAACCAGGGGATCCGATTTTTGACTGCTACGGGGGCACAGTTCAAACAGGGAGCAAGAAGGGGGAAAATTGATAAACCTTATCTTCCGGAAAGGGGGGAATCAGCATAGATGTGTCCCTATGATTTAGGGCAGCGCGGGAACAAGACCCTTTCGCCTAAGTCTTGGATTGGCAAGAGGGGAGAGAAACAGGAGGTTAGGGGAAAAGACAGTTTTTCTTGTAAAGGGGGGCTTTTGAACCGAGTGTTCCCCAAAGGGAAAAACGGGTAAGGGAACCCACTCATTAGAGGTACCACATTTTCGGACACGTCATGTCAGGGGGTCACATCGCTCAGGGCGGGTCATCTCGGCACCGCAAAACAGCTGACCAATCTTTGAGATTTTCAGGCCGGAGCAAGGGCAGACTAAATTTTTTCGCATTCGGTTACGTGTGTCAAAGGCAGCCCAAAGGGTAAAGAAGGCCCTCTTAAACATCCCCCTTTAATTTTGACACACCATTCGGGAGGGGCTGTTGATCTGTTTGGCCCAATCGCCCCCGCCCAAAAGGGGGCACAGGAAGGTTTTGAGCTGGGGCTAACGCGACCGTTTCCCAAAGCGTTGCATGAAAGGCGTAATCCGAAACAGGCGCTAAAGGGGCGGGGTAAAAACCCCTTCCTCGCGGGGGTTGCCAGCACAAATTCTCAGTGACAGGGGTCACAGCACCCCCAGGCGTGATGGGGGAGGCAACGGGGCTGCTAGGACACACAGCTTCTCACACCCCTTTCCACCCACAATAAAAAGGCTTGGGGAAGATTCAAGGGTTCAAAGGGGCATCTTAAGAAGCTCTGTGAGAAAGGCCGAAATTTGGGGACCGCACATTCCAGCGCACTTTTTCGCCACGGGGAAGCCCCTCAGGAACCCCCGGCTTTTCGCCATTTGAGCGCTGTATGGCGGACAGTTCGGGACCATGTGCATTCTCAAAGAGGGGGCCCCGGGAACAGGAGTCCAAAGGGGTCAAAACCACTTACATTTTGGGGGGACCTACGAAATAGGCTCGGGGAACATGTAAGGTCGCAAGGGGGGTTTGCAGAGGTGGGGCGTCCAGAAAAACAGTAGACAGGAAGGTGGGGAAAGCAATTCCTAAAGGGTTGGGAGATAAAGTCCTGTTTACAGCTTCCCAGGGATCACAACAAGCGCTAAAGCATTGGAAGGGACCTTTCACCACTTTGAAAAGGTGATCAGGACACCGAATCGAGTAAAGGGGAAATAAAAAATTTTTTCCAAAAAATTGCTCCGAAAATACATTCACGTAGACCCAGCACATAGGCGCAGCCAATCATTGAGGGAGGTGAAGGAGACCAGCAAAGGGGGGGAAATTTTGTTGCCTATTTCCGGAGAAGAGTCAACGGGATGTGTCCGTAGAAGGGCTAACAGTAGAGACAGGGAATTTTGGGGGGCTCCTAAAACATAAAGGGCTCCCTAAGAAAAACCAGGCAGGACAACTCTAGAACATGTAGGGTGGAGTTAAACGCAAAAACCCACATTAAAGCCAACCCGATCCCAACCACCAAGCAAAAACGGGGAAGGTAGAAAAGATTTGGCCCTTTGGGGGTGATTAACCGTCCAAAAAAAATCAAAATGCACCCTTCTTCTTAGTGAGGAAAAAGCAGGTTAGCATCGTTCTGTGCACTATAGACCTGAACAGTGTCACCAAGGTCGATGCAGGGCCCATCCAAACAGGGAAGACCTTTTCGCCAGACGCCACAAGCAAGCCAGTATTTACCAGATAGACGAGCGGGGTTTTACTGGCAAAAGCCTTGATGGGGACTCAAGGAAGCCCAAGAAATCCCCCTTTCCCTAGGGGGGCTATACCAGGGCGAGACCCTTTTTGGGATGGTAAACGCACCGCAGTCTTCCTGGGATATGAGGAAGTTTTTGAGGGGATTAAAGGGCTTGTGAATTTCATGGAACATTCTGATACATCCGAACAGGGAGGAGCATTGGGCAGCTGGGACATTTTTAGGAGGTTTGAGACAACCAATCTCACAGCCAGCCCAACAAAGTGCCGGGTTTTTTTTTTTTCCAAGCCGGGAGTTTCCGGGTTTTTTTGTCGGAAGCGACAAAAGCGCCAAAAGGGAAAGTAAAGATATAAATTCAGGAGCCAAAAACCAAAACAGAAGTCGGATCTGCTGGGTTTTAGGGTTTTATGGGGAGTTTGTTCCAAATTTCGCAAAAATCACGATCCCTCGTGATTGGTCAAGCGGGAAAACCCGGCAGGGGGTCAATGGTCAGCTGCAGAGCAAGCACGCAGACGTTGGGAAAACTATTTCCCGTCCCATCTTGAAGCACCAATTTTCCCAAAACCCATTTTTTTTTGGGGACAATCATCATTTTGGGGGTAGGTGCATATTTTTTACGGGACATGAAGGGGTCGATTCCCCTGGGATATCCACGGGAATTGAAAAAAGTGTAAGGGGGTAGCAACGGGGAAAAGGGAGTGTTTACTGCGTTGGGCCGGCAGAAGTCCACAAATCTTTATGGAAAGAGTTCTGATGAGACTGATCATCACCCTCAAATTCCGCAGGGCGCAGCTAAAAACAGCAGGTTCCTTGGGGCAAGGGGACGCCCCCTACGGACAGTGCAGTACATTCCAGGTCGACAGAATGTCGGGCGACTTTTTAAAGGGGCCGGAGTCTAAAAGCGAAAACCAAGGAATCAGCATACCGGGGTCTTTGTTGATATAGGTTGATTACAGTTTTGTTTTGGGAAAGGGTTCTTCCCAGTTTTTCTAAGGTCAAAATTTTTTTTGTGTGAGACTTGTTTTATATTTTTTTTTGGAACTTGTTCAGTGGATGATTAGCTTGGGGCATACTCGCTTTTGAGTGAGCATTATTTTTCAAAAGTGAGGATGGAATTCCCCAGTGAAGTGTCAGGATCGTGATCATATTATATTTTGCTTTTCAAAGAATTGTGAAAGAAGAAATTTGGGAAATCCCAGTAGGGGAATCGCATAAGTGCGCACAGAGGTCGTTATAAAATGAATTGAAATAAAGCAAGAGCGCACTTCAAATAACCATTGGAGTGGTATTCACTAAAAAATTTTTAAATTTTTAAACCGTTGGGTTGTAAAGATTTTTTTAAACTTTGCACTGTAGCGTGTGTCAGAAATTCGGTTTTGTTTTTTTTTTTTACCCTTGTTTTGAGACAATGCGGGGCATGGCTTTTTTCAAGGGGAAATTTACGGGCAAAAAAAGAAACAACCCCAAATCTGGAGTCGCCCCAAAAGTTCGGGCATAACTTCAACTCAAACATTCTAGGCGCCAAAGACGGGGCCCCCTGGGGGTTTGGGGCCACCAATTAAGCTTAGCGAGAGCTTTACGGAAAGGGAAAAGGTCCACCCAGACAACAACTTTTGACCACGCCTCTATGTCCTGCCCGGACGCATCTCAGTGCCTGGCCGGACACATCTAAAACCAATTTACACTGACCATGCCCACACTTAAGCCACACGGCGCCAGTTTTAATAGGAAAAAGGGGGAAATATGCGTGGTGGGGGTGAAATCTAGCAATCAATTAAATACCAATTTACCACCACAGAGATAAGGCGGTAGGCGGACTGTCATGATTTGAAAATCCAAAAGAAAAAGAGGGGGATAACTTTGTACAGGGGGAAAAAAACTGACCAATGGGACTCACCCTTTTTTTCAGACGGGAAAGGGAAAAAGAAGGGTGTGAGAGGGGGAAACGGCAGAACGGGGAGAACGAACAGAGAGACAGAGAGAAGGGTCTAGTGTAATCCAGGAGAGAAGAGCAAGAGATAGGAGGAAGAGAGAACCAATGGGGGGGTTAGCACGAGATAGTCTGCAAGGAAACTTGGAGAGATGTGGAGAGAGTTCTACTAATGAAGAGGAAAAGAAAGAAGAAAAAAAAAAAAGAAAAAGCAACCATTTTCCCTTGATAAAGCAGACAGAAGAGAAGAGAGAGAGTGCAATGCGTTAATGCAGGGAAAAAGAAAAGGGAAAAAATCGTGTTTAGTCACTGTTCTATCTTTTCACGGGGTTCGACCTCATATTGGGCCCCGCCACTTTTATCGACAGACCAACGCCAGTGCCAACACTCCCTGACCAGGCCAGCGACCAAACCATGCCCCGTTGTGCGTGCTTGTGAAAGTGACGTGAAAAAAAAAAAAGAAAAAAAGAAAAAAAAGACAGTGATTTGTGAAAAGTTTAAAATCACCTGGCCAGGTAAGTAGAAAACATTTTCCCGGTTTGTTAATGATTTTAGATAAATATTTTTTTGAAGCTCAGGAAAAGAAATGTTTTATTTTGTTTTTATTCATATGCATTGATTTCTTCTAGATCATTACAAAAAGTTTTTAGACTTTACTAGTGGTTTGATGGGACGGACAGAAAAGAATGAGATTTTTAAGCAACTGTGAGTGTTTTGGCTTGCGCTACCTTTTCCCCCATCGCTCAACCGAGGTTTTACAGAGGTCCCGATAGGCGACCATCTCCCCATGGGGAAGCAACATAAAGTCCTGATTATGGCGACCCTCCCCCTCGGGGATAAAAAATGAGGTCCTGTACATGGGGACCCCCTCCCCATGGCGAAACAATAAATTATGTCGCTGACTATGCGATCCCCTACCCGTGAGAGCAACAAAAGAGTGTCGATGTACTAGGCGAACCACTCTCCCCGGGAAGCAACATGAGTGTCGCTGTATTTTGGCGACCCTTCCCCGGGGGGTCAACATTGATGTCGCTGTACAGGCATCCCTCTCCCCATGGGGAGAGCAACATATAGTGCGCGTACTATGGGAATCCCCCCCAGGAGAGCAACATTATTCGCTGTACTAGGCGAAACTCCCCCCCATGGGTGAGCAAC
>CM031619.1:10955591-10958091 GCA_018398815.1 Conus ventricosus
TTCACCCCCACTACACAATACCTCCCCCCTTATTACTTTAACCGGCGACGTCTGACTTAACTGTGGGCACTGGTCTTGTAAATTAGCTGTATCTGTCTGACCTAGACGTATAGATCCGTCTGGCAAGACCTATTTGAGACGTTGGTCAAGCCACTCAGTCCGTCCGCAGGATGGTGCCGTCTCCGCGAAGGACTAGAAAATAGCCTCCTCGCCGTGCCTAATTGGCTGATGCGACACATGAAGTCGTCTGCCTGGAAACCAGGATCCTTGAGTTTGGAACTTATGTCCAATTGAACTGGCTGGCGACTGACCACGATTACAGCTTTTCTTTTTTTTTGTCCGTGACAGGGGGGACTTGTGTATCAGTTGTAGTTACGCAAACAGACTGCAAGTCATCATCGATACAAATGAGATTAACTGCAACACATGTATCAATCAAATGAAGAAAAATCATAACGTCATTATTTACTTTTACGGAGATAAACTAGACTAGCATCACCTACACAAACGCCAATAAACCACGACATCATTATCTACAATAACGAAGATACACTATCACGTCATCACCTACACTAATGAAGATACACTGCAACAGAATCACCTACCCGCATGAAGATAAACTGCAGCATCACTATTTACAAAAACAAAGATAAACAAACTGCCACGTCATCACCTACATTAGTGAAGATAAATCATGTTATCGCATCCTAATGAGGTCACACTACTTTATCAAGAGAAACTACAGTGTCATTTTCTACAACAATTGACACGAAACACCACGTCATAGCCTATACTTACGAAGATAAACTACAACGTCATTTTCTACACCAGTGAAGATCAACTGCACGTCATTATCTGTTCAGACACGACCACTACACGTGATTTTCTACACAACTACAGATATAAAGTACAACGTCATTATCTACACGGAGAGAAGATACAACTAGAATTCCGTTATCTGTTGAGACACATATGACGATAAACTTACGTCATTTTCAACACGAGTAAAGGTAAATGTACAAGGTAAGGTAAGGTAATGTTGCTTATAGCCCAGCCGACCGCAAAGGGCCATATCAGGGCTGTCACCACGTTGAAGTCAACTCACAAGTCATTCATTCACACACCCCTTTAAAATACATCTTCTAAAAACACCTGAAATGTTATAAAATCTTTCCACTGTAAAATCTCAGATGAGATGAAAAATGTTAATCTCTTTCCCAAAAATTCAAAGATCACGTCAGGTGGGACATCTCTGAACAAGGTTTTACATGGGATCTGCTGTAAAATGTTTTATGTCTCACATCATGCCAAGTCCCAACACTCTAAAAGAATTATGTTTCATTGTGAGTGGTACATGACATGGAATGTAAATCTACAAGGTCATCATCTAAAGAGACACAGGTGAAGGACTATCGCATCGCCATCTACACTCGTGATGATAAAGTACAGCACTGTCCTATAGAGCAAACGAAGGTCAAGTACAACGTTCATTTCGTCATGACGGCAGTGTGTGTCCCACAGCTGTTCACCTTCAAACGATTCTCAAAGCTGTGTTCTCGTGTCTACAGCAAACTTGTTCAACACAGCTGACATGTCTCACACACAGCCCAGGGACAGGATAATACGTGTCAGCTTGTACTGCGTGAACATAATTATTATGCACATGATCCATACTGGAGGGAGTGGCCACACACACGGGGTTTGTATCTCTGGTGTCAATCAATTCACGTTGTAACGTTGGCCCGACGTTGAACACAGCCTTGTGTGAAGAGGAGGAACAGACAATAGTAATAATAAGGATAATAATAATAATAGTAATAATAAAGATAATAATAATAATAATAGTAATAATAATAACAATAATGATAATAATATAAGAATGATAATAATCATCATCATCATAATGATAATAATAATAATGATGATGATGATGATGATGATGATGATGATGATGATGATGATGATGATAATGACTATAATAATGATGACAATGATGATGATGAAATAACATAAAATAAAAACACATATACGGTACTTTTCACACCAGAAACAGACAACAATCAAGGGACTCTATTTCCAACAACTGGGCGACAAGCAAGACATGGCGAATAGTGGCTTGGAATAAGAGCCACTGTCTTCAAAGCTTAAACGTTCTGTTCAGTATCGACTTTCGTGCAAAAGGGGTGAACACTTTACATGTACAAAAAAAAAGATCTATACTTTTCTTTACATCTGTTATGACCCTCAGCACGTGTTTACGCGACAGAAGCAATTCAATTGTAAGATGATGCCACAGTCGTTTTATCCAATCAAAGACACGCATAGAATCAAATCATTCCATGCGTTTTAAGTTTTACCCATGAAAGAAAACAACAACGTAATTTCCATTTCAAATGTGGTTAAAAGAAACACGTTCGGAACCGTTTAATTAAGACAGATGTCAGTATCTAAAATTTCAGTTGTGAGAAATGGCATCTTCTCAAAATGCCACGAAGCATGG
>CM031619.1:10968091-10970591 GCA_018398815.1 Conus ventricosus
TTACATAGATTGGTATGTCATTGGGTTTTTTGTATGGTTTGTACACATTGTCATTGAGGTTAATGTTATGTCTAGGTAATTCACTACTTTTTTATTTGCTTCTATTGTGATTTTTAAATTGTGGTTTTTGAAGATTTTACATAATTCTTTTTTCTTGTTTTCAATAGTTCAATAGTATTCGAATACAACCTTTGGAAAACCAGCTATATATAATATCATTCCCATAACCGACACAATGTAGCAGTGTTGAACAGACAACACATAAACGATGCTGCTGCCGTCTGACTGTTGATCAGGGCGTTGCAGATAGTGATGGGAAATGCTTGGCGGAGCCTACCTCCTCTCCAGATGGTGTCACGTGCATGCTGGTATGAATCGCAGGATCCTTCATGGGCGATTCGGATCTTCTACAAAGCGTGTACACCCACACACAGAGGTTTGTCTCGACAAAAATGACAGCCCTGACTTTTGAACTTCCAGTGAACGGAGAGAACGATGGTGATCGACAAGCGTTGGCTCTTACCTATGGTGAAATCAGCACCAGAGGAAAGGTCGTCTCTCCTGACAGGTCAAAGTCTTTGATTCCAGTGAATCATTATCAGATCGATCTTCCTAATCGTTATAACGGTCTCAAAACAGAGACGCGTCTTTAACCTCTTACAATATGCATAGATTATATTCCAAATCCCGATTATTCATAGTCTATAAAATCGAAAATTCGAGAAACATGGTGCCTTAGAACCAGTTTACAAACATGGAATATTCTGCAAGGTTTGAAACTCGTGACGTGGTATAGCCAATCAAAATGTTCCTGGCATACGATAGCCAATCAAAATGTTCCTGACATACTACAGCCAATCAAAATGTTCCTGACATACGATAGCCAATCAAAATGTTCCTGACATACGATAGCCAGTCAAAACGTTCCTGACATACTACAGCCAATCAACATGTTCCTGACATACTATAGCCAGTCAAAATGTTCCTGACATACGATAGCCTGTTCCTGACATACGATAGTCAGTCAAAATGTTCCTGACATACTACAGCCAATCAAAATGTTCCTGGCATACTATAGCCTATCAAAATGTTCCTGACATACGATAGCCAATCAAAATGTTCCTGACATACTATAGCCAATCAAAATGTTCCTGACATACTACAGCCAATCAAAATGTTCCTGGCATACTACAGCTTATCAAAATGTTCCTGACATACGATAGCCAATCAAAATGTTCCTGACATACGATAGCCAATCAAAATGTTCCTCGCATAGTATAGCCAGTCACAAGGCTTGGGATTTTCTTGAAAGTTCGGGACCGTGAGATGCTATAACCAATCAAAATGTTCCTGACATAGCATAGCCAATCAACATGCCTGGAACTTTCTAAAACGTTCGGACGGTGACGTGCCATAGCCAATCAAAATGTTCCTGACATACTTAAACCAATCAACATGCTTGAAACTTCCTCAAACGTTCGGACCGTGACGTGCCATAGCCAATCAAAATGTTCCTGACAGACTATAGCCAATCAAAATGTTCCTGACATACGATAGCCAATCAAAATGGTCCTGACAGACTGTAGCCAATCAAAATGGTCCTGATATACTATAGCCAATCAAAATGTTCCTGACATACTATAGCCAATCAAAATGTTCTGACATACTATAGCCAACCAAAATGTTCCTGACATACTACAGCCAATCAAAATGTTCCTGGCAGACTATAGCCAATCAACATGTTTGGAACTTTCTAAAACGTTCGGACCGTGACGTGCCATAGCCAATCAAAATGTTCCTGACATAGTACAGCCTATCAACAGACGTGGAACTTTCTAAAAAGCTCGTTACACTGACGTGCCATAGCCAATCAAAATGTTCCTAACAGAGTGCAGCCTATCAAAAGGCTTGGAAGTTTTCTAGAAAGTTCGGGACACTGACGTGCCACAGCCAATCAAACTGTTCGGCACTTTCAAGAAAGTTAGACAGCCTTGACCTCACACAACTAATCAAAATGCATGGTACAGTTTCAGAAAGTGTCTGGAATCGTCTAGAAGCTTCTCGCACATTCGGGAAAGATCTTGGACTAAAGGAAACTTCCAGAATGATTACGTAGTCTGCGCTATACGTCATCGGGAAAACCAACGGCACGTGAACTTTTACTACAAATCTGAAGCCAAGTCCAAAATACAGCCAAGTGCAGTCGATGTGCTCGTCACACGGTTCAGGCAATTGTGGGCCAGCATGTTGGGCTAATGGTGTTTGGTTGTGGGCTGCCGGTGTGATGACTTGGCATTTTTCACTTCCCTCAATGAGGGCGTGTTGTCTCCCCTGTCTGTTAGATCGCTTGTTTGTTCGTTTGTTTGTTTTGTTAGTCAGCCTGCTCAACAACAACAACAACAACAACAACAACAACAATAACAAGAAGACGGATTTCAACAAAAACTGCCGTGAAGAAAAATGGTCAAAGAATGAAGCCATTAAGGTCTGGATCCGTGGA
>CM031619.1:10975591-10978091 GCA_018398815.1 Conus ventricosus
ACTGACAGACGGGCAGACAGATAAACACACAGAGAAGAGAGAGAGAGAGAGAGAGAGAGGAGAGAGAGAAGAGAGGCAGACAGACTGCAGAGAGACAGACAGACAGAGAGAGAGAGAGCGAGAGAGAGAGAGAGAGAGAGAGAGAGAGAGAGCGAGGAGAGAGAGAGAGAATCAGACGGACAGCAGACAAACAAAAAATGACATGACACAGAGACAATCCCACGGGGGAAACGCACACACCGCCACACAGAGAGACAGACAGACACACAGACAAATATGGAGCAAAGAGAGAGAGACAGACCCACAAAGAGAGAAAAGAGAGAGAAAAGAGGGGAGAGAGAGAGAGAGAGAAAAAGAAAAGAAGAGAGAGAGAAAAGAGAGAGTTGGAAAAAGCAGAGAGACACACACAGATAGAGAAAATATGAAAGTACAGAGAGAGAGAGAGAGAGAGAGAGAAAAGAGAGAGAGAGAGAGAGAGAGAGAGAGAGAGAGAGAGAGAAAAGAGAGAAAAGCGAGAGAGAATTGGGAAAACTCGAAAAAATGTTATTGATAAGGGCCGTAGCCCGTTATGAAGGGGCATGTGAACAACATCTAAGAAACTGTAATCGAAAAAGAGAAAAAAACAAGGAGCGAAATTCCTCAACAAGTGCCTATAAACAAACACAGAAAGAAAAAATCACAACCAATGAGATATAGAGATCTCTATGATGTCACCAGAGCGAGACAGACGGACAAGACAGACAGACAGACAGAGACAGAAAGACAGACAAGAGTTAAGTCAGATAAAGACAGACAGACAGACAACAGAGATGGTCTTGACTAGTTGAAAAAAAAATAGGAGATGGGAGTAATGTGGGTTTGTAATCTCTCTCTCTCTCTCTCCTTTCTCTCCTCTCTCTCTCTCTCTCTCTCTCTCTCTCTCTGTTGCATGTGTTGTGTGTTGTGTGGGGGTGTGTGTGTGTGTGTGTGTGTGGTGTGTGAGAGAGAGAGAGAGAGAGAGAGAGAGAGAGAGAGAGAGAGAGAGAGAGATGGGAGAGAGAGAGAGCGACCGAGCGCGCGCGCGCGCGTGCCCCTAAGTAAAAAGCAAGAGGCAATGGAGCGCTATTTCCTTTTATTTTTTCCCCCAAAAAAAATCGGAAGGGGCCCCGGGGGGGGGGGTGGGGGGGGGGGGGGGGGGGGGGGGGGGGGGGGGGGGAGGGGGGGAGGGGGAAGAACGGGTTTTGCCCTCCCCCCCCCCCAAACCCCCCCCACACCCCAACCCCACCCCACCTCCACCCATCCTCTTTTCCACAGAAAGTGCCAGTCTGAACAAAACCTCGCGTCGCTGGAGCAACTGCTCAAGCCGTACCTGATAGCGTCTGTGACACCAGCATCCCACAGACCCAAAATGGGGGGAAAGGCCTAGTTTTGCTGCCCCCCCCCCCCCCCCCCCACTCCCCCCACCCCACCCCAACAACCCCTTTGTCCTCATGCTACTTACCGACTGGCACTCTCAATGACAAATTTAAGAAAGAAAAAAAAAATTATCTTGCTGTGTTTAGCGGGGACCCCGGGAAACGGACAATGCAAGCTTTCCCTTGCGTTCCACGAGGAAGTGGACAATATCAACAAGAAGGAATTCGCATCGGGGAACTGTGGCTCACAAGGCAGCAAAAAAAAAAAATAATAAAAAAAAAAAAAAAAAAAAAAAATATTAATATATATATATATATATATATATATATATATATATATATATATATATAAGGGAGGGGGAAAGGGGAGAATGGGACTAGGTGGGAGGGGGGGGGCAGGTGCTCTAATACATCCTGCCCCCCACCCCCACCTCACTTCCCCTCGCCTTTATACTCTCTCTCTCTCTCTCCCCTCTCCTCTCTCTAAAATCTGAATAGGACGTGTATTTTGCGGTATTGACCAGGAAGAGGCCTCAATGCAGGTAAAACACTACATTACCTTCAGCATCTGTGTGGCATCGTTCCCCCCACCCCCCACCCCCCTCTCTCCCCCCCCTCTCCCCCCCCTGTCCCCCCCCTGTCCCCCCCCCCCCCCCCCCCCCTTCTTTCCCTTCCCTACCCATCCTGCCCTCGAAACACGGACGGGTTGGTCAATATTCACGTTTACCTCCCAGTAAAGAAGATAACCGATACATTGAATGGGGGGAAAAATAAAAGAAAAAGCTCAACTAAAAATCAAAAGTCCTTTCCGTCTCTAGAGATCTTTCTTTCAGGGTATAAAAGTGGGTATTGTCCCGGAGTGCTGCCCCTTCCCTTGACCCCGCTGTGACCCAAGCAGTTCTTGGACCAAACTCAGTTGAACATTCCCCTCGTATTTAGTCCACCCCGTCCACACTCCCTCTCAGAACCATGACCACCACTCGCTGTGGGCGCACACTCACCACAACCCACGCTCCCCTATTCCCGTTACCGCAGCCCTGGACATCGTGAGTGGCATGGGCATTCGCTTTGCTTCAGCAGTCTAGAAGATCTACTCCACCAAGCCA
>CM031619.1:10988091-10990591 GCA_018398815.1 Conus ventricosus
AAACAAACCAACAGACAAACAAACTAACAACAAACAAACCAACAGACAAACAAACAACAGACAAACAAACCAACAAACAAACCAACAGACAAACAAACCAACAGACAAACAAACCAACAGACAAACAAACCAACAAACAAACCAACAGACAAACAAACCAACAGACAAACAAACCAACAGACAAAGCAACAGACAAACAACCATCAACAAACAAACCAACAGACAAACAAACCAACAAAAAAACCCATCAACAAACAAACCAACAAACAAACAAATCATCAGACAAAAAAACCCAAACAACAAAAAACCAAAAAACAAACAAATCATCAGACAAACAAACCAACAGACAAACAAACCAACAGACAAACAACAAAACAAACAAACCATCAGAAAAAACAAACCAAACAGTAATTCATTATTACCTTCTTCTGGTGGAAACTAAAACCCGGGAAACCGCAGTTATTTGTGTTTTGTGGGGGTTTTTCCCTTTTCATGAATAAACAAAAACAAATATTGTGGCTTGGCCAGCAAGACGGGCCCTTGACTTTGGCTCAGAACGGGAGCTAAAAGGAGAAGTATTGTACATGTCAGCAACGCCCACAACCGCTTATTTTTCAAAACTGGCAGCATCTGTGGCATCTCTCTCACTCTCTTTCTCATCCTTCCAAAGCCTGGCAGCGCCCCTTGAATTCCCAAGTCAAGGCTGCCGTCAGCAGTCGACGTTTCCAACTTTCATTTTGAAAAAGCAGACAAACAATCAGTTCTGATGCGGTCCCGGGGGTCGGCGCGGCTATAAAACCACGTGACACGGAGACACCAAGGAGGAAGATGGGAGGAAAGGGTCACGAGGTTGTGTAGAGTTCGCTCCCTTTTTAAGCGGAAACGGAAACCGCCCGTGGTGAAATTTACGTAGTGTTGCGGGAACTTTTTTCGAAAAGCGTAGGAACGAGAAGAGCGGGGCGCAGTAGTTTCCTACTTAAAGCTGGCTTATATATATAATAATATATATAATATAATATATATAATATATATATAAATATATATATATATTATAATATATATATATATAAAATATAAATATATATAATATATAAATATAAAATATAATATATGATTATTATAAAACCCCTAAAAAGAAAAGAAATGAAAATCATAAAGAAAAAAAAGACATAAAAAGATCTATGTACACATCAACAATGACAACAACGAACGCGCGGACATGCATACCCTCTCAACCCTTTTCCCACAATGTAACTCGAACTTTGGTAATACCGGGCAGCATGTGCTGTGCCCAAGCATATGAATATCATCATTATAATTGCTATCATTACAATGCATTACAATACAAGACATTGCAATACAAAACATTACATTGCAATACATTACAATATATTACATTGCAATACAATACATTACAAAAACATTTCATTTCATACAATACATTACAATACAAATGCAAAACAAAACAATACAATACAATGCAACACAGCACAACTCAACACAGCACAACTCAACACAGCACGGCACAACACAGCACAACTCAACACAAACACAACTCAACACAGCACAAAACCCCAAAACAGCACAACTCAACACAACACAACACGGCACAACACAGCACAACACAACGCAACGCAACGCAACGCAACGCAACGCAGCACGGGACAGCACAGCACAGCACGGGACAACGCCAAAGCAACGCAACGCAGCACAGCACGGCACGGCACAACACAACGAACGCAACGCAACGCAACGCAACGCAACACAACGCAACGCAACGCAACGCAACGCAAAACAACACAAAGCAACGCAACGCAAAAGCAACGGAACACAACGCCACGCAACGCAACGCAGCGCAACGCAGCGCAACGCAACACAGCGCAGCGCAGCACAGCACAGCACGGCACAGCACAGCACAACACAACGCAACGCAAAAGCAGCCCAACACGGGACGGCACGGCACGGCACGGGACGGCACGGCACGGCACAGCACAGCACAACACACACAACACAACGCAACGCAACCCAACACCGGCACGGGACGGCACGGCACGGCACGGCACGGCACGGCTCACAGCACAACACAGCACAACACAGCACAACAAAACGCAACGCAACCCAACACGGCACGGCACGGCACGACACGGCACAGCACGGCACAACACAGCACCGCACAGCACAGCACAACACAACGCAACGCAACGCAACACGGCACAGCACAGCACAGCACAGCACGGCACGGCACAGCACAGCACAGCACGGCACGGCACAGCACAGCACGGCACGGCACGGCACGGCACGGCACAGCGCAACGCAACGCAGCACAGCACAGCACAGCAGGGCACATCACAGCACAACACAACACAGCACAACACAACACAACACACAACAACACAACACAGATGAAGCTGAACTGCGGAGAAGACAGGAGCAATGCATTTGACATTGCAGAGATGGGCAGATGGGAAGGTGAGACCTCCCCCCCCCCCCCCCCCCCCCC
>CM031619.1:11005591-11010181 GCA_018398815.1 Conus ventricosus
CTATTTGTGATCGTGAGTTATCCGTTTGTCACAATAGCAAGAACAGTTCTGAAATTGTGAGATGTTCCCAAGACAAAGTGCTTAACTTATATGGAAAGAAAATGCTGAATATGTGTACTGTACTGGGATTGCATATCTTAAACGGGGTATGTGATGGCGACTCAGAGGGTCGATTCACATACATTGCTGACACAGGAAATAGTGTGAATGATTATTTTCTAGTATCTGTACAGCTTTTTGAGTTATTGTGTGACAAGTTGACTTTAAAAGTACTGGAAAGATTTGAATCTGACCACTTACCTCTTCTGTTATGTATAAATAAACGAAGTGACAAGATGTGTTTCAACCGAAAATCATATGCTGAAAGTGACCAGTTTATTGTTAAATATTGTTGGAACCAAGATTTTGCTCAGCAATTCTCTTTCTCCATGAGTACAGAAGAGGTTCAGAAAAAGTTATCAGATAGTGAAGACTTGATGCATGTCGATGTCAATGATGCAATAAATCAATTTAATATCGTTGTTAAAGAACAAGCTAAAATCATGGAGAAAAGAATACCAGCAAATAAAAACATCACACAGAATAATTGTATGACTATGAATGTAAAACGTCTAAACGCAAATGTGTAGATTATTTAGAATATTTAGGAAAACGCTCGATAAAGAAGACAGGGTTCCATTTTGTATTGCAAGGCGTGAATACAAGAACTTAAATAAGAGAAAACAGAAGGAGTATAATGACCGATTGTTAAACGAATTGGTGAATTCAATCCAAAGTCAACAACTCTTTTGGAAATCTTTTCATAAAATGTCAAGAAGAAGATCACAACCTTCCAACAACATTTCTATGTATGAATGGTATGAACATTTCAGAAATTTGCTGGAAAATGTGGATGATGAGAATGACAGTATGGAGGAAACTTTGATTGAAGAGAATGAAAATGAAGTGTATATACATGACAGACCAATATCTAAGGAAGAGATACTGCTTGCCATAAGGAAATTGAAAAATGGCAAATCTGCTGGGCCAGATGGTATGATTGGGGAATTTTTCAAGAATTCTAGTGAATATACTTTGAGCTTCTTAGTAAAGCTGTTTAATTTTCTGTTTGATTCTGGAATATATCCTGACAGCTGGAGAGAATCTGTGATTTTACCTTTATTTAAGAAGGGCAATGTCAATAATGTGAACAATTATAGGGGATATCATTGAGTAATATTTGTAGTAAATTGTATAGTTCTGTTATCAATAGCAGATTGTGTGAGTGGGTGCATTGTAACAATATAACTGGTGAACATCAGGGTGGGTTCAAAAAAGGTTACTCAACAATTGACCATTTATTCACTTTACTAGCTGCGATTCAAAAACAGTTTGTAAGTAATCAAAAATTGTATGTTGCATTTGTGGATTTGAAAGGCCTTTGATTCTATCTCTCGTAAACTTTTATGGCCTATTTTGATGAAAATGGAATTAAAGGTAAGTTATAAACGATGTGTAAAGAGCATGTATATTGAAGTAAAAGCAAGAATAAGATCAGGAGCAAAACTCTCTGATTTGCTTATGTGTTCTCGAGGCGTTAAGCAGGGTGATGTTTGTAGCCCTATATTGTTCTCTTTATTTATAAATGAACTTGCATTTGAAATAATTGAAAAGGGTAAAACATGGAGTAACTTTTGATGTTATAGAATTGTTTATTCTGCTTTTCGCCGATGACATTATATTACTGTCCAAAACTCCAATTGGGCTCCAGCGACAACTAAATAGTTTGCATTCAGCAGCAAACAGACTGGAATTAAAAGTTAATATGAGTAAAACTAATATTATTGTATTTCGGAAGGGAGGGTACTTAGCGCAGACTGAGAGATGGACTTACGGGAATGAAAGAGTCGTTGTAGTTAATGCGTATAAATATCTTGGGAATATACTTCACAACAAAACTTAGTTTCAATTTTGCATGCCAAGATATTGTAAACAGAGCAAAGAAAGCAGCAATAGCTATCCTTCACATTTTGTATAAATTAGATTGTAACTCATTTCGTGTTTTTTCAAAGTTGTTTGACTCACAAGTACAGTCAATTTTGCAGTATGGAGCTGAGATCTGGGCTTTCGAATCAAGTGTAATTATAGAGAAAGTTCATTTATATACATTAAAGCGTTTCTTAAAAGTTGACATCAGAACTCCTAATGACATGGTTTATGGTGAACTAGGAAGGTATCCAATTTATCTAAACTCATATGTAAAATGCATTAAAATATTGGTTGAAGCTGACCAGAATCGATGAAAATAGGATGCCTTTTAAAGCATACAGAATGTTGTTGTTTCTAGATAATAATGGTAAGAAAACATGGGCTTCCAAGGTACGACAGTGTTTAAATTCTTATGGGTTTGGATTTGTTTGGGATAACCAGGGTGTTCAGGACGTATCTAGGTTTCTGAAATGTTTTAAAGAGAGGATTATTGATTGTAGATGGCAGGACTGGCATGAACATGTCAATCATAGCGATAGATTCATACAATACAGACATTTCAAGACTACTCATGAGTTAGAACCATATATTACTATAAAAATGAATCGATATTATGAGCACATTGGCTAAATTTAGATTTGGTGTCTCTGACATTGCCTGCCATCGTTTAAGATATTCCAACCCTGCCGAAGTCGAATTGATATGCCGTTTATGTGTGTTTAGCAAGGGAAGATGAAGTTCATGTTTTGTTATGTTGCCCTGCACTACATAATCTCAGAACAAAATTTATCCAGCCAAAGTATTTTACCGACCCATGTCATTTCAGGTTAGTATTACTGTTGTCGACAAGAAAAGAGCATGTCCTCTCCAATTTGGCTGTATATGTATATGAAGCACAGAAAAGATTGCGTGCTGCTACCTAATATTTCATCTAACGATGCATTTGAATTATTTTCATGAATTTCTTAACATTTTTTTTTTCTATGTGTACCTTAATTTGATTTATTGTGTTCAATTGTATGCCCCATCAGAATGGGGCCTTGGCCTTAAAACTGATTAAACATTCGTATTCGTATTCGTATTCGTATTCTCTCTCTCTCTCTCTCTCTCTCTCCTCTCTCTCTCTCTCTCTCTCTCTCTCTCTCTCTCTCTCTCCAAAACGAGCCCCCACCCCCACCCCCACCCACCCCCACCCCTCAGACTGCAGGGAATCCTGGCCGGTGCTGCCAGACTCACTTCCAGTCATCAGCAGTTGGAACATCAGTTCTCTCCCCTGGCTGCCAGCGCTCCCTTGGCTTCCTGTCCTTCCGCTGATTGAGGACAAAATGACTTCTCAGCGCCTCCCTGATTGACGACAAAATGACTTCTCAGCGCCTCCCTGATTGACGACAAAATGACTTCTCAGCGTCTCCCTGATTGACGACAAAATGACTTCTCAGCGCCTCCCTGATTGAGGACAAAATGACTTCTCAGCGCCTCCCTGATTGAGGACAAAATGACTTCTCAGCGCCTCCCTGATTGACGACAAAATGACTTCTCAGCGTCTCCCTGGTTGAGGACAAAATGACTTCTCAGCGCTCCCTTGGCTTCCTGTCCTTCCGCTGATTGAGGACAAAATGACTTCTAAGCGCCTCCCTGATTGAGGACAAAATGACTTCTAAGCGCCTCCCTGATTGAGGAAAAAATGACTTCTCAGCGCCTCCCTGATTGAGGACAAAATGACGTCTCAGCGCCTCCCTGATTGAGGACAAAATGACGTCTCAGCGCCTCCCTGATTGAGGACAAAATGACGTCTCAGCGCCTCCCTGATTCAGGACAAAATGACTTCTCAGCGCCTCCCTGATTGAAGACAAAATGACTTCTCAGCGCTTCCCTGATTGAGGAAAAAAATGACTTCTCAGCGCCTCCCTGATTGAGGACAAAATGACTTCTCAGCGCCTCCCTGCCCCCTGGTCACTGCCTCACCAACGGCTGTCTCCACTCATCTGACGTCATCTTTCTCCACCCGCCCCCTCACCCCCCCCTCCTTCCTCTATCTACATCCCTCGTTTTTCCCCCACCCCCACCCAGCTCCTTTTGCATCCCTTCCCTTATCAGTTTCACCAAATGTCTTCCCTCTCCCTTTCTCGCCTTTCGCAGGATTTTAGCTTTGAATCTCAATTACTTAGGGTACAGGTCAGTGTTGGTTTTTTATGGACACCCCCTCTACATTACTCTCCCTTCCACTCCTCTCCCGCCACTCTCTCACTCTCTCTCTCTCTCTCTCTCTCTCTCTATCTCGCACACACACACTTCTCTCTCTCTCTCTCTCTCTCTCTATCTCGCCCACTCTCTCTCTCTCTCTCTTTCTCTCTCTCTCTCTCTCTCTCTCTCGCTCACTCTCTCTCTTTCTCTCTCTCTCTCGCTCACTCTCTCTCTCTTCTTTCTCTCTCTCTCTCCTCACTCTTTTCCTCTCTCTCTCACTCACTCTCTCTCTCTCTCTCTCTTTTCTTCTCTCTCTCTCTTCTTGCTCACTCTCTCTCTCTCTTTCTCTCTCTCTCTCTCACTCTCCTCTTCTCTCTCTTCTTCTCTCCTCTCTCTCTTCTCTCTCTCTCTCTCTCTTTTCTCACTCTCTCCTCTTCT
>CM031619.1:11011181-11016181 GCA_018398815.1 Conus ventricosus
AAAGCAAAAACCAAGACATACAAACCAACAGACATACAAACCAACAGACATACAAACCAACAGACATACAAACCAACGACATACAACCATCAGACAACAAACCAACAGACATACAAACCAACAGACATACAAACCAACAACATACAAACCAAGAGACAAAAAAACCATCAACAAACAAACCAACGAACAAACAAACCATCAACAAACAAATCATCAGACAAAAAAATCACAACAAACAAACCAACAGACAAAAAAACCCAAACAGACAAACAAACCATCAGACAAACGAATTATCAACAAACAAACCATCAGACAAACCATCAGACAAACAAACCCACAGACAAACAAACAAACAACAAACAAACCAAACAAACAAACCCACAGACAAACCATCAGACAAACAAACCAACAGACAAACAAACAAACAGACAAACAAACCAACAAACAACCAACAGACAAACAAACTAACAACAAACAAACCCAACAGACAAAAAACCCAACAGACAAACAAACCAACAAACAAACCAACAGACAAACAAACCAACAGACAAACAACCAACAGAAAAACAAACCAACAAACAAACCAACAGACAAACAAAACCAACAAAAACAAACCAACAGACAAAGAAACAGACAAACAAACCATCAACAAACAAACCAACAACAAACAAACCAACAAACAAACCATCAGACAAACAAACCAACAAACAAAAAAATCACAGACAAACAAACCAACAGAAAAACCCAAACCAACAAACAAACAAATCATCAGACAAACAAACCAACAGACAAACAAACCAACAGACAAACAACATAACAAACAAACCACAGACAAACAAACCAACAGAAATTTCATTATTACCTTCTTCTGGGGGAAACAAAAAACCCGGAAACCGCATTTAAATTTGTGTGTGTGGGTTTTTCTTTTTCATGAATAAAAAAAAACAAAAAATTGTGGCTTGGCGCAGCAGAGACTGCCATTGACTTTGGCTCAGAACGGGGAGCTAAAAGGAGAAGTATTGTACATTCAGCAACGCTAAACACGCTTATTCTCAAAGCTGGCAGCATCTTTTGGCATCTCCTCACTCTCTTTCTCAGTCCTTCCAGAGAGCCTGGCAGCGCCCCTTGAAATTTCCCGAGTCAAGCGCTGCCGTCAGCAGTCGACGTTGCCAACTTTTCATTTGAAAAAGCAGACATCAATCAGTTCTGATGCGGTCCCGGCGGTCGGCGCGGCTATAAAACCACTGACAACGGAGACACCAAGGGGGAAGATGGGAGGAAGAGGGTCACGAGGTTGTGTAGAGTTCGCTCCCTTTTCAGAGCGAAACGGAAACCGCCCGTGGTGAAATTGACGTAGTGTTGCGGGGAACTTCCCTTTTGAAAAGCGTAGGAACGAGAAGAGCGGGGCGCGTAGTTTCCTGACTTAAAGCTGGCTTATATATATATATATATATATATATAAATTATATATAAATATATATATATATATATATATATAATATATATATATTATATAATTTTATATATATAATATATATAATATTATTTTATATATATATGATTATTATAAAACCCTCTAAAAAAAAAGAAATGAAAATCATAAAGAAGAAAAAAAACATAAAAAGATGCTATGTACAGCATCAACAATGACAACACGAACGCGCGGACATGCATAACCCTCTCTCCTTCTCCCACAATGTAACTCGAACTTTTGGTAATACCGGGCAGCATGTGCTGTGCCCAAGCATATGAATATCATCATTATAATTGCTATCATTAAAAAGCATTACAATACAAGACATTGCAATACAATAACATTACATTGCAATACATTTCAATATATTAACATTGGGAATACAATACATTACAATACATTACATTGCAATACAATACATTACAATACATTGCAATACAATACAATACAATACAATGCAACACAGCACAACTCAACACAGCACAACTCAACACAGCACGGCACAACACAGCACAACTCAACACAGCACAACTCAACACAGCACAACCCAACACAGCCCAAAACTCAACACAACAAAAACACGGCACAACACGCACAACACAACGCAACGCAACGCAACCAACGCAACGCAGCACGGCACAGCACAGCACAGCACGGCACAACGCAACGCAACGCAACGCAGCACAGCACGGGACGGCACAACACAACGGAAAGCAACGCAACGCAACGCAACGCAACACAACGCAACGCAACGCAACGCAACGCAACACAACACACGCAACGCAACGCAAAAGCAACGGAACACAACGCCACGCAACGCAACGCAGCGCAACGCAGCGCAACGCACACAGCGCAGCGCAGCACAGCACAGCACGGCACAGCACAGCACAACACAACGCAAAAGCAACGCACCCAACACGGCACGGCACGGGACGGGACGGCCGGCCGGCACGGCCAGCACAGCACAACACAGCACAACACAACGCAACGCAACCCAACACGGCACGGCACGGCACGGCACGGCACGGCACGGCACGGCTCACAGCACAACACAGCACAACACAGCACAACAAAACGCAACGCAACCCAACACGGCACGGCACGGCACGACACGGCACAGCACGGCACAACACAGCACCGCACAGCACAGCACAACACAACGCAACGCAACGCAACACGGCACAGCACAGCACAGCACAGCACGGCACGGCACAGCACAGCACAGCACGGCACGGCACAGCACAGCACGGCACGGCACGGCACGGCACGGCACAGCGCAACGCAACAACGCAGCACAGCACAGCACAGCAGGGCACATCACAGCACAACACAACACAGCACAACACAACACAACACACAACAACACAACACAGATGAAGCTGAACTGCGGAGAAGACAGGAGCAATGCATTTGACATTGCAGAGATGGGCAGATGGGAAGTGAAGACCTCCCCCCCCCCCCCCCCCCCCCCGCCATTGCCCCAGATTGCTAATGAGGCTAAACATAGACTTCACACCTGTACCTTCAGCGGCAGCTGAAACGACGGATCGTCTTCAAGTGGGGTGCAACCTGTTTGAAATGCCCCCCAAATCAGATCTGTCCATGGGAATGAATTTGATGCAGGCTCCACTACAGAGCTGACTCCTCAGAAATCCCCACGTCGTGTTTATTGGTGTGGGGTTGTTTTTTGATGGTATCCGAGATCTAGTGATTGGACTTCGATCTGGTTAAAATCATAATGTTCCTCCCTGCCATTCACAAGTGATTTTTTAAAGTATCAAATGTCGATAATGGATTTAGATGAAAGGCTTTCTGAAATGGCAGACAAAATGGGGGGTACCCAAATGGGGGGAGGGGGGGGTACCCAAATGGGGATGGGGGGGGACCAAATGGGGCGGGTACCCAAATGGGGGTAACGTGGAATGTCCTCTGGTCGTTCCTGCCCCGTCTCCTCCCTCTTCTTTCTCCCTTCCACCCCCCCCCCCCCTCCCCTCCCTCCCCGCCCTCCCACTCAATCCTCTTCACACACACACACGCGCCGCGCGCCGCGCAAGTATGCACGCAAATACGCACGCACGCACGCACGCACGCACGTACGCACGCGCGCGCGCGCGCGCACGCATACACACACACACACACACACACACACACACACACACACGCGCGCGCGCGCGCGCGCGCGCACGCACGCACGCACGCACGCACGCATGTACGCACGCAAGTACGCACGCACGCATGTACGCACGCACGCACGCACACACACACACACACACACACACACACACACACACACACACACACGCACGCACGCACGCACGCACGCACGCACGCACGCACACACACACACACACACACACACACACACACACACACACACACACACACACACAGTGTCCTTCCCGTTCACGTTCGTGAACATTCTGTGTGGAGCGGAGCTGTTTGCTTTTTTTTACTTTTTTTTTTTTTTTCTCTTTTTCTTTTTCTTAGTCTTCCCTTCCTTTCTTTAGCTGTGGCCGTCTTTGAATAGAAGATGAGTGGGGGGGGGGGGGGGAGCATAATCTGGGTTCTTTCTGAAGTCTTTTAAACCCGATCCCTCTCGCCCGCAGCCTCCCGTCCCACGTACAATAGAGGAAAGACTGAAATGGGAACAAAAAAACAACAAAAAAAAACCCCACAACCACTCAACAACAAAAAAATCCAGGGGGGGGGGGGGGGGGGGGGTGGTCAGAATCAAACTGGGTAGGAGGTAGGGGCGGTGGGAAGAGCGAGCGCAGGGTGCTGGAGATATGGAGTTACGGTTGGAGTCGGGGTGAGGGTGGGGGGTGGAGGTGTGTGTGCAGAGTTGTTGCCCATGACATCGCGTAATCCAGTGACGACAGAATTCTCCAGGGAAGGTGCGGATTCCCGAGGAAATGTGCTCCTCCATTTCCCCTACCTTCCCCCGTCCTCCCCCCCCCCCCCCCCCCCCTTTTTTTTTTTAAATCCTATCTCATCCAGCATTTTTTTTTCATCCTCCTACTATGGCGCCAAGTATACTCTCAAAACCCCTCTTCCCCTCTCCCTGCACACCCCCCACCCTACCACCACCCCCAACTACCCCTGCCGTCATTCTCCTAACGACTGCGGTTTACACAGGAACCAGACGTGCGTATTCTCTGGGGAAGACGAAAAAGAATAGAAATAGTAGGACGCGGAAGTGCTCGTGGGAAACGCACACCTCTGACACGTCCAATTATTTTTTTTGCTGGCAGGGGAGGTAAAAGTAGGTGCACATTGTAACAGTTATTTCCCATACAGGTTTTGTTATAAGACATGTACAATGCAAAATATCAACATTTTTCTTTTCATCTTTAATGAGTTTTAATGATCTGTGAAAACAGTATCATTTCGTAGATAGTTGTCAGCCAGTAGACATTACTTCCATATTGGCATGGTCAGTCGACAGTTGTGTCACGATGATGCTGAACAGAATCTGAAATTTGCACCAAAGTTTAAAGAAATTGTGTCAAGTCACTAATGTAATGGC
>CM031619.1:11021181-11023681 GCA_018398815.1 Conus ventricosus
ATTTTGGTTGACGAGATGGAGTGCGACGACGTTGATGTATAAAATTTATGGACGCGCGCGCGATGGTGAGGTGATGAAGATTTTGATGATAAACATGGTGATGAGATAGACACGACGACGACACTACGATATGATGATGATATGGAAAATGGGGAAAAGAGAGATATGTGGATGAGATGAAGAATTTTAGACGACCACGACGACGACAACGACAACAAGACGGGGATATTTCGATTTTCACTTATAGCGGAGCTGTATTTCGATATAAAGTTTTTATTAGCGGAAAATTCTTTAAAGGGTCAGTTTTTTCCAGACAGGCAATACTTTCCCCCCATTTTATACCCACCTCAAACAGGCCCACGATACAGAAAACCCCCGTGCAGTTGTAAAGGAGCAACACTCTCCGACCACACTGCAACAAACTGAACGGTGTGGGCCCATTCAGTCTCTCTGCTTCAAATACAACCCCGCACAAAAAGACCAAGTGATAAATCCCCGACCCATCACCCTCTCGTTGAATTTTCCCCCTTTTGTCCGAAAAGTATCTTGGGAACCCCGCTGGGTAAACGGGGGTTTGCATGCGAAAAGAAAATATAATAATTGATAAGTATGTTAAAAGAGAAAAAATTATTGAACCAGAGAATTGTTTAAAGTTTCAAAATTTTCAGGGTTACCCCTTTCCACACTCCCAAACCATCAATACGGGGCTTATAAAGTGGTAAATAATGAAAAGTTATTCCGTTTATTGCTGGGGTGGTCAATGTCCGGAGAACCACTCCAGATTAGTCATGATGTTGGGGTTGAGGGTTTAGAGGTTGGGGGCATGTAGCGGTGTAAGGGGTTGGCTCAAGCGCGAGAAGCGCCGTGCGTGCGTGTGTGGTGTGTGTGTGTGTGTGTGTGCGTGCGTGCGTGTGTGCGTGTGTGTGGGGTGTGTGCGTGTGTGGTGTGTGCGTGCGTGCGTGTGTGTGTGTGTTTGTGTGTGTGTGTGTGTGTGTGTGTTTTGTGTGTGGTGTGTGTGTGTGTGTGTGTGTGTGTGCGGGGCGTGCATGCCTGTGTGTGTGTGGGTGTGTTGTGTGTGTGTGTGTGTGTGTGTGTGTGGTGTGTTGTGTGTGTGTGTGTGTGTGGCGTGCTGCATGCCTGTGGGATTGTGTGTGTGTGTGTCTGTGTGTGTGGTGTGTGCGCGTGCGTGCATGCCTGTGTGTGGTGTGTGTGTGTGGTGTGTGTGTGTGTGTGTGTGTGTGCGCGTTTTGTGTGTGTGTGTGTGTGTGTTTTGTGTGTGTTGGTGTGTGTGTGTGTGTGTGGGGGTGTACGTGTGTACGTGTGTACGTGTGTAAAGTGTTGGGGGTGTGTGTATGCGTGCGTGTGTGTGTGCGTTCTTGCGTGCGTGCGTGCGTGCGTTCGTGCGTGCGTGCGGCGTGTGTGTGTGGTGTGTGTGTGTGTGTGGGTGTGCGCGCGCGCGCGCGCGTGTAAAGTGTGTGGTGTGTATTTAGAAGGTTTTATAAGGAGGGTGTGACTGAGAATTTTCACTTCGTTTCACGGTTGCGCCGTGAATCAGTACGATCCCCAATACACCAGGTTGGGATGACGGGCTGCACAGCACACAGCATCATTGTGGAAGTGTTGCAGGAGGAGCATGCAGGACAGTCACCCGGTGAACATGGAGTAGCAGAGTCTGAAAAGGACCTCACTGCCCCTGATCACATGACCTTCCCTGGAGAGAAGAAAGGAGTTATTGTTCTTGGTTTGGGATGTTGTTTGACACCGACTGCTCGACCCTTATACAAGCAGTCTCAGCATCTTCTTGGTGACATCTTGCTTCTCTTTAGGTGGATTTCTTCCCCACCGTTGCCAGTGTGTCGTTGTCCTGAAGTGCAAGGATATCCATTATGTGAAACGCGCTCAGCGCATTGGCTGTCGGCTAACTATGACAGCTTCTAGGGCGTCAAGCCACTTGTGTGTGGGAAAACTCCTAGAACAAAGAGGGAGTAAACACAGTGGTGATTCTAAGTGCATTTCTATTTTTTAACAGTTCTTGCGGGAGGACAGCTTTGCTGTTTGCAGACAACTGACCAGCTCGTATGGACAAAATGGATGATCTTGCCATCTGCAAGGCTGACACAGATTCCCGTACCTGCATACCTGGCCTCCTGCTCTTACTAAAGGTGACGGACTGAAGCATACCAACATTGGTTATTCTGTTTTCCCAATCGTTGTTTCAATGCAATCATCCAGTCAGTTACACTAGAAATTCTGTAGTCTGTAGTTTTCCTGCTAATGGGCAATAGACGCCGAGTTGTCAATCTGTTTGCCTTTGGTTGGTGTAACGTCAGATTACGTGCCTGTGTTAAGTTGATGGATCGGAGACAATGATTGTGACAATAAGCAAGAAGAAGGCAGTCAACCACATGAAAAATAGAACAAACAAACAAACAGTGGCAGAATTGGAGTTCAGTTTCAAATGAACGGCAGTTACGCCGACATGTGACGGTGTGGTGGAAAC
>CM031619.1:11028681-11031181 GCA_018398815.1 Conus ventricosus
ATTGGCTTGTTAGAAGATTGCATTGTGAAAAAGATGATATCATTAGGTGATGTTGATATAATGCTATGTGGTGACATTAATGCGAGGACGTCGAATCTTGTCCCGAAACTATTTGTGATCGTGAGTTATCCGTTTGTCACAATAGCAAGAACAGTTCTGAAATTGTGAGATGTTCCCAAGACAAAGTGCTTAACTTATATGGAAAGAAAATGCTGAATATGTGTACTGTACTGGGATTGCATATCTTAAACGGGTATGTGATGGCGACTCAGAGGGTCGATTCACATACATTGCTGACACAGGAAATAGTGTGAATGATTATTTTCTAGTATCTGTACAGCTTTTTGAGTTATTGTGTGACAAGTTGACTTTAAAAGTACTGAAAGATTTGAATCTGACCACTTACCTCTTCTGTTATGTATAAATAAACGAAGTGACAAGATGTGTTTCAACCGAAAATCATATGCTGAAAGTGACCAGTTTATTGTTAAATATTGTTGGAACCAAGATTTTGCTCAGCAATTCTCTTTCTCCATGAGTACAGAAGAGGTTCAGAAAAAGTTATCAGATAGTGAAGACTTGATGCATGTCGATGTCAATGATGCAATAAATCAATTAATATCGTTGTTAAAGAACAAGCTAAAATCATGGAGAAAAGAATACCAGCAAATAAAAACATCACACAGAATAATTGGTATGACTATGAATGTAAAACGTCTAAACGCAAAATGTGTAGATTATTTAGAATATTTAGGAAAACGCTCGATAAAGAAGACAGGGTTCCATTTTGTATTGCAAGGCGTGAATACAAGAACTTAAATAAGAGAAAACAGAAGGAGTATAATGACCGATTGTTAAACGAATTGGTGAATTCAATCCAAAGTCAACAACTCTTTTGGAAATCTTTTCATAAAATGTCAAGAAGAAGATCACAACCTTCCAACAACATTTCTATGTATGAATGGTAAAGAACATTTCAGAAATTTGCTGGAAAATGTGGATGATGAGAATGACAGTATGGAGGAAACTTTGATTGAAGAGAATGAAAATGAAGTGTATATACATGACAGACCAATATCTAAGGAAGAGATACTGCTTGCCATAAGGAAATTGAAAAAATGGCAAATCTGCTGGGCCAGATGGTATGATTGGGGAATTTTTCAAGAATTCTAGTGAATATACTTTGAGCTTCTTAGTAAAGCTGTTTAATTTTCTGTTTGATTCTGGAATATATCCTGACAGCTGGAGAGAATCTGTGATTTTACCTTTATTTAAGAAGGGCAATGTCAATAATGTGAACAATTATAGGGGGATATCATTGAGTAATATTTGTAGTAAATTGTATAGTTCTGTTATCAATAGCAGATTGTGTGAGTGGGTGCATTGTAACAATATAACTGGTGAACATCAGGGTGGGTTCAAAAAAGGTTACTCAACAATTGACCATTTATTCACTTTACTAGCTGCGATTCAAAAACAGTTTGTAAGTAATCAAAAATTGTATGTTGCATTTGTGGATTTTGAAAAGGCCTTTGATTCTATCTCTCGTAAACTTTTATGGCCTATTTTGATGAAAATGGAATTAAAGGTAAGTTATATCGATGTGTAAAGAGCATGTATATTGAAGTAAAAGCAAGAATAAGATCAGAGCAAAACTCTCTGATTTGCTTATGTGTTCTCGAGGCGTTAAGCAGGGTGATGTTTGTAGCCCTATATTGTTCTCTTTATTTATAAATGAACTTGCATTTGAAATAATTGAAAAGGGTAAACATGGAGTAACTTTTGATGTTATAGAATTGTTTATTCTGCTTTTCGCCGATGACATTATATTACTGTCCAAAACTCCAATTGGGCTCCAGCGACAACTAAATAGTTTGCATTCAGCAGCAAACAGACTGGAATTAAAAGTTAATATGAGTAAAACTAATATTATTGTATTTCGGAAGGGAGGGTACTTAGCGCAGACTGAGAGATGGACTTACGGGAATGAAAGAGTCGTTGTAGTTAATGCGTATAAATATCTTGGAATATACTTCACAACAAAACTTAGTTTCAATTTTGCATGCCAAGATATTGTAAACAGAGCAAAGAAAGCAGCAATAGCTATCCTTCACATTTTGTATAAATTAGATTGTAACTCATTTCGTGTTTTTTCAAAGTTGTTTGACTCACAAGTACAGTCAATTTTGCAGTATGGAGCTGAGATCTGGGCTTTCGAATCAAGTGTAATTATAGAGAAAGTTCATTTATATACATTAAAGCGTTTCTTTAAATGTTGACATCAGAACTCCTAATGACATGGTTTATGGTGAACTAGGAAGGTATCCAATTTATCTAAACTCATATGTAAAATGCATTAAATATTGGTTGAAGCTGACCAGAATCGATGAAAATAGGATGCCTTTTAAAGCATACAGAATGTTGTTGTTTCTAGATAATAATGGTAAGAAAACATGGGCTTCCAAGGTACGACAGTGTTTAAATTCTTATGGGTTTGGAT
>CM031619.1:11036454-11061454 GCA_018398815.1 Conus ventricosus
GCGGGGGAGATTTTTTTGGGGCTCTTTTTTTTGCCAGCGCTTTTATATATTTTATAACCAAATAACGCCCCCAACCAGCAAGAGCGCCAAAAATGGCAACATTTTAAGTTCAATATTCCATGAAGACTTGGTGCCCTTTGTACACATGGATTTTTTTATAGCGGCATTGAATCAACTTTTCGGGGCGCGGGGCGGTGTTAGTTTTCATGATGAGTCATATTCTGTAAACTTTAAAATTTTTTTTGTCTGTTCCACTCTGCTAATTTTTTTTTTCCTGCTTCAACACGCCCAGATTTTTAAGGGTCCCCACCTGATTAAGCGTTTTCTGCTGATTTGGCTTGGTTACTTTCTCCACCTGATTCAGTGTTTTCTGGTTCTGCTGATTTTCCAGATCGTTCTTTTTGAAGGGAAATAAAATCTATATGATTTAAAAGTATTAATCCCATGATTAATGGCGATAACAATGTTCCAAATCTATAGTATAAATCACACCCTAGAGACTCTAATGACTTGTTAAAACTGGATCCTGGTTAAATCATAATAAAATCCTGTTCAGAATCAAGGGGAGCAAATCTACTGACTAGTTTAGTGTACAAACTAAGAACCGTTTGCCCCACACTTTTCACCATTCTAGACCCTAGCTGCGCCTCATACCTGTTATAAATACTTTATAATGTCTTGTGGCGAAAATCTGCTGAATCTGTTCTAATGCTAAATTTCAGTTCCGAGGAACTGTTTTGTTTTCCCACATGCTGCCAAAGAATACAGCCTCTCCTTTTTGGGCATAATAGCTTTGGGTCATCAACTTGGTCATTCATAAGTTCAGGAGGTTTAGGCTGCCTTGTAGCTGTAGGAATAAATCACTGTTCATTTTTTTTAATAATTAAAAAATTATTTTATTTTCTAAAAATGAGCACCGAAAAAACTGTTGCTAACCTTGTATACCATTCTGCGTTATTGGAGGGCTAAGTGTAGGATACTCAATGCTTGGTAAAAGCTTGTTAAAAATAAAACCGGCAGATCTTGGCAAATAGACTTTGAGATTCAGCAAAGCTGATTGCTATCATTGCAGCTTCGGTTGCTACGAAAGATTTTCTAGTTAAGAAAGGGAAATAAATTCCAGACAAAATAAATATGTAAGAAAAAAATACATTTAAAAAAAATGGCTTCACTCGCAATAATGATAGGCGGCGCTGTGGTGAATGCGCTTGCTTTTAGCGGAAGTAATTTGCATTTAGTAAACTGGGGGATGACGGCGAGAGAAAAGACATAACAAAGCTATGGAGCAACTAGCAGCTGCACAAGACGCCTATGAAAAGCAGAGACTTGAGCAGTTAGATTTTATTAAAGACACACTGAAAGAACAGGGGCATGCAGCTTAAATATTTAAAGATGTTGATCAAGCAATAAAACAATATTATCTTGTAACAGGCAAACCGGTCCAGACATTGCCCCCACCAAAATTCAGTGACTTTTATCAACCATCAGAAAAACAAAAGATGCAAGAAATCAGGTTTATTGTCGTGGTATGACCGTCGTGTATTTTGTTTCACATAATATTGGCTGAGTAAAAAATGAACAAAACTATTTTTCGCCCCAAAGGATATTGGAAGGGGATTACAGCAATACAAAAGCTAAGCCAAGCAGCTGGAGTTAGTGAACAAACAGCAAAAAAATGGTTATCTAAACAAGCGATTTGGCAAATTTTTTTACCAGCGCCTAGACGAATACAGAGACCACACTTTTTCAAAACAACTCCAAACGACACCCATCAAATGGATCTTTTATATTTACCCTCTGTAGGATTAGACGAAAAAGATTTAAGTACGCACTCACAGTCATTGACATGGCTTCAAGATATAAAGATGCGGAACCATTAACACAAAAGAGTGCTTCTGCTGTTGCTGTTGCTATACAACTGATATATCAACGAGGGCCACTAACTTATCCTCGCATGATTCAAGTTGATGATGGAAAAGAATTTAAAGGCCAAGTGAATCAATTATTGTTGAAACATAGAGTTACTATTGAAGAGGCATTCCGGGAGTTCACCCGATCACAGGCTTTAGTTGAAAACTTTAACAAACATAGCCGAAAGACTTTTCACCTACCATTATCACCGAGAGCTTATGACAATTCTCGCAACACAGAATGGTTAAAGACTGCCTCAGTTTTGTGAGCAATGAATATGTAAGAATTTTAAAGGCTAAAACCAGTACAAGCAATCAACAGAAAAACAATAACGTGTTGGCGAAGCTGAGAGTCTCATCCGGCAAACTAAAACGCTATTTGAGGAAAGTAAGGTACCTTTATTTACCGGGAGACAGCAGAAGGGGACACTCGCATCAGGGCAACCGATCCAGTTTGGAGTGTAGACCCGTACGAAATAAAAAGGATTGTAAAAATGAAGCCGCCCGTAGGAATTATTTACGAGAACAGACACAACAAAACAACCACTCCTCAAGATCTTTTGTTGAAAGAAGAACTGCAGATAATTCCGCCAGAACACAGTTCCGACTTTAATTAATATACGTAAATAAATTTTGAGTTTAAAATGGAAGCTCCAGAAGGAAGTGCAGAACGAAACTAGAAATGTACAGGAAGAGACCTTGGAAAAGATACGGGAAACATTTCATGCGTTAATGCTATTAAGGAAACATTTTCGGGATTAATCAATGCATGCTAAATCCATCCAGGATCACCTACAAACTCAAACCCCCCCAAATTGGGAAAAAGATTATTTGAAATAATAAAAAAAATTCTAATACGCGTCAAGCAAACTGAGAAAAGATTAAAATGGGGAATTGGATGAAGCTCTGATGATCTTAATAATAAAAGTTTGATGAAAAATATAAACCCCCCTGTTTAGCGGTCCTTCCAGTGCCCCTATTGGCATATGAAAACCCCGATTAACAAACACCCGTTTTGTGGTTTGTTCTATCTAATGACTTCTTGTTACAACTGTTTGTTGATCTCATGTAGATATATCGCAGGTTACGTTGTCATGAAGAAAAAAGTCATATTGCTAAACAATGCTCTTTGTAGTTGTCATGGAATAGGTTGAGACTGCACAACGCTGGCGAGATATTCCGGTCGGTCTTAAGGTGTTTTCTCCTGCTCGAAATACTGTACATTTTTGACCTAAACCCCACATACCCTGGATCACCTTTCCAGAATAATACATCCTTCATCTATCCTAAAACCTTCTTGTTATAATTGAATGTAAGAGGCGAGTCCTTTAGGGTAATCGACGTGTCGTACCATCCTGCATGCCCTTTATGCTACTTTCTGAATTCCATGCTTTTTAGATGTCTCAGTAGGGATATCTATAACAAAAACTATCTGAACTGTGTAAAGTACGCATGACTCAGATACGAGGCCTTAAAGTAGTTCATAAAGAAATGCTAAACATCAAAAGCTTTGATAATTCTAAAACAGAGTACACCCAATAAATACAGGTTTGTCCAATTTGACTTTCCTTTTTTTTCATCATTATGCCAAAAACTGATCATGAAATTTTCTGAAGTCCTGATAATTAGGTTTTGAAGTCAGCTTAATTGCTACGTTCTCTTGGTGACTAATCTGACATCCTTTGCGCTTGTGCGGATTCTCCATAGTCTTACCGAAACACTTTTGTTTCATCACTTAAAAAAGTGCGGTGTCTGAAAGCAACTGGGATTGGTTCTGAGATCAGTGTTCTTCATGATGTATGGTTTTCATAACTGTTCTTGATCAAAAGCAATTATGCGTGGACAGCTGTTAACTTTAAACCAAGTCTTAAATAAAATTGTTAGAAGTCTGTAATGACAACATAATTTGTTTTGCATCGAGAGATTAGGCACAAGTTTAGGTGGCTCTCTTGGAATCCATCTTTAACTTTCTGCTGCTAATATAGTCCATTATGCAGTCATGGAGTTCATGAGATAATTCAAGGTTCAACTTCTAGAATGAATACCGCGCCTGTTGATCAGCGTTAAACTGTTCAACCACTTTTAATGCCTTTTGAATATAATTCGTACCTGTGTACTATTTTAAAGTTGCTAACGAAGTGATTGCCCATAAGCCCATCCATACAGATTGTTGCAGCTAATACATGAGATAGTAGACGTTTTTACTTCGGTTCATAGTCCGTCCAAGATTTGTTGTTTGCTTTACAGTAATGATGCGCGCCATACTAATTCCACCACGCAATCCGTTTTCATCACTGAACATTGGTAGGTCAACAATAAATCAATCTGGTACTCAAGAATACTTTAAGAAAGCATCCCGAACTCAACCCGGGCGCAGAAATAAAAGCGCAGGAATCCAGGCTATAAATGTTTCATCAGGCTTTCGATAATTTTCAAACATATCCGCCAACAAACATACATCATCCATCAAGTAGGAATCATGATATCTCCCACGTTTACACTCTAACACTCGCCACGCCATCTTGACTTGCTGGTAATCAGAATCATGATGTCCTTTCTCTAAGAAAGAAAGAACGCGCCTTTAGGAGGAAGTGAGTCTTCACAAATCTTTCCCAACTGTTTTCATGTACTCATAAGGTAAACGCCCTTTCTAACGAGACTTGGGTCAAAAATATGCTTCCGTTATTGGGCAGGACTTTAAGACATAGCTAGTGCCTCTATTATCCCATCATGGGTGGGGGGGGGGGGATCATAGGATCATAAAAAGACATGTTATTTAGATTAAAGCACATGTTACATTTCTGATGACTGTGGCAATGCATGCCTACCCTGAAGCGTTGTTACTGCTTGCAATTATAAGAATGAGAGTCGTAACCTCGCAAGTTATGAAGAAGATGGGCACTTCCATGTCCCTTTTTTGGTTCATACTTATTGAAGATTGCAGTTGTTATGCCGCCGCTCCTTTGAACTTTCCCCTAATGTGATCATGGCTCTTACTGTTGGATTCTCTGCGTCTGATGAGAGACCTAAACCGCAAATCCAACAATGTGTGGCAGAGTCATACTGTTGTTGGTCTTTCAGTGTGTCATTCTGATTTCAGATAAGGGAGGGTTTAGATTCTTAGAACAGTCATTGCGCACTTGCTGCAATGCGTTCTAAGAAGTATTCTGCAGCATTTGGCCCTCTAAAAAATTTTGGGTGGTGGGTTGTGTGGGGGGTGTTTGTTTGGGGGGGGGGTTTGGGCTGTTAGAATGAACGCCATCCGATCCTGACAACGATAAACAAATGAACAAATTGATGATTACTCATTAAACCGTTTTTTCGAAGTTTTTGTGGCGCTGGCCCTTCATAAGGAACAATAAGCGACTCGAATCTGCGTAAACTACGTATGGAGGAATGTGCAGTTTTTTTCCAGTTCTTAAAACTAACTTTTATCCGGTGTGGGCGTAATTAGTTCTGTATTACAATCTACAGAACTTTTACAATGTTTTATAGTTGCAACATCGCGGCTTGCACAGATGGATTTCGTGTTAAACATTTTCTGCAAATTTCTCGTTTAGGTAATGCTTTGAATTATGCCGCAATAATCTATCTCATCGTGCGTATCAATGTGTAATGGGCAGCCCTGCTGGTGAAAACACATAGTAAGTCAACATGATTTTTGTCATGGTCGCCTATTGTTGACTGTTTTGGACACTTAATTGGCAACCAAATTTGTTTCCTCATCCCAGGTGTATACTTTAACAGTTATTGGTTTGTTTTGTTCTTCAACTGATCCAAATTGGTCTACACTAACAGGAAAGGACACTCCACTAAAGTTAAGATCATGGATTTAAGGGTGATAGTTAGACACTCTCTCTGCGTTTTTGCGATATAATGCAGCCTTGTGCAAGAACACACACACATAAACATTTGTTGTCCTGTATCTTTATGTTTAGAACTGCTCTTTATGCAACTAATGGCTGAGGTAGTGAATGTAAACTTGCCAACAATCGGCGCAATACTTAGACTGTTTTAATCAGATCTCTAGGACTTCGCCCTCTGACCAACAGAGCCTCCATTTTAGCTTCTTCACGGCAGCGTCAAACTGTGCAAGCAGTTCGTCTGCCCAACTGGTGTTAATCAACGAGAAGAATAGTCTGTTGTTTAGTCGAGACCCAGACTTCTGAGATTTTCTTCATTATTTGTTACATAGTCGATTCAAACAGCTAACATTACTTTAACTGGCGTCCTATGGGTAGTTTCCTGAACGTGAGAAATACATGAACAACACTTCCTGTACGTTTGTTGGTCAATGACTTCTAAATCATATCATTCAGTGCTCTGATAAACGCTCTCTCTCGAGCATTTCCTTCAAAAAATTCGTCTTGTCCCTTCATATATCTATCCATGTTGAGTTCTTTTCCTTACTCAAAATATTTAATTTAAATTAAAAAAAATACTTAATCAGAACCAATATCAACGGTCTTTTTGCGCATGGACTTCATAAAACCTAATGTATAACAACACCCTTTGGCGTTTGTATGTAGCTGTTTAGAACAGTTTAATGTCTCGATTACTTATTAAGCATCCTTTTTTATCGCTCGGGGTCTGGCTTTTGAGAAAAACTTGTCACCGCCTTTCTTTGAAGAACAAACTATTGTCTGTTTGTAGTCATCAAAATCAGCCTGTAAACGATTAAAGTCTTCATCCGTGATTGTTGAGTCAACTAGCCTTTATTTGATTGTCAGTTTAAACGAAACTAAGTTTTAGCTGTTATTAGTTGAACCATAGCTGTGGTGCTTTTGGAGTTTAGTTTTTAATTTTTTGCCAGCCCGCACTTACGGCAAATGAACACACAAGCGAGAGCTAAAGACAAACCTCCTAGAGTAAAGCCGCGGGGCGCCTATGCCCGTTGCTAAGAGACCAACAATCGTCCTGCTGATAGAGCGCTTATAGTCGATGCTCCCAGTATTAACATATGTACACATTAAAGGCAAGAATACCTTTCGTTTGGTTTTGCTGTAATTTTAAAGGTCCTGCTCTAGTTTTTGTTGCATTTGTGTAATGTTTGTTAATCTGAAGGTTTTTACTTCAGGGGCTTCTATAACAGCAGAATTGCCTGCTATCTCTTCTCTTGGCATCTCCGGTGCTGTAGTCACATTTGGATAAACCTAACAGACATGCTTTTTATAAATGAAAAATAATTAGTAATAATACCTCTCTTTCTAATCTGTTATTTTCAATATTCAGCTGCAGCATCATATAATAAAAACAAATGTACATTAAGCGGTTTATCGCTTTTCTTCTTTATCATTTTGAAGTTTATTACGTCTTCCCCACTTTTCTCTCTCTCTTCTCTCTCCGCTTCCATACAACTCATTGATCCCTCCGTTGACCTTAGTCAATCCATAAACCGTATTTTGTTGTTAAATAATCATCAACCAACATTGTGAAGATGTAAATCTTTAGACACTAGGTCTGCTGTTGATTTCTCCCCCTCCCCCCCCCAAAAAATTTTCTTATTTCGTCAAAATGATGATAAGGTCTAAGCCCGCTAGCGTAGATTTGGTTAGGACACCGCAATTGAACATTGCACTTTGTTATTTTAGGTTTAAAAAAAACTTTCGCTTGCTCTTTTGAAGGGTTCTTCATCTCACACAGCAATAAAATACCTTTAAGCGATATGATAAACCTAAAACTAAAATTCCATATAGTGTCGCCCTCTTCGGGGATATTTGTAAGATGAATCACTCTTTCGTAATATATTGCTAATCTTGACTTATATTGGTCCTTAATCAGCTTTGCAAAATTTAGGTTGCTAACAACGTCAAACTCTAACGAGATGTCAGAAATGCTGTACTTTGCTTCGGTGTCTGATGATTTGATAACACGTTTGTATTCGTTAAAAGTTAGTTCATAGACAATCTGTCTTTTAAGGCTCCTTGAAAGTAGGTGCATGCGCTTTTAACAACTAAAAATCTAAGGGAATGGAAAGCGATTTCCATACCAAAACTTTACAGCTACATACTTTTTGCCGTCTTTAATATCTGCAGCGCCTATTCTATGTTTTAGCGCTTCTTCATTTTCAATTCCTTGAAACGCAAAGGCCCAGCCCTTTCATTCCCAGTTAGCCATAGATCAGAATAGGTTAAAAATATGTCGCATTGTGTAAAGAAAATATTTCTTGCCCCTCAAGTTTTATAGAAATTTTCTTAACGATTGCCCGCCCCCAGATTCTGTACAACTGTCCTGTTGGGGTCTGTTGTTGAAGTGATTCTATTTGAAAGTAAGACGCGCAGACCTGGAAACAATCACTTCATCCGCCCTAGGTCTGGAAATTTGACATAAGAATTTATCCGCATCAATAGTAGATGATTTTTTGGAACAGTAATATTCCGCTTATTTCCCTTCACGCCACCGGGTTCTTTCAGTCTTCTATAACGGGTTAAGAACGAGCCATGTGCTAGTGCCATTTTTTTATAAACAAAATAAAAAGTTAATTATTTAAAACAGGGCCCGGGAATGAAGCTGAAGAAGATTATGATGTTTTTAATCCTGGAGACGACATGAGTGAAATGATCCCTTTGACACGGCATCGCTCAGCGCTCTAAATGCGGCGTGAATTAACAGAAAGTACGGTCGGAGCATTTTACAAAATTTAGGTCAAGAACCTTCCCGAATTTATAGACCCAAATGATTTTGAATTAGAAGATGGTCATTTGTTTGAAAAGGGGCGATAAAGGGAGAATCTTTTTCGGCCTTACAACTAAACCAACCCATCAAAGTTTTTAGCCAAGAGTACAATTATAAAAAAGACTCAGTGTGAAAGATTCAAAATCGCCTTGGTCTTGTAGACCAAATTAAGGGCGGGGGCAGTTTTCTAAACTTCAAAACACACTGCAGGAACTCCCCAACAGCTAACCCAATACAAAACATGAACTTAAAGAATTAAATCAATGGGCAGATGAAATAAAAATGCAAATAGAAGCAGAAACCAAATTTTTCAGAAGAAACAGCTTTAAAAGACTATACACGACTCACACCGCTACCCATGCGAGAAATAAGGGCCCTTGATCATGTTTTAAGAAGCATCAAGGCAATTAAACAAACAATTTAGAAAAAACTAGGTGAACTAGATGAGCATATAAAAAGAGAAAAAGAAAAACTCGTTGAGGCGATGACGCCAACTTAGGGCATGAATTAAAGAAAAGAATAACCCAAAACTAAAAGATCTTGAACAAGGAGATCGGCAAGACAGAAGCGCTGACTACAACCGAGACCAATTACGAACTCAAGTGAATAGAATAAGAGAAACTATCGAAAAAATTTTATATGAAGACACGACACTAGCAGAACGAATACGAACACTGTTAGAGAGCAAGGAGTCACATAGTAAGCGTTATAACAGCCTAGGATTGCAATAAGTACACTGGTGATGGCTATTACAGGCGGCGGCGGCCAAAGTTCAGAAACCTCCACCCCATCGCCTCCGCTTGATAAATCATGGGTAAAAAAACAGCTTGATCATCTTGCAAGTTTATTAAAAAATTAGCTGGTAAAGCCGTGGACGCTTTACCGGAATATTGGGAGTATTGTCAGCTGGCTTTTGTCTACTGCAAGCAAAGTATTTGGCTTTATGGCCGAGCACTTATGGACATTAGTTCTCGTAATATTTGGGGTTACTATTTAGTAAGATAAAGACCAAGTAATCCAATGCCAGTTAATCCAAGAACAAGCGCTGTCTTTTCAATTCATGGTCATCGCGAACAGAGTCCGCAAGCTTTGCTGAGTCTTCAATGGCCTTTGGGCTTTGGACTTCAGGAATTAGATGATTTTAATCTTGGCGTTCTTTTATTGTTTGTAATATTACTGGCTCAGAATTTATGTCGTTTTTCCCAACCTTTCTTTTTCATTGCCTGCTATAAAAAATTTCATTATTATAGTTTATTATTATTCCTACCGGGAGTCTGAGGTCGGAAGGCAGCATGTATAAACCAGGGGCCAACAGCAAAGTCTATTTTTCGATCTTGCGTATTGTAAAACATTTTGGTATCTTTCAATACTTGAAGGTAAATCAACTGTAGAATTAATGGCGTCCTCAAATTTGCTAAGTATTGTTTTGGTGCGTCAAAGCCAGTAAAGGATCAGTTATGCTCGATCTCGCCTGTGCTTGCGAACCTAGCAAACACCCAAAAGTAAGTACGAATAGATCGTTTTATTCGTTCTATTCCCGCTCTAGTTAGCCCTTAGAAGTGTCTAAGATAAATGGTGTCCATGCTGTTTTATGCTCTTGCGTAGGGACCCGGCTCAACAGTTGTGCCAAAAAAGAAAGATTTGAAAGGAGGATGCCATCATAGTTTATACTTTTGTGCGTGCCCCGAAAATAAAGGTCGCCTAGGCCATGATTATGATCCAAATTTTGTCTAAGCCTGTCTTGATGTTAATATAAATTCGTTACAGATCCTTTTTAAAACCTTCATGTCTATTATGTTGCTGAGTGGATTAAACGGTTTGTCATTTGGCAATGGCGCTTTCAGTTCAGTCAAAATACGTCTGAAGGAAAAAAAATGAAATCTGTAAAACTGACCTCACCAAAGATCATGGTGATTTAAATGATCAGCATACGCCACTCCACACCCAGTTGATGCGCAAAACACAGCAAAGTTAACTGGTTCTGATAAAACTGCATCGGATGACTAAACCACCTTTCTTGATGTGGTCGTTTTCAATAGGGGGGTTTTAAAATAGCTGCTTAATGGAGTACTCACCTTTTTATGAAAAGAGGCAGTCTGGTCACAGAAATGGTCGAGGTGTCAGTTGCTATATTTTTTAAGATTGTAGTGTGGCCCAACAGAAATTTTGCATCAGTATATTGAACGCGCTCATTTTTATTTCGTTTCAAAAAATGTTTGTTTAAAAATAACAACCCAAGACCGCCCTTCGTTTTTAGAACATGCTATTGATAACAATTGCGGGGCCAAAATGGTCGCGCTCCATGAAATATTCTACAAAGTCGTATGGTTTAATATAAGCAAGCCAAGGAAATAATAAGGTTCTAAAAGTTGACAAACAGGGACCAAAGTTAGCGATTAACAATACCGATGGTTATTACGGGTTTTGCTCACTAAAAGAAGCAATGAGTAACTTTGACTTACTCTCAAACTTAACAATGCAAACTAAAAACAATGTTTAACATTCAAGCCTGAAGAAGAAGGGGGTTACTATTTTGATAAAGAGCTAGCTAAAATGTTTGGCTTTACGGCTAACAAATTTTAGATTAGAGTTACACCAACCAAAACTACTTAAGAGGGGAAAGTCCGCTCGACTTGCATTACTTCATTACCTATGTTCATTTGGATGAGCTAAGCACTGATGAAAACTTAATGATGGAAGGCCCTCAACTGTTTTAAGAGCTCTTCCATCAGGGAAAGCTGCTATTGCGATTATGAAATTATACAATTCCCTAATTTTCAGTTTTAAAAGATTAGTTTGCGGGAGGGTTGACATTTAATATAAAGATCAAAGACAAAACGGGAAAGTCGTGAAATGTGATAACCTGCCCCATTGTTTTGGAAATAAAATAATACGTTACTAAAAAAAATGTCGCGGGGGCCAGAAAACCAGGGGTTACATTAGCGCCTGTAAGGTGTATAACCTTTAGAATTAAAAGACCTTGCAGACGTTGCGGACTTTGAACAGAATGGCGAAAAGGGACTTTGTAGGTTTTGAGTTTCACTAAAATGGTGATTATAAACGTAAAGAGGTTGGCGACAACAAAAAGTTTCCCAAACAAGAACAACTGGGGCAATCAGAGGCAAATAATGTTTGGGCCTAGAATATAAAATAGTTCGAAAACCCGACCTCAAATGGCACTTTGAACCAAAATTTTTAAAAGGGACATAAAATTTGAATTCATAAGCCCCTTTACATATTTTTAAACCGTCAAAAAAAGTTTCAGAAAAGCATTCAACTCTGGCCCTTTACATGTAAGTCTTATCCGGGCGACAATAGTCGGAAAGAAATTGAAATAACGCCATAAAGGGGAAAAAAAAGTACATCCTCCACAGAAAAGAAACAGTTTTGAAAGATGCTTCTACAAAATTACAGTTTATCCGCAAATGAAATTAGGAGATGCGTTCACAATAATATTTGGAAATTTCTGTCTTAAAAGATAAGGGGAGGGATGGGGTTGTGGGCGTTAGTGACGTCCTTTTTAAAGGAATTCTAATTACTGGCAAAACTTAGACGTTGACAGTCTTAAAGTTACTGTTTTCATTCTTCACAATGGTGAGGGGTATTAAGGGCATAACAACAAGCAACAAAATCAATATTAGTCTAAATAGAAACAATCTTTCAGCACTGAATTGGATTAATCTTTCACATTTAGACCTTATAGGATTTTATTATACTGAACAAGTTTTTAAAAGAGGGCATGATAAAAACAATAACCGGATTAGATTAATTCTGTTTAAAACTATGGAAGCATTAAACTTTAGACAAAAACTCCTCATTGCTCATTGATTTTTGGGCAGACTGGTTGTGGAAAAACAATATTATCCTCGACCTGTTACAAACAGTTTAAACGTTATAATTTTAATCATATTGTGGTTTTCCTGTCCAACACTTAAATGGAACAAAGCATATCATGATAGAAGTTTATATGGGCAGAAAATGACATATATTTAGTTAATCCAGCAATAAACTGAGTGAGTGTTTAGAACATTTTATAGACTGTTTGAAGGAACGCAGACACTATTTATATAGATGACTGTTCGGCAGAAAAGACATAGTTAAAAGAGAAACCTTTGTCGAAACTAGTTTCAGCGGGAAGACATGCTGGGATAAGTGTGTGGATTTTATGTCAAAAATATAACTCAGTTTTAAAAGACTTTAGAGAACAGTTAAAGACTGTAGTTCTATTTCACATGAAAGACAGAGACTCATTTGAAGAATGTTTGCGTGAAAATGATGTTATTGAAAATGACCAGGAAAAACACAGGATTAAACAAAAACTGAAATCTGAAAAGTTTAGTAAATTAGTATTGAAAACGGATAACCCTGCACAGTATGTTTGTTTGTAAGGTCGTTATTTTTTGGGTTATTGAAGTCTTACTTGTCAGAGAACAGGGAAATGCCGCTTCTGGGTCACTTTCGCCCGAAAACTGGTTGAGGGCGAAAGTGAGCCAGAAGCGGCATTTCCCTGTTCTCTGGGCAAGTTACTATCTTGCCACGGCAGTAACAATCGCTTTTTTTTTTTTTTTTTTTTTTTTTTGATCTGGGTGCGTCTCCTTGCTTGATTTGACAGATTTCCTGTTTTAAAGTTTGTTCCATTTTTCGGGTCCGTTGCCTCACCTCTTGACTTTCTATACCAAAATTTAGAAAGAGAGGGGTAAGTTACCACCAAGGACACAGACAAAGTACATAACACGATCATTTTGGATCGCGCGCCGAATGTAAGAAAAGTGGTTTGTCGTTCTTCGTTTTCGCTGTCCTAAATGTTATTTGTTTTTTGCCTGAAGAAGATCCAAGAGGTCGAAATGCATTGTGCCTTGTCCTGTACTTTCTTTGTCTATGTCCTTGGCGGTAACCAACCTCCTCTCTTTCTAAATTTTGCTGCATTTTCCGCCCTCAGTCACTCCGTTTTGAAACTTTTTATAACCAAAATCGGAAATGAAATGAGGCAGGGAACAGTAAACGATAAACAGTAAACAAGTGGGGTATGTTTTGCTCCCATAAGGAAACCTAACACAGTGTAACCTCCACTCAAGACTGGCACAGCCTTTTAAACTTGAATAAAGTCAGACAAAATACATAGACGAACAATCTAATAGTGGGGGAAAAACAAGCGCAGGCCAACAACTGAACTGTCTGGCAAAGATTTGGACTTGAGGGAGGGGAGAGGAGAGGGGAGTTTGAAGATGGAGAAACTGGGAAAATGAAATTAAAAAAAAAAAAAAATTATGTTACAGATATGAAAACTCTTCACTAGCTGCATAAGGAAACCATCGCAATCCCTTTTGAAGGCAGATATATTTGTATTGCCTGCTCCGAGGCCTTTCGCCCGCTGGATCGGGGCTCATCAGGGAGACACGGCTGGTTGTGTCTGCGCTCCCGGCGTCAAATAGAGACACACCACAGTCCATTTTCCCAGTGAAATACAGTGCACGAACACTGGGGAACATTTTCCCCACCTTTTGAATGTTGTTTTTAAAGCGTTAAGTTCGTCCCATTGATTTTGGTCGCCAGCCATGACAGGTTTATGCTGAAAGCGACCGTTGCCGCCGTTCACCTGTCGCCTGCAAGCTCCAGGGAGAGCAACTGTCAACAAGCAAAGATTAAACCACAGTGACGGGCAGGAGTGGTCGCCCTTTTGCCGCCGATACGGTTTTGTGTGCGTGCGTGTGTGTGTGTGTGTGTGTGTGTGAGAGAGAGAGAGAGAGAGAGAGAGAGAGAGAGAGAGAGAGAGAGAGAGAGATTTACATGGGATACGTGAATTCGAGAGACTGAATGACGATGGTCACTAACTTACGCTGTGTATGCGTGTAAGCTCTCACTCCCTAGCCTCCCCTCCCCCCCTCTCACCCCCAAAAAACAAACAAACAAACAAACAACAACAACAAAAAACCAACACAATAACATACAAATGAACAATTATGCTGCACGTGGTCAGCAACGCAAATTACAGGAACGGGGGACGTGAAACTGAACTCAGAAACTTAAAGAATCTGCAGAAAGTTAAATGCGTGGCGCACGTAGAAATTGATTTGCTGACACACACAGAGAGAGAGAGAGGGGGGAGAGAGAGAGAGAGAGCATCATCGCGTGACTCCGAGATAACCGGTCGCAGTTCAGATTTGCACACATCGTCACTCAGGATGGGCTGTTGTTGTTCTTGCTCCAAAACGGTAAGTTTGGAAGTTGCTGCGTACGCTGAAAATTCTGTCCGATCACCCCCGGGCATAGTTTAGATCACTCTTATGTAGGGTTTAGGAGGGATGTATTTACTTTCACCCACACCTCATCCTTTCTCGCAGACCGTCTTGCAACTGTGGTGAATCATATTTTGAAAATGGAAAGATCTGACAGAAAGAAAGTGGGGAAAGATTTTCAGTTTCATCCCCCACCTTAATAGACTTTCTCTTGAAGAGATTCTCTTTCATACCCCCCCCTCCTCCCCCGATCAAGAAGTTTAGTTGAAAAAAAAACTCAAGGTTGATTTCGCTGGAAAAATGCTGATGATAAAAATAACGAGAGCACATCTAGCTGTCTTTCTTTCTATCTACCACCGTTGAACTTCAATGAACTGAGAGCACATCTAGCTGTCTTTCTTTCTATCTACTACCGTTGAACTTCAATGAACTGAGAGCACATCTAGCTGTCTTTCTTTCTATCTACTACCGTTGAACTTCAATGAACTGAGAGCACATCTAGCTGTCTTTCTTTCTATCTACTACCGTTGAACTTCAATGAACTGAGAGCACATCTAGCTGTCTTTCTTTCTATCTACTACCGTTGAACTTCAATGAACTGGCTCTTGTATTGGACAAAGCGATGCTCTTTAACGGGAAGGGAATACGAAAGGAAATCTTGACTTTCTTTTGAATGAAATGAAAGACAGAATTATTCAAAACGGCAAGAATCTTTTTTTCTGACAAAAAGACTAGGTTTAAAAAGAAATAAAAAGGTCCATCTACTTGCGATACTCTCTTGCGGCCTCCCCCCCCCCCCTCCCCCCCTCACCCTCGTAGGTTGATTTTTTCCGTCAGAGAGAAATGAATTTAATGTGACTGCACTTTTGATGATTTGTACGAATGCCGAATGAATACACGCGCTACCATATTTCAGCTGTTTTGGCACTTATTTTTGAACATGAGCATTGAAGTTATCTATTTTCTTGTCTTGTCGCCATTACCTATAGTCTTACAACTACGACAGCAAAGCCCTAGAAATGAGCTGACTATGGATATGAACATTTGAGAGGGGATGGGGGTGCGCGGGGGGGAGGGGGGGAGCGGGGGGGGGGGGGGGGGGGGCTGAGTAAGATTACCGTCAGACATATTTCTGTGTATACGAGCAGTTAGGTCTCTGGGCCATTGCAGCTTTACTGAAAAAATCAGCATTGTTGAAAAAAAAAGCAAGTTCTACATTGCTTTACTGAACGTTTATCTTCGTCTTGAATGTACATCCAAAGGAGGACATTCTATTACAGATGGGTTATCTCCCTTGCACCGAAGTCGAGGTGTTCCAACAAACGATGTCTGGAAGTACCGGAAACGGCAGCCAGGGTTGGTTTGTTTTTTTTCCCCCGTGCCAAAGGCCTTCCGGAACACGTCTATTAATCTGGCTGTCCGAGATGTGACGTCACCCCCATATATACTGTGTCACCGGGTCATTTTGTCAACAACAATCTGTTCAATCGTGTCAGAACCGGAGAGAGTACCCCGCCAAAGAAAATAACTCCCCCCACCCCCCGAAAATACCCCTCCTCCCTTTCTCAAATGTTTCAAGTCAAAAATTGTGGATGGCTTGTTATAGTGCGCTCCCCCTTCTCTCCTCCACGCCCGCCCGCCCGCCCGCCCACCCACCCTCTCCACTTTGACAGGAATTTGGAAGATCCTAGAATACCCCTCTAAACATTTAAACTAATAGAAATCATCATCATCATCATCATCATTAGTCAATTACAAATAAACAACCCACACCTTCCACCCCACCATAAGCAGTGTGGACACTCCCAGCCCGCCCCCCCCCCCTCCCCCCTCCCACTGCCTCCTGGCCTTTATGAAATTCTGGAGTACCCCCCCCCCCCCCTTTCCGCTACATAAAAAATGGCCAACGACATTGATCTGTTGGTCACTCCAAGCTGCCCCTACCCCCGTCCTCCATCTCCCATGTCTCCCCACAAATCAAAATACCCCCGTCCTCCATCTCCCATGTCTCCCCACAAATCAAAATACCCCCGTCCTCCATCTCCCATGTCTCCCCACAAATCAAAATACCCCCCCCCCCCCCCCGTCCTCCATCTCCCATGTCTCCCCACAAATCAAAATACCCCCGTCCTCCATCTCCCATGTCTCCCCACAAATCAAAATACCCCCGTCCTCCATCTCCCATGTCTCCCCACAAATCAAAATACCCCCCCCCCCCCCCCTTTCCCCATCTCCCATGTCTCCCCACAAATCAAATCCCCCCGCCCTCCTCTATGTCCCCCCCCCCCCCCCCTCCCATGGGCTCAACCCCCCTTTTTCACCTTTTCCCCCGTTCAATTGCTTTTGACATTTGCTCCCCTTCAAACCCAAAAATTTTTTAGAAAAATATTGAGGGAAAAGACCCCAACGTGCGAACAGAAGGCACCCAAACGGGACGGATAGAATTTTTTGGGAAGGGCATTCGTTGACCCTTTGTCCGTAAATACATCTAGAAAAGGGAAATACACCCTTTTTCAACTATTAATGTTAAAATGTGCCCCAATTAAAAAACACTTTAAACTTTCTCCTAAAACACGTCCCAAATTTAGGGGGTAATTTTTTTTTACATTTAATTTTTTTTGCATGTATAACTGCGCGCAAATCCCTTTTTCACAGATGTAGAGAAAAACACTATTAAAAGGGGACTCTAAAAAGGGTCTTGAGGCTACCCTGTGTAGCCCCCCCCCCCCCCCCCCCCCCCTTCCCCCTTTATACTATGCAATGCTACAACTATTACTACCCCAAATAAAACAAATACAAAGAAAAAGCGTTTTCCCAAAAAAAGGTTAGGGAACGATGTTTTAAATTTGGGGGGGGGGCCCCCAATCGCAAGTACTGTCGATTTCCTCCCCTTCCCCTCCCCCCCCCCCCCCCCCCCCCCCACCCCCCCCCCCTTCCCCCCCTTTTTCCTTCAGCTGTTTTTCCCTCTTTAAAGAATTGGGGCAGCCCGAAACAATCCGTTGCATATTTTTTTGGCTTTCAAGGTAGGGAATATAGAAAGTGAATTTTTTCCAACAATTCAAAGCCCAATTTTTCAATTTAAGCAGTTTCCCAAATGAAAACCTTTTTCAGAGGGGGCCCGCCGGACGCGATCTTTGGTTTTTAAAAAGGTTAAACTTTTTTTTTTTAAATCGGTTTTGAGATTTTACAATGGAAAAATTTGAAACATTTCGGAAGGGGTTTTTAAAATGATGTATTTTAAAAAAATTTTATGAACTGAAAGACTTGTGAGTTGTTTCAACGTGGTGACAGCCCGATATGGGCCCCCGTGGTCGGCTGGGCTAAAGCAAAATTACCTTGCCTTTGCCCTTTGAGTTTTCAGGGGAGGATGGAAGGGGGTTTTAAACCCTTTCCCGTTCTAGAGAATGGGGGGCTGGCCCATGAAAATCTCACGGGTTTTTAATGAAACAAAGGTGGATTTCCTTTAACAAAACGCCACTGTCCCCCCCCCCCCATCCCCGGCCCCCCCCCCCTCCCCCCCATCCCCTGCCCCCCCCCTCCCCCCCCATCCCCGGCCCCCCCCCCCCCCCCCTCCCCCATCCTTTCCCTTTGTGCCCCTTTTTTCCTCCTCCTCCCCGCCCCCCTGCCCCCCCCCCCCCCCCCCCCTCCCCTTTCGCCCGCTCCATCACACCCCCTCGCTTCTACCGCCTCCGTGATTCGATGATAATGACGAGAACACGCTAAAAAAAAGATTTAGTTTGGTGGGTCGGTATGCTTTCAACGAATATGTAGGTAATAAATGAATCAAGTAAACAACATAGAACAATTCTTTTGAGTACATCTTCATAACCATTATTATTATTATTTTTATTATTATTATTATTATTATTATTATTATTATTATTATCATATTTACAAAAGATTAATAGGAAAAAAACCCAGTTACAAGCGTTCCGTGCGTTTTTTCTTCCCCCCCCCCCTTATGATTTTGATTTGTGGGGAGAAATGGGAGATGGAGGACGGGGGTATTTTGATTTGTGGGGAGACATGGGAGATGGAGGACGGGGGTATTTTGATTTGTGGGGAGACATGGGAGATGGAGGACGGGGGTATTTTGATTTGTGGGGAGACATGGGAGATGGAGGACGGGGGTATTTTGATTTGTGGGGAGACATGGGAGATGGAGGACGGGGGTATTTTGATTTGTGGGGAGACATGGGAGATGGAGGACGGGGGTATTTTGATTTGTGGGGAGACATGGGAGATGGAGGACGGGGGTATTTTGATTTGTGGGGAGACATGGGAGATGGAGGACGGGGGTATTTTGATTTGTGGGGAGACATGGGAGATGGAGGACGGGGGTATTTGATTTGGGGGGAGACATGGGAGATGGAGGACGGGGGGGGGGGGGGGGGGGGGGGGGGGTATTTTGATTTGTGGGGAGACATGGGAGATGGAGGACGGGGGTATTTTGATTTGTGGGGAGACATGGGAGATGGAGGACGGGGGTATTTTGATTTGTGGGGAGACATGGGAGATGGAGGACGGGGGTAGGGGCAGCTTGGAGTGACCAACAGATCAATGTCGTTGGCCATTTTTTATGTAGCGGAAAGGGGGGGGGGGGTACTCCAGAATTTCATAAAGGCCAGGAGGCAGTGGGAGGGGGGAGGGGGGGGGGGCGGGCTGGGAGTGTCCACACTGCTTATGGTGGGGTGGAAGGTGTGGGTTGTTTATTTGTAATTGACTAATGATGATGATGATGATGATGATTTCTATTAGTTTAAATGTTTAGAGGGGTATTCTAGGATCTTCCAAATTCCTGTCAAAGTGGAGAGGGTGGGTGGGCGGGCGGGCGGGCGGGCGTGGAGGAGAGAAGGGGGAGCGCACTATAACAAGCCATCCACAATTTTTGACTTGAAACATTTGAGAAAGGGAGGAGGGGTATTTTTGGGGGGTGGGGGAGTTATTTTCTTTGGCGGGGTACTCTCTCCGGTTCTGACACGATTGAACAGATTGTTGTTGACAAAATGACCCGGTGACACAGTATATATGGGGGTGACGTCACATCTCGGACAGCCAGATTAATAGACGTGTTCCGGAAGGCCTTTGGCACGGGGGAAAAAAAACAAACCAACCCTGGCTGCCGTTTCCGGTACTTCCAGACATCGTTTGTTGGAACACCTCGACTTCGGTGCAAGGGAGATAACCCATCTGTAATAGAATGTCCTCCTTTGGATGTACATTCAAGACGAAGATAAACGTTCAGTAAAGCAATGTAGAACTTGCTTTTTTTTTTCAACAATGCTGATTTTTTCAGTAAAGCTGCAATGGCCCAGAGACCTAACTGCTCGTATACACACTGTGTTCTAAATGCGTACAGTATGTCGCGGTACAATTGGAGATAAATGGAAGAAAAACAAGATGCAAAGCACATAAACGAACTCCCAGTTTATCTTGAATACGCGTGAGATATTCCATAAAGAGGAAAAACTGTTTTGAGCCGTTATAGCCGTTAGTAATGGCTATTCTGGTAAACATCGGGCATCATCCGTGACCCATAATGAACATACCTACAAATTTTCAGAAAGATCGGCCACGTACTTTGAGATATTCGATAAAGAAGAAAAACCGTTATGGTCCGTTCTGGGCGTTACTAACGGCTATAATGGTACACTAAAACATCTGGCATCATCCGTGATCCATAATGAACATACCTACAAATTTTCAGAAAGATCGGCCCAGTAGTTTTGTCTGGAGCGAGTGGAACACATTTTGACCACAGACAGACACGCACACACACACACACACACACACACACACACACACACACACACACACACACAGCATTTCTTCGTTCCTATTCTTAAGTACTCCCTGTTCTATAAGAACTGGGAGTACAAAAAGCGTTCAATTATATACTACCCTCTGGTAGTGCTCATATACACACTGTGTTCTAAATGCGTACAGTATGTCGTGGTACAATTGGGGGTAGGAGAGGAAGAAGAAGAAAAAAGCGTTCAATCATATACTACCCACTGGTCCGTCTGTTCCGATCTGGGGTTGAAAGCGGGACAAACCAACTTCTCGGTTAAATGTCCGACCATTCTTTCATCAATGCTTTAAAGTTCGATTTGCGTTTGTGCTTTCCTTCTTCATCCAGATCTCCGTTAAGTCATCTGTCAAGTTCTGGACACCGCTATGCCTTGATTGTTGTCAACTGAACAGGTGTTCCAAAGTTTGCTGTCTATGTTCCGCTCTCGCCAAGTCAAAGGTGCAGGGCTGTTTTTGATCGAGAGATCTATCCCTCTTACTTAGACTTAGATGCTCCCGCGTCTTGCGACGCATGAGGCAGTCAAGGCGCTCCACTGTGCACGGTCCTCAGCCAGTTTGCTAGTGTCACTCCATCCTCTGTCAACGAGTCGGAGGTCTCTCTCCACTGTCTGTCGCCAGCTCATCCTGAGTCGTCCTCTTTTTCTCTGGCCTGCTGGGGTCCATTTCATGGCCTGGTTTGCAGGTCTTGAAGAGGGTAATCTTAAGACATGACCCAGCCAGTGGAAGCGCTGTCTGCAGACGATGGTTGACACGGGAAGCTGTTTGGACCTGTCCCTGACCTCTTCATTTGGTACAAAGTCTGACCATTTGATGCCCAAGATCTTACGTAGGCACTTAGTGTCAAAAGCGTGGAGTTTCCTCTCCTGGGTGGTCTTCAGTTGCCAGGTTTCACATCCATATAACAACGTTGAAATCACACTCGCTTGTTCTTAAAACTGTTCATTCGCTTCTTGCGTGAGCAACACAGAGAAATGAACCGATCAAAAAACAGACGGTGCCCGGTCGAGAGAGAGAGAGAGAATCGGTGCAGATCTGCTTGTAGTTTCACACCTCCACCCTCGCCCCACCCCTGCCTTCCGCTTTCTGCACCCGTCCCATCTACCCCCCCCCCCCCCGCCCACATCTTTCCAAACCCGTGGGGTTATATGAAATCTTCAACAGGTGGCTGAGATGGAGATGTTCATTACACATTCGCATTGTACATCGGAATGACAAATAAGGCCTGGCATGTGGCGAAGGTAAGTCCATGTCCGCACGCATCTAGAACCCACCTAGGACAAGCACCTAGGACACGCGCACACACACACACACACACACACACACACACACACACACACACACACACACACACACACACACACACACTAACACTGCACAGAGAGAGAGAGAGAGAGAGAGAGAGAGAGAGAGAGAGAGAGAGAGAGAGAAACGTAACCAACAAGAACACTCGCAGTCGACAACATGACCTGAGAGGCAGTGACACCGTTCCTGTGGTTTCACAGACACCGGCGGACGAGGCAGCGGAGAACGACCCCTTGCTTGATGACCCAGAACACTTGCCCCCTCTGCCCTCGCTCAACACCCCTGACCCCTCGCCTCCCGGGAGTGACACTACCGACGGGAACTCATCGGAAATAGCCCGGGTGGCGTCCTTGTTTCCCCACAGAGGTAAAACTGTCTTTGTTTGTCTGTTGTGGGATTTCCCCACCCAAGTCGGCTTCTGCCCGGAGACGGGTGTCACTGTGGATTCAGATGGGAAGACTGGAATCATACCATGTTGTTTCAGTGTCATCAAGGAGGCGTCATTGCACGCGGACTAGTCCATATAACGCTACAGCACATCCGCTGAGTTTTGAGACCACACGGCGCATGATTTCCAGCTGATGGATAAAGGAATTACTAAGATGAGAGGATTGAAGAAGAGGGGTCTCGTGGCTACGACTTAACTGATGTCTGACCATTAGCCCAGTGCGCTGGTCAGACCTTGACTACCTACTTAACAATGGTTTTATCATTATCATCATTGTATGTGTGTGTGGTGTGGAATCATATGATCGAGTTTAATGTATTTCATAGATTAAAAAAAAGTGTAGCTCAAATTTCCTGACCAACAGTGCGACTGTTCAGTCGTTAATTAATTTATCCATCAGCTTTGAATCATACGCAGTGTGGTCTCGAAAATTTAGCAAATGTGTAGCGTATAAGTACTAGCCCGCAAGCAGTGACACCTCCTTGATATGAAACTGTATCTCCCGGTCCTGAGATGACGGCGGTATAAGTTTGAAAAGGACGCCTAGAATAACCGCCCTGTGGAGTAGTCTTCAGCCATAGCACCATCTTACACTGACTCTCATCGACGCCATTATATCCACCCCTTCCCTTCCCACCCCCACCCACCCCTTGAAAGTCCCAAACTCTGTCGTCCTTTGCATCCTGCTCTCGTGTTGACCTCAGTTCCGATGTCCTCTCCATCCGCCATACCACTGGCCAGATGGTCCAAGTCGGCGACGTTGGCTGGGCCTGTTTGATGGACGTAATGGCGCTCTGTCGGGCAGGGTGCACGCTCAAGCTGGCTCCGTGGCTCGGCGACGATTGTCGTCGCTGGGGGCTTAGTGTGTGGTGTCGTGCGTCTGCCGGATCAGAACAGGCATCACTGAACATCACCGAATTGATTTCCGCAGCAGCACATTGTCTCCTTCTGATGGGTTGTCGATGACTTGATACTGAATCTCCTCTGTGGACTGATGCTACCATACTCTATTGAAAAGGCAATGCCAAAACATCACCTTAGTACCTACTGCGTACGCTATGAACACTACGGTCGTGATTTTCAGTACGCTTGATCAGCTGTCCATACAAAATACACTGCCCCTTACTTTTCCGTGTAATTGTTCATGGTTCTTTTCTTTGACTTTCATTACTTATTTCGAGAAACTAAAGTTTAGCTGCAGCAAAAGCCCACTCATGAAAAGTAACATTCATTTGGACACTTCAAAACAAAAGTTCTGTTTTTGTTTGTTTTCGAAAACCTTCAAGGGACGCTACTCCAGAATAGTCATTCCAATAGCAAAATGGATGCCTTTCATGTGCTTTGAGGTCTACCCCATATCAACAACATATCCCGATAATATGTATCCCGTCATAGTTTTCTGTGTTTCCAGCGTGGACAGCTGCGTTTCTAGATCGAACATGGTTTGATTGTGTGTGTGGGGAGTTTTATGTAAGCGTACACTGAAAAGAGTGGCGTTTCTCGCCTACGAACTTCATATCGGTCAAACTTGGCGCTCCTGCCACTTCGGACCACCACCTTGTCCTGTCAACTCTGAAAACCAAGCTTAGAACTTAGGAAAATGAACCAAACTGCAGCGTTACTGGAACACGACAAAAAAGCAGAAGAGCACACAAAACAAAGTGTGAAGTAACGCAGTTTTAATGCACGACACAAAACAGGACAAGAAATTCTCGGCAATATGCCTTCCTCGGCGACAAAAAAATAAAAACGGTACAGACATTAACATGCGCAATACTCCCCTTGTGAAGCCAAAGTGGTGAATGAGGAGTATTGCGCATGTTAATGTCTGCACTGTTTTTATTTTTTGTCGTTGAGGAAGGCATGTTGCCGAAAATTTCTTGTCCTGTTTTGTGTCGTTCATTAAAACCGCGTTAACTTCACACTTTGTTTTGTGTGCTCATCTGCTTTTTCGTTTAGAACTTAAAAAGATCAGGTTGGGAGACTATACCACCGGTACAAGACACGGGAGGAAGACGAGGAAATGAGGCTGGACGAGTCGCACTACGAAAGCCTCCAACCAGCATCACCAGACGGGCACTCGAGTGAAACCGATACGGAGAAAGGAAGGTTGGCCGACTGGGACAGAACTGGCGCCGGTGCATGGATTGGGATGACACCCGGCACGACACGGGCCCAGGGGAAAAGGTCCGCCCACCCTCGGCCCTATGTTCCCCAGGGAACTCACAGGATTGAGTCAAGTGCTGGGCATACGTCACAGGCACTTTGGTAGATTTCATGGAGTGAGCTGCTGAACGTCGTAACTATGGTGGTTTATCTTGCGTGGGGGTGATTCTGGCGTGTAACACCGGTGCGGGGCTGCGACAGCACACACACCTGGAGTGTGGCTGAGCTTGAGGAGCCGGTGTAGCACGCCGTTTGTAATCTCACACGAAATGGTTCCTGGGGTACATTTTGTGTACACGAAAAGTCGTCCGTCCACGCAGAAAGTGCTCTCTGTGCACACGGGCTAAAAACAGAAAATGTATCCCCATTTCCAGCCACACATTCAAAATGACAGTATTGGTTGCTGCATTTTGGCCCAAATGACCAGAACTTTCTGGATGAATCGGCCCGTA
>CM031619.1:11066454-11071454 GCA_018398815.1 Conus ventricosus
TTTTTTTTTTATTTGAATCTGGATTTCCTGAGACAGTTTTTTTTATTTTGTAAGTGTTGAAAGTTTTGATCAGTTTTGCAAGACGAAATGTGACCGCCATTAACGGTTGTGACACGTTCTCCTTTACTCGCTTACCGTTTTCTCCGGACAGTCGCCTATCAAGTCTCAGTATAAGCAGCTGAAGGAAGATTTAGCACCAAAAAAAAAAGAAAAAAAAAAGGGGGGGGGGGGGGGGGGGGGGTTAGTTACGGGCCACAGATACAGATTACAGGCCCAAACATAAGCATTTCGACCTCTTGGGTCTTCTTCAGGCAAAAAAAAAACAAACAACGATTGGGACAGTGACAACGAGGGAAAGAGAAATCACGTGAAATCTTCTCCTATTCGGCGCAGAAATGCATTGTCTTTTGTCGTGTACTGTCTGGGTCCTTGGCGGTAACTAACCCCTTGTCTTTCGGAATTTTGCTTCATTTTCCGCCCTCGGTCACTTCGGTTTTTTTTTTATTAAAAAAAAAACTAGCTGATAGGAAGTCAAAGTTTCTGTGAATCAAAGATGATGGTAAACATTAGGCGTGAGGAATGGACAAGGAACCAACAGACTTCACATTAGAAACGCATTGAGAAAGCAACAACAGCAGCAACAGCAACAACAGCAACAACATCACCACCACCACCACCACCATTACCATCACCATCGCCACCATTACCACCACCACCACCACCACCAAACCCCCACCACCACCACCAACAAACACAACAGCAAAGACACACAGTACACAGCGCTTGACGATATGCGCAGGTGCTTCTGGAAATCGAAGACCAGTACAGTTCCAAGCGTTGAAGCGGGTCAGGGGGATGGCGGAGGAGATCTTTGAGAAGGCCGTCTGAGGATTGCCTGTCGTTGCTGAGGTCGATGCCGCAGGTCCAGATCGGCAAGGAGAAGGTCGAGAGGCCGTGCAGTTGTACAGACCGGCTGGGCCAGGTTTTGAATGACGTGCGTGATGAGCTTGGACGGAGCGCCCCCGGCAACGTCATGAGAGATTCTGGATTGTCCTGTAATGTGATCTGGTTGGGGGGATAGGTTCTATGCCTGTGTGTGTGTGTGTGTGTGTGTGTTTTGTGTGTGTGTGTGTGGTGTGTGTTTTGTGTGTGTGTGTGTGAGACAGAGGACGGACAGATACAGACGGACAGACACAGTGACACGAATCGGAACCAAAAATGGACCAAATTCCCCCCCCCCCCCCCCCCCCCTTAAGAAAAATGTAAATGACCTGCCGATGCAGAGATGGGCGCAGAATGTCCTCAAAATGCCAGGGATGTTGGGTGCGAAAATGTTGTAGAGAGATTATAGAGCAGAGATATAGCTTATGACTATTTTTATTGGTGTTCTGAAATCGATCCAGAAATTTTTACACGCCGTGCTTTTATAATCGCCCATTTTTGCGAACTGTCGTTTAAACATGGCATTATTCGGTACAAAGTAATTATGAAATGCGCTCTATGTGTTGCGGGGAGGGAGGGAGGGGGAGGGAGGGGGGAGGAGAGAGAGAGAGAGAAAGAAAAGAAAGAGAGAAAAGAGGAGATCAGAATTTTTTCAGTAAGGCCATGGGCCCATTTGAAAGGGGGAATGGTATAAATTTACATTAGGAAGAAGCAATTGTATCGGGGGGGGGGGGGGGGGGGGGGGGGGGGGGACACTCATTGCCATCCAAAGTAGTGAGAGGAGAGAAAATTACGTGCACACGTGTTTGGCCAGAGGACGGACACCGAGTATGGTGGCAAAGATTATACAGAAAAGAACAAAAGACATATATAAATGGAAAAAAATGTTTTATATATCATGATTATACGGAGAGAAGCGGGGGAAATTTGAAAAAATTTATTTCAGCTGGATGTAGAAAAAAAGTGTGGGGTGGCGCGCGCACGTGTTTTATTAATGTGCTTTTTTTTTTTGATTCAAATATATCCTTAATTTAGACTCTGTTTTTAAGTTTCTTATCAATGTTGTAACATTTTTTTCTATTCTGTTTAATTAAAAGCAAATGTTTTTAACGTGGTGTGCGTGTGTGTGCGTGCGTGTGTACGTGCATAGGTGTTTTTCATAATTGATAGTAGTAAAGAGCATTTTCTTTAATCCACTCGCCAGTGTCTTTCTCCCCCCCCCCCCCCCCCCCCCCCCCCCCCCCCCCCCCCCCCCCGCCCCCTTCTTCCTTTCTTTATCTCCCGTCTGTCTTTTTCCACAGGGAAAGAGGGAGAGAGGAGAATGGTGCACGCTTAGCTGTCGGTATGAACGTAAGCATCGAAGTCTGTCAGCTCTACAAACCCTCTCTTTTTAAAAAAAAAAGAAAAAAGAAAAGCTATTCCCAAACCAACTGTTAAGGAAAGGGTTCTAATTCAAGAGCTCAGCACGTTAAAGAACTACACATGGGAACTACTCGGCGGCTCAGCGCAAGCAAATATGCGTACATTGCCTTTTCTGTATAACCCCATTTGGGGGGAGAGAGAGAGAGTGAGGGGGAGAGTGAGAGAGAGAGAAGGAGGAGAGATGAGAGTGAGGAGAGAGAGTAGAGAGAGAGGGGTTATGTTACACTGCACGTGGAATGGTTTTGACACTGATCATCGACAACTTTGTATCATGTACGCTATCCATTATGTTGGTGCCAGTTTCACTAAACGCCCCGTTAAGCTAATACACATACATAAACGCACGCCCCAGACTTGCACATACGTGCAAGTATATATTACACACGAACCACACACATACACACGCCCCCCCCCCCCCCCCCCCCCCCACACCCCAAAACACACACCACACCACACCACACCACGCACGCGCAGATAACGACACCGCACCACACCGTATCACGCACACACGCACACGCGCGCACACACACAAACGCCACACATTCTCTTTTTCTCTCACTCTGTCTCTTCTCTCCACACAAATACGCGCACGTGTATCCATTGCGTACACACACACACACAAACACACACACACGCACACGCACACACACACACAAGGAAACGCGCGCTTGCGCGCAAGCAGACACCGATACACACAACAGCGCACACAGACACAGACACACACACACAACAACACACGCACACAAGCACCACACACACACACCCCACACACACACGCAGGACACGCACACACACGCGCACGCGCGCGCGCGATACACCCACACATGCTCAGGTGTCTATTGCGTGCACGCACACACACACACACCACACACACACACACCACCAAAACCACACACACGCTTGGATACGTTCACAATAAGTTATTTACACAGATTTTAATATTGCACAAAAGTTATCGTCCCTTTTGTTTAGGTGGAAACTCGTGCTTTTACAACAAACTTTAGCAAGAATGCGTGATGTGTTTGTGGACAGAACATCATGCTGATCATTTTTCTCATGTGCAGCTATCAAACAATTTATACCCATACTTTTACATATACAATTCAGATATTTTGATTTACCGGTATCAACCCATGAATTCTTTCTTTCTTTATCAAAGATTTCAATAGGTAAGACTTATGGTTTCTCACATTTATCATTCATACTTATGAGGTTACTTTTAAGTGAGTCAATCATTAAACCTACTGCAATATTTACAAAAAATATACGAATGGACCTCTTCATCCGTCCCTACCTCTCACTCTTTCTCCCACATGAAAACCCTCTGTGTTTTCTAGTTTATTGCTAGGGTTTGGTTTGTTTGTTTCTTTGTTTTGGGGTTTTGAGGGTTTTTTTTCCCCGCCTAATATCACCTAGAGTGGATAGACGTTAAATTTGAAACTAGCTAACAACAACACCTTGAAGATATGAACTCTTTCAGAATATTAGGTATGTCGTTTTCTTCCTCCACAGGGCTATTTTAAAAGGGGGACAGTATGTCTCTCACTAGCAAGCGTAAAAGCACGCCATACAGTAATTTTGTGGCGCTTGTTTGTTTGTTCTACTCTACACAAGCTAGATTGTGTACCTACACAGCATTAGGCTTCACCTCCAAATCCATGCTGTATACTGAGTTTTCTTCTATGTGCGTTATTTGAATTCAGCTGGCCGCCACACGCAGTGTATGAAACGGTTTCTTATTACATTTTTCCTTTTGTCCCTTTTTTTTTTTTCTTGAGCCTTAGACTAAGGAGGATTATAAAAGGGAGGAATAAAGGAACATGAGATTGGGGAGATTGACATAAAATTTCACAATACGAGTTAATGAAGTACAAAAACCGTTTGACTTGGTTGTGGAGCAGCAGCATTAGTCATTGCAATAGAGAGGGAGAGAGGGAGAGAGAGAGGGGAGAGAGAGGGGTGAGAGAACTTTGTTTAAAGACCTCAGCACTCACGATTGGGAAAGCACACCCAAACTAAAAAAAAAAAAATAAAAAAATAAAAAAGAATCGGGTGACACATGAAATCCAATAGTATCAATGAACGAAGACAGCATTCAACAGAGCGCTTACTCCGCCCAGTTTCCAACCCCCTTTTGCCCCTGGTAAAAACACGTGGCTAGTTCTTTAAGGTAGCCTCATGCTTTGTCGACATGCACAAGTTTACTCTGAACTTGCGTAGACCTCGGAATATTTCACCTGAATTTAATTCCCCTAAAAACTACACAGGATTGGATATTAAATGGAAATGAGATCAATCTTCTTTGACATATCAGGTCAGGTAGGCATAGATATTTTATTTTCTGACACTTTCTCTAAAGCTGTGACAAGCCATTGCATATACACCAAACAGAAGTTTTAATCATTTTCTCTTTTTATACATCCCGTTCACTGTTAACCCCTAAAGACTCCATGGTTTACCAAGTGAGGACGTTTTATAATAATCTGTTGGGTCAATCCAAATTAGAGCTTTAATGTGAAATGTTGCAAGAAAACTATATCTGTGAAAAAGATTAAGAACCTCTAAATTTGGATGCAGGAAAAATTTTTTCTTCACTCTTATTTTCAGTCTGTTGTTGACTATGCCTCGATACTTCG
>CM031619.1:11073954-11076454 GCA_018398815.1 Conus ventricosus
GATAGTGTTAGATTTCCGTCAACAAACCATTCGGACCCGTCACTGCCGTGTCAAACAACCGCATTCCAGTGCTGGAGAGGGTAATGTGTCGCGGCCTTTAGAAACGCATCCAGTAAGCGAACGAAACCCAGCTTTTGAGGTTCCGGTCTTTTTCATCTGACCTCATAGCATACTCAACAGGCGCAGGGGGTGGGTACGGGGGGAGAGGGAGGTGGGAAACGAGAGCGAGTACCTGCCAGGGGCGACAAATCCTACCAACATTCTACCTCTCACAGAGTTCAGGCCCACGATGTCCCTGACCACAGCCTGAAGGCATGGACCTGGATCAAAATGACCGTCCCCAAACCATCCTTCCCTCCAATGAGCGGTTCGCCCGCAGGTGCCACGTGTCGTTCTCAGAGCGTGAGCTGCTGAAGGCCATGCTGACAACAATGGTTCTTTCCTGCGGAGCGGTCAAACGCCATACTTTGGATTTTTGCTCTGAAACACTATATTAATCCATGTAAGGGTTTCAGGCCTACTATAAATTTGAACCAGCATTTAATGTTAAACTGATACATGATTGGAAAAAAAATAATAATAATAAAATCGACTTCCCAGCAACTATTTTCCTTGTTTGGGGGGATCTTTACTGATGAAATCACAATCTTCAAATTCATGACCTTCCCCTTAGCTGACACACAGTTCAGGCCTTTGCACTCACCCGTGACCCTATCTTCGCACCAGCCTCAAACACACAAAATAGTCCCATTCCTTTGATTTTCATCTGTCTGCTTGGAACCACTGGCTTGTACCTTGATGGCCATATGAAAGGAAATGAGGAGAATCCACTTTCAGACACAAAAGAAATTCTCAAAACAATCAAATTGCGCCAGTCAAATAAATACGGACACCTTAAGCAAGGCCTTGGCGCGTTCATTGTTGGTGTGCAGCCAGATGTGCCTCATCCCAGGTCCCGCCCGCCGCCCCGAGACAGGTGGTGGTGCGGCCTTCATCAGGGAAGCGCCTCCACAGCCGTGGGAATAGGCGGAGTGGTTTGGGGAAGGGGGCGGGGTGGGGGAAAGGTCTTCGAGCGGAATGTTCCTCCCCCTCCTCTTCTCCCCCTTACACTGGTACACATAGTGCCAAGACGACAGACATGGACAGGCTGGAGAAAGTAGTCAGCAAGGCAGCCTCCATCGTGGGGGAAGAGCTGGTACCCATGAGCGCGTGGTTCCCAGGTGTGGCCATTAAGAAGCTTGACAAGATCCGAGCAGACAACCACCACCCACTCCACGAGGTGCTGGCATCCCAAGAGCCCAGGAGAGAATCTTCCCGGGTCCTGAGGAGTTTCAGTGCCCGGACCAACCGACTGAGGAACTCTTCCTGCCATCTGCCGTACGCCTCTTCAATGAGAGAGTTAATGAGAGAAGGGAGAATGTGTGCCTTATGTTTTCGGTTTAAATACTGACCCTGTGGCGTGCTTGCGTGTGTGCCTGTGTGCCTGTGTGTGTGTGAGTGTGTGTGTGTGTGTGTGTGTGTGTGTGTGTGTGTGTGTGTGTGTGTGTGTGGTTTGTGTGTTGTGTGTGTGTGTGTGTGGGGGGGGGGTATGCGCGTGTATGCATGCATGTGTGCATAGGTGTGTATGTTGCCCCCCCCCCCCCCTCACCCCCCTACTAAGTATTTTAAGTCCTGTTTTACAGTGTGTGTGTGTGTGTGCATGAGTGTGTGTGTGTGTGTGTGTGTGTGTGTGTGTGTGTGTGTGTGTGTGTGTGTGTGTGTGTGTGCATGAGTGTGTGTGTGTGTGTGTGTGGTGTGTGTGTGTGTGTGTGTGTGTGTGTGTGTGTGTGTGTGTGTGTGTGTGTGTGTGCCTGTGTGTGAATTTGATGGACCACCCCCTTGAAGCTATCTTTTACTTTTCTGTCCATGAATTATATGAATCATATGATTTGACTTTGATTGTCTTCTTTTACTGTTTTGATATTATACATTTAGTGACGTCATTGCATGGCATTGAAATTTTGTTCTTGTTTATTCCTTTCTACATGTCTGTTAGGGAATGTTATGTTTTACTGTTCAAATGTTTATACAGTGTGTGTGTGTGTGTGTGTGTGTGTGTGTGTGTGTGTGTGTGTGTGTGTGTGTGTGTGTGTGTGTGTGTTTTAATCATTGAATTATACATGACTTAATTATCTTTTTACTATTTAAATAATCATACTTTTCTGTGATATCATGGCATGGTGCAAAAATTTCATTGTTTGAATGTCATATTGTATTGTTACATTATATAAAATATATATGCGTATGTGTGTGTATGTATGTATTTATGTGTGTGTGTATGTATATACATGTGTGTGTATGCGTGTGTGTACATGTATATGTATGTGTATATATGTGTATATATGTATGTATGTGTGTATTGTATATATATGTATATATATATATATATCTTATGTATGTATGTGTATGCATGTACGTGTATGTATATATATATATATATATATATATATATTTATGTATA
>CM031619.1:11083954-11093954 GCA_018398815.1 Conus ventricosus
CAGTAAGTCTCTGTTGTCTCCATGTCAGTAAGTCTCTGTTGTCTCCATGTCAGTAAGTCTCTGTTGTCTTCATGTCAGTAAGTCTCTGTTGTCTCCATGTCAGTAAGTCTCTGTTGTCTTCATGTCAGTAAGTCTCTGTTGTCTTCATGTCAGTAAGTCTCTGTTGTCTCCATGTCAGTAAGTCTCTGTTGTCTTCATGTCAGTAAGTCTGTTGTCTCTATGTCAGTAAGTCTCTGTAATCTCCATGTCAGTAAGTCTCTGTTGTCTCTATGTCAGCAAGTATCTGTTGTCTCCATGTCAGTAAGTCTCTGTTGTCTCTATGTCAGCAAGTATCTGTTGTCTCCATGTCAGTAAGTCTCTGTTGTCTCCACGTAAGTAAGTCTCTCTTGTCTCTTGTCAGTAGTCCTGTTGTCTCCTTCAGCATTTTCGTTGTCTCCTTCAGCAAGCTCGATGTCTCATGTCAGCAATCTTGTTGTCTCCATTCGCAGTCTCTGTTGTCTTCATTCAGCAGTCTCTGTTGTCTCTATGCCAGCAATCTCTGTTGTCTCCATTCAGCATGTTCTGATGCCTCAATGTCAGCATATTTCTGCTGTCTCCATTCGCCAGTCTTGTTGTCTCATTCAGCCGTCTCTGTTGTCTCCATGCCAGCAATTCTCTGTTGTCTCCATTCAGCAGTCTCTGTTGTCCCATGCAGCAACTTTCTGTGCTCCATTCAGTCAGTCTCTGTTGACTCCATGTCCGCGATTTTCGGTTTCTCCACGACAGTAAGCCTCTGTTTGTCGATGTCAGCAATTCTTGTTGTTCCATGTCGTAAGTTTTGTTGTCTCCACGTCAGTAAACCTCTGTTGTCTCAATGTCAGCAAAACTCTGTTTTCTCCATATCGTAAGTCTCTGTTGTCTCCACGTCAGTAAGCCTTGTTGTCTCAATGTCAGCAAAACTCTGTTTTTCTCCATGTCAGTTAGTTCTGTTGTCCCCATATCAGCAGTCTCTGTTGTCTCCATGTCAGTCAGTCTTGTTGTCTCAATATCAGCAAGTCTCTGTTGTCTCCATGTCAGTCAGTCTTGTTGTCTCAATATCAGCAAGTCTCTGTTGTCCTGTCATCAAGCTTCTTTTGCCCCCTTGTCAAAACGTCTCTGTTGCCTCATATTAAACAGGTCTCTCTTGCCCTTATATCGACAGATCTTTGCATGTTTGTCTTTGTTGCCTTGTTCTAGCAGGTCTCTGTTGGCGAGTGTGCCAAATTCGTTCTGCTACCCATATCATTGAATTGTCTCTGTTTCCCCATATCATTGAATTGTGTTGTTCCCCCATATCAACATGTCTCTGTTTCCCCCATATCACATGTCTTGTTTCCCATATCAACATGTCTCTGTTTCTCCCATACCACCATGTCTCTGTTTCCCCATTTCAACATGTCTCTGTTTCCCCATATCAACATGTCTCTGTTTCCCTATATCAACATGTCTCTGTTTCCCCCATATCAACATATCTCTGTTTCCCCCATTTCAACATGTCTCTGTTTCCCCATATCAACATGTCTTTGTTTCCCCATATCAATGTGTTCTCTGTTTCCCCATATCATACATGTCTCTGTTTCCCCCATTCAACATGTCTCTGTTTCCCCCATATCATATGTATCTCTGTTTCCCCCATATCAATGTGTCTCTGTTTCCCCATATCAACATGTCTCTGTTTCCCCCATATCAACATGTCTCTGTTTCCCCCATATCAATGTGTCTCTGTTTCCCCATATCAACATGTCTCTGTTTCCCCCATATCAACATGTCTCTGTTTCCCCCTATCAATGTGTCTCTGTTTCCCCATATCAACATGTCTCTGTTTCCCCCATATCAACATGTCTCTGTTTCCCCATATCAATGTGTCTCTGTTTCCCCATATCAAACATGTCTCTGTTTCCCATATCAACATGTCTCTGTTTCCCCTATCAACATGTCTCTGTTTCCCCCATATCAACATGTCTCTGTTTCCCCCATAATCAACATGTCTCTGTTTCCCCATATCAACATGTCTCTGTTTTCCCACATATCAATGTGTCTCTGTTTCCCCATATCAACATGTCTCTGTTTCCCCCATATCAAATGTCTCTGTTTCCCCATATCAACATGTCTCTGTTTTCCCCCATATCAACATGTCTCTGTTTCCCCCATATCAATGTGTCTCTGTTTCCCCCATATCAACATGTCTCTGTTTCCCCATATCAACATGTCTCTGTTTCCCCATATCAACATCCCATATCAACATGTCTCTGTTTCCCCCATATCAACATGTCTCTGTTTCCCCACATCAACATGTCTTTGTTGCCCCCATATCAATGTGTCTCTGTTTCCCCCATATCAATATCTCTGTTTCCCCATATCAACATGTCTCTGTTTCCCCATATCAACATGTCTCTGTTTCCCCCATTCAACATATCTCTGTTTCCCCATATTCATTGATTTGTCTCTGTTTCCCCCATATCAACATGTCTCTGTTTCCCCCATATCAACATTTCTTTGTTTCCCCCATATCAACATGTCTCTGTTTCCCCATATCAAATATCTCTGTTTCCCCATATCAACTGTCTCTGCTTCCCCCATATCAAACATATCTCTGTTTCCCCCATATCACATGTCTTGTTTCCCCCATATCAATGTGTTTCCGTTTCCCCCATATCAATGTGTCTCTGTTTCCCCCATATCAACATATCTCTGTTTCCCCCATATCAACTGTCTCTGTTTCCCCATTCAATGTGTCTCTGTTTCCCCCATATCAATGTGTCTCTGTTTCCCCCATATCAACATGGTCTCTGTTTCCCCCATATCAACATGTCTCTATTTCCCCATATCAACACGTCTTGTTTCCCCCATATCAAATGTCTCTGTTTCCCCCATATCAACAGTCTCTGTTTCCCCCATATCAACATATCTCTGTTTCCCCATATCAACATGTCTCTGTTTCCCCATATCAACACGTTCTCTGTTTCCCCCATATCAACATGTCTCTGTTTCCCCCATATCAACACGTCTCTGTTTCCCCCCATATCAACATATCTCTGTTTCCCCATATCGACATGTCTCTGCTTCCCTCATATCAACATGTCTCTGTTTCCCCCATATCAACATGTCTGTGTTCCCCCATATCGACACGTCTCTGTTTCTTCAAAATCAACATGTTTCAGTTGCCTATTTAAGAAATGGTATGAAGCAACAGGCATTCCATAATCAATAAAAAGGCAATACCTGACTCTGAAATCAACGGTGATAAGTTAAAGTTTGTTTATTGGTTGGTTTGTTTGTTTGTTTATTGGTTGGTTTGTTTGTTTCTTTCTTTTCGTTTTCTTTTTTTTGATTAAAAAAAACCAACAACAATAATTAATTGTGATAACTTAAAGTTTGTTTGCTTGTCTTTTTTTTGTTTGTTTTTGAACTTAACCAATTTTCAACCAACTACCAATCTCAAATGATTGGAACCTTTGAAATTGTGGGACCGAAAGTAAAATGAATGTACTTGATCTAGGGAAAAACACCGAATTGTAAATAAATCAGAACGGGTGTGATAGTCACACAACCTTGAAGAAGGCAAAATGGCCATCGTTTGTTATGGCACACACACCACACACAACACACACACAACACACACACACACACACACACACACACACACACACACACACACACACACCACACACACACACACACACACACAACACAACACACACACTTACGCACACATACGCACACACACGCACACACACACTTACGCACACTACACACATATACACACATATACACACGCATGCCGCGGGTGAGCGCGCGCACACACACACACACGCACGCACGCACACACACACACACACACACACACACACACACACACACACACACACCGCACGCACGCACGCACGCACGCACGCACGCACGCACGCACGCACGCACGCACGCACACACACACACGCACACACACACACACACCACACACACACACACACACACACACACACCACACACGCACGCACTCAAAACACATACAAACACACCCGCACGCGCGCGCGCGCGCGCTCGCGCAGGCATGCACGCATGCACACATGCACTCGTACGCACGCGCGCGGCGCGCGCGCGCACACACACCATGCACCGCACATTAAAACACACACACACACACACACTGCAAAATCAGCCTTCTACAATGCTAAAATATTAGCATGCACACAACCAGCAATTGTTTAAGGTCACTGATCACTCATGGGGAGAACAAAATCATCTCCCCTTCTTCCTTCATCTGTCTGTCCCTCTGACATTCCACAGAAATTTTGTGACTTTTTCACTAGCAAAATTAGACTTATTCCGTGAAAGTCTGGATGCTCAGTCAGTATCTGAACCTGATATTCCATACAACTCTTTTTCCGGCATTTCATTGACTGACTTTGAACCTGTGACAGTTGCTGTTGTCAAAAGAAGTCATCGACAAGACTGTTATCAAAACATTGTGTATGGATCCTCTTCCATCTACTTTATTATCTGCATGCATGGATGTTTTGTTGCCATATATCATAGTGTGGTAAATGAATCTCTCACTTCTGGTTGTTTCCCACCTGCACTGAAAGCTGCTGTTGTCCGCCTCTTTTGAAGAAACCTCTCTTGACCCTGAAAACCTAAAAAATTTATCGACCTGTCTCCAACTTGTCTTTTCTTTCAAAGATAATTGAAAAAGATAGCACTTCTCCAACTCCAAAACCACCTTGCCCAAAAACATACTTGCTCTATTCGTTGCAGTCCGCCTATCGCACTGGACACAGTACAGAAACTGCTCTGCTGAAATAATAAACGATCTTCTCTCTGCTCTGGATAATGGTCAGGTTTCACTGCTTTCTCTTCTTGACTTGTCCGCTGCCTTTGATACCATTGATCACTCCAACCTCCTCACTAGACTTCAACATACTTTTGGCATCTCTTCTCACGCTTTGGCATGGTTTTATTCTTACCTTTCTGGTCGAACCCAAATTGTCTCTGTCAATGGTTTTTCTTCAAGCTCTGCTGACTTGAATTATGGTGTTCCCCAAGGCTCTGTCCTTGGTCCCATTCTGTTTGTTCTATATACCCAACCCATCTCTGACATTGTAGCCATTCATGACATTTCACACCACTGCTTCTCTGATGACAATCAAATCTACATTTCTGGTGACATCTTCTCCTCTCCTCCATCATTGATCGCTCACAGCTCTGCATCTCTGACATAAAGGCATGGATGACTTGCAACAAACTTCAGTTAAACAATGACAAAACTGAACTGATCTTCATTCTCCCAAAACGGCTCATGTCTACAATCTCTGTTCTTTTTCTGTCCAACTTGGTATCTCTCTCATTCAGACCCTACCACTGTGCGAAATCTAGGCGTTGTACTTGATCAGACACTCTTTTCAAAATCAGATTTCTTCTATCTGCCGTGCTTGCTACTTGGAGCTTCGGCGATCAGTTCTGTGCGCCACCTTCTGTCTGAAGAAGCCACCAAGACTCTGGTTTCTGCTTTCATTCTTTCAAGACTTGACTACTGTAATTCTCTTCTTGCTGGCTGTCCACGAATCTTCTTGCAAAATTGCAGAAAGTCCAAATAATGCTGCTCGCCTTGTCTCGAAATCTCCGAAAACCTCTCATGTTTCTCCCTTGCTTAAATCTTTGCACTGGCTTCCTGTTGAAAAAACGCATCAAGTACAAACTTTCTTTGCTCTGTTACAAGGCATTGGATGGCCTCGCTCCATCTTATCTCTCTAAACTTCTGTCGACCTATACTCCTTCCAGACAGCTTCGCTCTTCCTCTGACACTCGCATTATGCAGATCCCTCGTTTTCGGGCAGAACACTTGGTGAACGTTCTTTTACTTTTCAGGCTCCTTCCTGCTGGAACAATCTCCCTTCTGCACTCCGAAAACTCAAATCAGTCTTTCTTCTTTCAAGTCCTCCTCAAAACAACTCTCTTCAAAACATAATTTTTCTGCTCCTTCGCTGGTGTGTGGGTGTGTGGTGTGTGTGTGTGTGTTTGTGTGTGTGTGTGTGTGTGTGGTGTGTGTGTGTGTGTGTGTGGTGTGTGTGTGTGGTGTGTGTGTGTGTGTTAGGGCTTATTGCTGTAAGCGCTTAGGGCTTTTGTTTAAGATTAAGCGCACTAAATGTTCCTTATTATTATTATTATTACACACACACACACGCACACACGAGTGCGCATGCGCGCACGTAGGCACGTATGCACGCGCGCTCACAAAAACACACGCACGAACGCACCCGCGCACACACACGCACAACACACACACACACACAACACACACACACACACACACACACACACACACACACACACACACACACACACACACACACACACACACCACACACACGCACACACACACACACACACACACTCACACACGCTTGCACGCATGCAACCCCCTCCCCCTCCATGCACACACACACACACACACACACACACACACACACACACACACACACACACACACACACACACACACACACACACACACACACACGCACGCACACACACACACACACACACACACACACACACCACACACACACACACACACACACACACACACACACACACACACACACACACACACAACACACACACTCACACATGCTTGCACGCATGCAACCCCCTCCTCCTCCACGCACACACACACACACACACACACACACACACACACACACACACACACACACACACACACACACACACACACACACAACACACACACACACACTGTACCTCCCTGTAGAGGACCTCTCTGAAAATGGGACATTTTTAGCACTGTTCTCAGTTCCAAACCACACTCTGACTCCGGGGTATTTTGGAGACTGATAATGTCATGCTAGCAGCTTGTTACGACTGAAGACAATCCCCGCATAACTATGCAGAACATAACAACATTTTGCTATAGCCTTGGCTAGAACGCCACTACATCACAATGTTGTTATGCTGTGCACAGTTATGCGGGGTTTGTCTTCAGTCGTGACAAGCTCCTAGCAAAACATGATCAGCCTCCAAAATCCCCGAAGTCGGAGTGTGGCTGCCTATGTGGCGGGGTAATCCAAAGCGGTCGCACACGTCATGTTCTCAACCCCAGCTGATGCATTTGTACCATAGTGTTCAAGTGTTTCGGCTGTTCGGATGATCCCTGGAGTCTTTTAGCCAGGGTACGACATTAACAAGAAGAACTACAGTTCCAAACCCAACGGTCTTCTTATCTCTTTCACTCTTCGAGATAATCTCGCCGGTTAAAAAAAAAAAACAACCCAGGCTCAAAACGCGTTCCTATTGTATGGACATGCGCTATTAGTACAGCATGTATTCGTCTCTATCACTGCTTAACTTCAGCCGGCTTAAAAGACTCCGAGATTCCAGAACTGATACTGAGAAGACATCTAACACTGTAGACTTTTCAGACGAAACATATTTTCTTGAGGAGGGAGGAGAGGTTTCTTTCTTTTCTGCTAACTTCGTTCTTTCTTTCTTTTTTGTGTGTTTTTTCTTTTTTGTCCCAACCTCTGCGCCACCTCAGAGGCAGTGCTCCCACGCCGCTCATTCCGACACCCCGTCCACAGCCACAGCCCGGTCGGCACCGCCGCAGCCTCGGCACCGGCAATTCACAGGGAGCAGTCAATGTCAAGTCGTCAAGAGGCAACCCACCGGAGGAGACACTGCACTGCTGCCGAGTCGCTTCGGTGGTGTTCAGTGGCGCCTGTTCTGATCTAACATACGCAGGACACCACCTACTGAGCCCCTACTGACGACAATAATTGCTTAGTCGCGGAGCCGGCGTGAGTGAGCTCTCCCTCCGGAGGGCGCCACCACGTCCGTCCAGCGACAGCCCTCATGGACTCGCCGATACCGGTGACCCCGACGGAACCAAACCAAGGCCACAGACGTGGAGAGGACATCGAAATTGAGGTCACCATGAGAGCAGCGCATGAAGGGCCACAGAATTTGAGACATTTTTTTTAAAATGCTGATCGATGAGAATGAGGATGATTAAGATGATGCTAATGATTTCCATTTTGGTCTGAAACTACATGACAGGGCTGTACTCTACGCTTCCTTTCATAACATATCCCGGTGTCAACCAGGCCCGAGAGATACAGGCACCTGCTGTGTTGGTCAGGAAATTTGAGCAACACTCTCAGAAACGCATCCATTAAGTGGATGAAACTCGACTGTGTGGTCCCAGTCTTCCCAACTGAGTCCGCAGCATAACTCAACTCTGGGTAGAAGCCGGTCGGGACAGAAAAAAGCCACATGACTCTGATAGGATTCGAACCCACGACCTTCCAGCCTGGAGTCCGCAACGCTAACCACTTCGCCACTTCGTCTGGAACTTCTTATCCTGAGGTCCACCATTTGGGAGTTTTGTGTGTTTAATCTCATCATTCAGGCAGCCATATTCCGTCTTCGGGGCTGACTTCCAACCAAGGTACCAATGTGCACGTGTCACAGACATGATTCGTGACAAGTTATGCGCATCTGCTGTGTGCATAGCCAGAGATTTTTTTTTTTAATTTTCTTTCTTTCTCTCCTTGTTTCGGTGTGAACATTACTCACCGCCGAACCTTGACCAATTCAACTGACAAACTTGCACAGATTGAGTATGGATGTGGAAGCAAGCACGTCTGCTCCGTACGCTCGCTGTCCCTGTCCCTGGTGGACCTCAGGATAGAAGTTCCAGACGAAGTGGCGAAGTGGTTACCGTTGCGGACTCCCGGCTGGGAGGTCGTGAGTTTGAATCCCAATCAGAGTCATGTGGGGTTTTCGCTGCCCCCCCCCCCCCCCCCCCCCCCCCCAGAGGGTAAGAATATTTTATTTTGCTGACATGTCGATTCATTGTACGATAATTGTAGTTAACTGATAGCGCTTTTTTTTAAAAAGCATTTTAGATTAAAATGTTCAGGCTTTGTAATATTTGCGTTTGTTTACGAGAATGCTCAGTCAGTTTGCTCGTTCAAGTGTTTTTTTGCTGACTTGTACGGGTTTGGTCATTTCGATTCTGTTCGTTCTAATCTATCACTACTTTTGATGGTGAATAGTTGGTAGATTGGGTATTTATGGTGTTGTTCACTTTGTAGGGATTTTTCACCAGGGGTGCTGGCCTGGCTGGCTGTGTGTGCTCTGGGGGGAGTGCCTGAGCGGCCCTGCTTCCCCCTCCTGTGGTGTGGCAGCCTTCTCCTGTGGTGTGGTAACCTTCTCCTGTGGTGTGGCAGCCTGTGGTGTGGTAACCTTCTCCTGTGGTGTGGTAACCTTCTCCTGTGGTGTGGCAGCCTTCTCCTATGGTGTGGTAACCTCCTGTGGTGTGGTAACCTTCTCCTGTGGTGTGGTAACCTTTTCCTGTGGTGTGGTAGCCTTCTCCTGTGGTGTGGTAGCCTTCGCCTGTGGTGTGGTAACCTTCTCCTGTGGTGTGGTAACCTTCGCCTGTGGTGTGGTAACCTTCTCCTGTGGTGTGGCAGCCTTCTCCTGTGGTGTGGCAGCCTTCTCCTGTGGTGTGGCAGCCTTCTCCTGTGGTGTGGTAACCTTCTCCTGTGGTGTGGTAGCCTTCTCCTGCCTTCTCCTGTGGTGTGGAAACCTTCTCCTGTGGTGTGGCAGCCTTCTCCTTGGTGTGGTAACCTTCTCCTGTGGTGTGGTAACCTTCTCCTGTGGTGTGGCAGCCTTCTCCTGTGGTGTGGTAGGTAACCTTCTGTGGTGTGGTAACCTTCGCCTGTGGTGTGGTAACCTTCTCCTGTGGTGTGGTAACCTTCTCCTGTGGTGTGGTAGCCTTCTTCTGTGGTGTGGTAGCCTTCTCCTGTGGTGTGGTAACCTTCTCCTGTGGTGTGGCAGCCTTCTCCTGTGGTGTGGTAACCTTCTCCTGTGGTGTGGTAACCTTCTCCTGTGGTGTGGTAGCCTTCTCCTGTGGTGTGGTAACCTTCTGTGGTGTGGTAACCTTCTCCTGTGGTGTGGTAACCTT
>CM031619.1:11101454-11113320 GCA_018398815.1 Conus ventricosus
GGAACTGTCTTTCACCCTTGGGGGGAAGGAAAGAATTCCCTGAACCCGGGGATCCTATCCCTGCCACGGGGAAAGAAGCACCTTATCTCCCTGACCTGGATCCACTTCTTTGGGGGACCGTCAGGGTTTTTCGGGCCACCTTCATCGGATTGGGAGGGGACCTTTTTCTTTACCTCCCCCCCCCCCCTTTTTTTTGGTAACTATAGGGTCTGTCTTAACAGGGGTCTTGGTTATTTTGGTTTTCTGACCTCTCATGATTGCGGTTTTTTTCTGCTTAACAGCTGTTGGCTGACACACCTTTTTTGTGGTAACTCTCCAAAGAGGGGGGTCCCTTTTGGAATGGTATCGAGATATGCTTTATGTGGGGGAATTGAGAAGCTTTTTCCTTTAATTGCTTTCGGCCCTTGGGGGCTAGGTATTGGGTTATTTTTGGACTAATAAAATCTCAAACCAACCTTTTAGTTAATAGAAGTTGTATTTGTTGTTTTCTGATTATCGGGTTGATAAAAGCTTGTTTTGCTTAATATGTGATGTGGGCCGGAAGGATATCGTAATGTTAGTTTTTTTTCCTTTTTTGTTTCGAAGGTAAGACGGTCGTGAATGCAGAGCGTTCGAAGGGGCTTGACATTTAACCACGGGTGGGGAATTTCCGGCCGTACGCCCCGCATTTGGTTCCGCTCTTGTGTCCTTGTCCTATATGTTTGGTGACAACTATGGATGGATTTTTTTGGTTTTTATTTATTGAGATTTTGACAAAAGGAAAGTTATCCTTAGTAAAAGCATGTATAAATACGGGGATGCAAGGAAGCCAGAGTAAGGTTAAAAGCAAAGGGAAAAATGAAAGAAGTTTTATATTTTTTAACCTTTTTTTTAAAGTGACAGTGACTTTGTTGCCCTTTTTACGGCACTGGACCCTTCACACTGACCACTCCCAAAACCACATGTTCCAACCTGACAAAGACGATAAAAAGATGATTCTCATCGGAGACTGACTCCGCCGAGGGGGGGAAAAATTCCCCATTTGTTTCTGGCAGCCCCGGGCTTGGACTGGTAAAGGGCCGATCCCGGCCGGGCCAGACGCCACCCGGTAGCCGGGCCCCCCATCGCTGCACTGAGGATTTTTGAAGGGTGCCCCCCTTCACTGGGACCCTTTCACCTGGGAGGAAGCCCCACCACTGCCTCACTGGGGCTGTTAAAGGGTTGCTTCACCCTTCACTGGGACATCCGAGGGAAGACCAGCCCACGCGGGTTTCGCCCTTCTTAGGATCCACCTCCCCCGGGAACCCCCCGGGGCACAGGATAAGAAGTTGAGTTTTGGGTCGTTTGGTGTGGGGTGGGGGTTTTTGGCTGGGGGTTGTGGCCTGAACCCGGTCACTGATTCTTTTTTTTTTTTATTTTGTTTAACCCTGACTGGGGCCTGTTTGTGTATTATTGTTTCGTACTGTCTTTCTTCTTTTATTTTAATGTTTTTGTAGGGGTTTAGGGGGTTGGTTTGGGGGCGGTGGGGGACCCCAAATATTGGGGGGTTTTTGGGGTCTTTTTTTAATTTATTTTTGCCCCCCAGGTCATTTTAGTTCGAATATGTTTTTCTCTTCTATGCCCCATTTTTTTTTTTTTTCTTTCTTTCTTTTCGTCTTTTGGGGCTGTTTTTCCCTCTTTTTTTTATGACCCATCCCCCCATCTGAATGCTAGTGTGAGTAAGGGTTTAATGTGAAGTAAAAATATTGTTGAAACCTCTTTTCTTTGTGGTCTGGGGGTGTGAGGATTGATGATCGCTCCTTTCCTTGCCCTGCACTTTCCGTTTAAAAACCCCCCCCCGTCAGGTGACTCACACGTGACAATTAGGTGGAGATGCGGGTACAGGAATGTGTATTTGGTAGTGAAAAAGCGACACTCGAACTCAAAAACCCCCCCCCGCCCCTTTTGAGAGATCTTCATCTCTCTTACGTGTTTTTTGAAGGGGGGTTGGTTGGGGGGGTTTCTAGGGGGTTGGGGGAACCCCATTGAGGGGGCCCTTTTTGGGGTGCGTCGCAGGTGAGTTCCGTGCCCGTGGTCGGACCTTCGCGCTTCCTTTCTGCTTCGTCTCCGTGTTTTTTTCGTTTTGCTAGTACCGCCGGCTTTTTTTTTTCTAGAATTCCCTCCGTTTCTCATTCCCTAGTTAGAATAGGACTTGGGGGAGAAAAAAGGGGGGTTTGAACCTAAAATAATGGTTTTGCTTGTGCAGATCATCGAAAACATGTTTGTCTTTTTTGGTTTTGGGTCTCATTTCCTGTACCCAACCCGACTGTGTTAGTAAGGTAAGTGAGGCGGGTTCCCAAAGCTTTGGTGCTTTGTTTACAAGGAAAACTTTGCCCCTTAGCCCCGATACCTTTTTTTGCGCGAAACTCGGTCTTGCGTAAGCTTCCCTATTTCAGTTTACGAAACAAGGAAAGATTTTTTGGGTGTGTTATTTTGTTTTTCACACTGGGTTGTAGGATCTTGTTTTTTTAGTCAAAGGGGGATTACCCTAAGTGATGGGCTTTCCTCTTCTCTAGCGCCAAATACAAAGCATCTATTTTTTTTTCTATCTAGCTGCTAGTTAGGGCTTTCTAATTGTTCAACAAAATTTGTTTTACGTGTTTTTGGGGAAAAAAATAAATTTGTCGTCGTGTGTTGAAAATGGGATGTAGCGTTTGTGGATACACAAAAGTGTCTTTCCAAAGACAAAACCATTGTCCCTTTTTTCTGGTGCCCCCCCCCCCTTTTTTTCTTCCGTCCCCTTTTGTACAGACGGGGGTTTTAGACGTTTTTCCCGTCTGTGGGTAGATCGTGTTGGCGGGAAATTTTCGACCGTTCTTTGGGGCCACTGTTTTTCGAGTCGTTCTGTCCCGGTCCCCCGGGAACCGTTTTGGTCACGTGTACTTCGGGGTTTTACGTCGTCCCGGGGGAAATTTTAGGTTATTTTTTTTGGCCTTGCGGTAGGGTCTTAATTTTCTATTCCGTCCCTCCCTTTATCGTGTTTTGTTTGTCTTTTGCTTTTCTCTTTGGTAAGGGGTTTTGCGGGTTGGAGTAACGCGTTGAGTTAAAAATTTCCATTTTAAAAGGGTTTGTGATTTCTTTGCCTTTTTGCTGGTAAACTCTTTGAAGTCTTATTTTGAAAAATCGACTTTGATCCGGTATGGGTTTGTTACCCGGGTGTGGAATTTTGTTTGGGGTTTTTGGCACCCGGTGCACAAGGGCGTTTTTGTTACACTTTGATGAGTTTGTGCTTGTCGTTTTATTAATTTTTCCACATCGTTTTGGGATTGATTCTTTTTGGGATTTGTTTTCCATAAAAGGGAAAAAACTGTTGTGCTTGAACCACTTTTTTCGTCAGGGGTTTTCTTTAAAGATTGTTTTTCTCAACGCTTTGAAGTTTTTAAAAACATAACGGGGTATCCCCTTTCTTTGGGAAATTCGGGGGAAATAACTCCAGCTCTTGGCTAGTTTTTGTTTTGGGAACTCGAGTTCATTGGTGAGAAGAGGTTATTTTTCTTTACCTTTGGCTTAGCCGGGGTTTAAATCGATTCATTTGTTTTGGGTAGCTTATGGGCAGTACTCTTGACTGCAATTTGGTTTGGGGAAAATTTCTTTCTTTCGAATTTTGAACGGTTTTGTGGATTGACTACTTTTAGTCAAAAGTCATACATTGTTCTTTTTTTGTTCAAACTCTTTTTTGTCTTTAAACATACCTTAACTGTAACAGGGTTGGAGATTTGTTGGTGTTGATACACTTAGTCAAAAAGCGCACGAGACTTAGGCATTTCCCCTTTGTTTTGGAAATTGGTCAGTATTGCCACCCTTAGTCAAGTTACATTTGTGGAACGTTACTACTCCTTTTTCCCTTCTGGGGGGAATACAGCTGCATTTTGGGGTTTTGGGTTTGTAGTTTGAGCTTACTCATTTTAGCCCCATTTTGGACTTTGACTTTTGTGGTGCTTCTTGTCGGAATTTTGGACTTTGGGGGAAAAAGTTTTGGAGAACCCTCTTGGTTCGTTGGATAAAAGCATTTCCTCGGGTTTTGTTGGTTGTCCATGCTGTTTGACTTACATCGAACCCTTTACGTCTTTTTGCATTCAGTTCTTTCAGTGATTTTGTCTTCTGGGTGAGGGGGGTTTTAACCATCGTCTGGGTTCCCCACATACTCCTGGTGAAAGATAGTGCTTTTTCCTTTTTGGAAAATTGGGGGAATTTCCTCGAACCCCGTGAATTCACAGAATTTTTGGATTATATCCATTTAGTATCGTCCTGTAATTTTTGGCTTGGGTGACTCGATACTTTGTGACCTTCGACGTATCGACCGGGTTTTACTAAGTGCAAAAGGGGAAACAACACGTGGGAAACCCTTTCGGGATTTCGTTATCAGGGTTCTGCGTGGTTGTGCAAATTTCGGTATCTCTTATGATTCGGGACTTCGGTTTTGTGAAAACCCCCTTCATTTAAGGAGCACGGGACGACGAGCGCCGGATCACACTTCTAATCGGGGTGCAGGAATTCTACCGGGGAGGGGAGCCCCAGACTCGGGGAAACGCTCCCCCATCCCCGGTCGTGTATTCTTTGGGGGATTCCCCCTCCATCCCGTGATGTCTCAATACGGGAGATAACCCCCTCCTGGGTCACTCCCCCGGGCCCACCCGCCCACTTCCCGGCCCCGGGTTTTCGCCCTCCCCGTACTTCGGATGACTTCCGTTTTCGGGCCTTCGCCTATGCCTCATCCCCCGGGAAGGGGCCCAGGATCCTTTTATGTGATGAGGATTAAAGGGGGAAGAAAAAGGCAAGGGAGGAGAAAGAGCGGGGAAGAGAAGCCAAAAAAGGAGACGAGGGAAGATGGAGAGGAAAAAAAAAGAGGCAAGAGAGAGAAGAAGGGGGAAAAGAGGGAAAAAAAGGAGGAGAGAGAACCAAAAAAAGGACGTGGAGATGGAGAAGGGGGAAGAGAAGCCAAAGAAAGGGGACAGGGAAGAGGAGAGGGAGGAAAGGAGACTGGCGGAGTCTAAAGAACAGAGAGAACAGTTAAAAGGGGGCCCCAAAAAAAACGAAAGGGAGTTGGACTTTGGGGCTCTTTTGGGTGGAAAAAAAGAAAAACTCCGGGGCCGAACTGGTTCAACATTGATGAACCCAAACACAGTCTGGGTTTCTTTCCCAGCACGGTTCTGACCACGAGAAAAGCGGGTTTTTTACAGGGGGAGGTTATTTCCCGGGGGCTCCGCCCCCGCACAAAAGCCCTGTACAGTGCAGCGATAACATAACACCCCACATTTAGGCACTTTGAGGGGGTTGCCCCCGGCGTACCACTAAAACGACCAAGTAAAACCCTTTACCCATAGAGCCTGACAGGGGAAGTAAGGGGGCGTTTTGTCGATATTCACCGGAGCTTTCCCATACCCGGGTTTAAAGCGGCTCTTCGCCGGGACTGCACATACTGCCGACCCTACGAAAACTTTTTTGCACAAAGAGGAAACCTTCTGAGGAAACTTTTTTTACCAGTCGGAGAACGCCTCCCGGGGCACCATGGAATACTGGGGTTGAGGCCTCAGGATGGATTTGAAGATTGTTTCCTCTGGGCAATCATGGTTCGGGATTAGAACGCAGTTTTTAAATTGGGTGAGGAGAACCAAAGACATTTCCCCGGGGGAACGAGGGGCTGAACCCTTTGCAGATGCCGTGTCACTAACGCTGCTGCGCCCAGGACAAGTAGGAAACCCTCATCGGGAGTCACAGACTTCAAAACCCCCCGGCACCCCCCCAAAACGATGTCCCCCCGCAATTCCGGAAGTCGGACCCAACTCAACTTTGCTTCCCCTTTTGGGGAAAAGGGGAAATTTTTTTCGGGTTGTCCCAAGAGGAGGGACAAGACAAAAAACCGAATCTCGCACTTTAGGGGGGCATTTGAGAGAGCGAGGCACACCCCATCAATTTCCCAACCTTCCCCTCGGTGGGTGGGCAAGAAAGTAAAGCATTAGGGACACAGGAGCCAACAGTCTTCATTACGGATTAGTCCCTTTTTTTTCACCCCGAGGAGAGAATCCAAGTGTCAGGAATGGTCTCCTTCAGGGCAAACGGGCTACAGTATTTGGGAATGTATCTCCCCCTTATTTTAAAGGAAAAGGTGTGGGCATAGCCCTTCACGACCGCGTACTCCTTACTAAGGGAAATTTAGTGTTCTTTGGGGGGGCAAACCGGGGGAATTTTATCAGAGTTCCAGCAAAAATTTGGTGGCCCCACCACGCTTCCCAAAACACAAGAGAGAAAGAGGCCCTGAAACCCCTCCTGAAGCCCCGCTCACATGGCACTTTGACCGGGTCCTTTTCCCCCAAAAACGCATGTGCGAGCAAAGGATCCCACCCTCAACTCCAAAGTCACGGTCGCAGCTACGGTTTGCCCCCGAACAACTCGAAGAAACCCGGAACACCAGGTGCCTGTGGCGTTGTTGACATCAAAGGGTTTTGCACCGGGGTAAAAGCCATGTAAGGAAGCGAAGGAGCAACCCAAAGTGATCGAGCATGCGCTTAATTTTGGGGCGAAGGGATCAAAAACCAACCAGGCCGCCGCACAGCCAGACGGACACCTGGGGCCCTTTTTGTGACGCTTTCTCGACAACGTAAAACAGCCGCTTTCCCTCCAAGGTGCCAGGATGTTTGAAGACGGCAGAGAACGCTGCATGAAAATGGAAACCCCTTCTCACGTGAAGGGATACCCATTTTGCGCAAGTCTATCGGGTGTTCAGGACTACAGGGCCCAGGGCACAGATTCGGCCGAACACTGAATGAAGAAAGTGCTGACAGAGTTAGTCAACACTGCCATCTTCCATGCCAAGGCCCTGGAATCCCACACACAGGCTCCCCGACCTGAACGCATCGACCCCCGGTGGGCCCGGGGGAATTTAAGCTACAATGAAGCCAGCTGATGCAGTGCTCAAAAAATTGCGGCAAGGTCGCGCTCCCGAATAGCAACAGCAGCACTCCTGCTCATCCCCCAGGCCACCACCTGTCTAAAACCCCTCCCAGGCCCGGTTACAATGGTGTGCCAGAGAGGCACTGGGTGATGCAAGTGAAATGAAAAAGAGAAATGAGGCTATTCCTCACCCGGGTGGAGTCTGAGTCAAGGTTCCCCGGGAAAGGGCTACATTGTATGAGTTAAAGGGTTTACAGAAAATTGGGGCTTTGATAGGGTGTGCCTCTGCACAAGCCTCTTTGGGGGGGTATTGTCACGGCGAAAATACTTTCTTTGGAAGAATTTTATTTCTTCCCAAACCGATGTAAAGTGGAGTGTTTCCAGTGACTCTTTACTACATTTGGCCGGGTGTTTTTACCCGTTGGTTTATTCTGTCATCCTGGGGGCGCTACGCCCCTGCGTTTTGCTCCCACCTCCAAATTTTTCCTTCTTTTATTTTTTTTTTTAAAAGCTTTCTTTTTCTGTTTTTTATCGTTTTTTCCCCGTGTTCATCACGAGTCAGGTCCGCTGAGCGTTTTGGGTTATGTTTCCATCTTTTTTTTGGGGGAGTGGTGTAGCACTCGCTTTCGAACTTGGATCGGAGAGATCTCATCCTTTCCCGCTGGGGCCCCTTCCGTTTGAAAACCACTTTGACTGGGGTTTGGGGGAACTGTCTTTCACCCTTCGGTGGGAAGGGAAAAAATTTCCCCGTGTAACCTCTGGGGTCCCATCCCTGCCAGCTGGAAAAGCACCCCAGGGCACCCTGACCTGGAGTCCCACTTCATTGGGGCCGTCACGGTTTTCGCTGCCCTCCTTCCCGGGTTGGGGGGCGGACCGTTTTTTACCCCGCCCCCCCGCCCTTTTTGGGAACTTATGGTCTGTCTTAGACGTGTCTTGGTTATTTTTGGTTTTCTACCTTCATGATTGCGGTTTTTTTTTCTGCCCTTTAAAATGCTTTGGTACACACCTTTTTTTTTGGAACTGCTCCCAAAAGGGCGTGCCTGTTTGGAAATGGTACGGAAATGCATTATGTGGTGGTTGTGGAACGCATTTTTTTTAATTGCGTTTCGGTCCTTGTGAGGTTTCGGTTACTTTGGGCTAAGTTGAAAGTCCAAAACCATTTTGTTAATAGAAGTTGTATTTGTTGTTTTCTGATATCGGCGAGTCAATGTTTTATTGCTTAATATTGATGTGGGCCGGAAGGATATCTAATTTTTTAGTTTTATTTTCCCTTTTTGTTTCGAAGGACGAGACGGGGTCTGGAATGCATGAGCGTTGAACGCTTGGGCACTTAGACCACGGGAGGGAATTCCGGCGTATCGCCCCCCCAGGTTCCTCCCTTGGTCCTTGTCCTAATGTTTGTGTGACAGACGTATGGGTGGATTTTAGTTGGTTTTATTTTTGAGATTTTGACTAAGGAAGTTATCCTTATACAAGCATGTCATAGATTTCAGGATGCAAGGGGAAAGCCATGGTACAGGTTTTAAAACAAAAGGAAAAAAAATGAAAGAAATTATTAAGTTTTTTTTCCTTTTTTAAAGGACAGTACATTTTTTGACCTTTTTAAAGGGACGTGACCCTTCACACGACGCATGCCGAACCCACTAGTTGCCCCACACTGACAAAGACGAAATTTTAAAAATGACTTCTCATCTGGAGACGTCTCCGCCGTAGGGCGGGAAAAAAATTTCCATTTTTTTCTGGCAGGGTCCGGGCTTGGACTGGGTGAAGGGCCACATCCCGGATGGCAGACGCCATCCGGTAGCCGGACCAGTCGCTGCACTGAGGATGTTTTTAAAGGGTGCCTCACCCTTCCTGGACACCTTCACCTGGACTGGAAGACCCTCCCATGCCTGCACTGGGACTGTTGAAAAGGGGTGCTTTACCCTTTATGGGACTCTTCGACTGGGAAAACCACCCCCTGCGGGGTTCGCCCTTCTTGACCACCTCCCCCGTGAACCTCCTCGGGGACAGGATAAAAGTTGGTCTTAGGTGTGTGTGGTGTGGGTGTGGGGTTTGGGGGTGTGGTGGTGGCCTGAACCGGGCACTGTTCGTTTTTTTTTTATATTTTTTTTTAACCCTGCAGGGCCGTTTGATGTATATTGTTTTAAAACGTCTTTCTTCTGTTAGTTTAATCCCTTTGTAGCGGTTTAGGGGTTTGGTTGGGACTACGGGATCCCGGTATTGGGGTTTTTGGGGTCTATTTAATTTTCTTTGTCCCTAGTCATTAGTTTGAAAAGTGCTTTTTTTCTTCATGCCCCATTGTTTTTTTTTTTTTTCTTTCTTTTCGCTCCGGCTGTTTTTTTCCCCCTCTTTGTTTGACCCCTACCCCATCTGAAATGTGGGGTGAATGGTTGTAATGTGAAGTAAAAATATTTTTAAAAAACCTCTTTTCTCTTGTGTCTGGTGGGGTGAGGGGTTGATGACGCCCGTTTTCTGCCACTGCACATTTTCCCTTTTTAAAAACCCCCCCCCCCCCCCTCGGTGTACTCACACGGACAAAAGCAAATGAATAGCTCAGGAAAAGAAAAACAATCAAAAACCAAGAGAGAAGAGAAGAGAGGGCTGTCCCCGCATTGGGAAAAAGAGCGGAAAGAGAGGAAAGGGGGGGGGGGGGGGGGGGGGGGGGGGGAGGGGAAGGAAAAGGGGTGGGGGGGCGTTGCGGGCTTGCGTTGGAGACAATCGAAGGAGGAAAAAAAAGGCAAAACCCCGTGCTTGCCGAAGAAAGCGACACACACACCCACACCACACACACGCACACAAACTTCTCTCTGCGCGCGTATTCTAACCTCGGTTTCAACCACCCGACCATCACTGGTGACGCCCTTTCGCAGCGGGTAAATGTGATTTGTACTTGAGACCGGGAGTGACCCACACACCCACACCACAAAAGGGCCAAACGAAGCAGACACGCATTACCCGTTGGACGACCAACAAAAGGTAGGTCGTGGGTTTTTCTTCATCGGGTTTTCACTGTGAATTCGTCAAATTGACTTTTTTGTCATGTTCTGGGGGTTTTTTTCCGGTATTTTTTATGATAGCGGTTTTCTTCTTCGGAAGTTTGGGGTTTGAATAATAAAAAATTTTATATTAATAAATTTTATTTTTTTTTTTACTGATGGGAAAATGGGGTGAGCCTGATTTTTCCGGGCGCAGTTGGGCCCCTTTTTTTTTCCCCCTTTTTTTTTTCCCCCCGTTGTGAAGAGAAGATGTTTTTCACTCATCGCCGGGCTGCCAGCCAGTGTAAGGATATGCTTACGTAAAGTACGTGTGTGTGTGTGTGTGTGTGTGTGTGTGTGTGTGTGTGTGTGTGTGTGTGTGTGTGCGTGCGTGCGTGCGTTCGTGCGTGTGTGTGTGTGTGTGTGTGTGTGTGTGCGTGCGTGCGAGTGCGCGCGTGTGTGGTGTGTGTTGTGTGTGTGAGAGAGAGAGTGAAAGAGAGAGAGAGAGAGAGTGTGTGTGTGTTTATCGCGTGTAGCTTACTATCGAAATCTAAAATCTGTAAACGTGAAATGTAAAACATAAGCATAAATGATCACCCGACTCATGTTTGAATCCTTTGTACGCAAAACACACACACACACACACACACACACACACACAGTTGTGACATTCTCTCCTGAACTGGTCACGGCTCGTATTTCAAGGAGGAAACGGAGAGAAAATGGAGGGGATGGGGGCGCCGCAATGGTAGATTTTTAAAAAAAAAAAGAAGTTTTGTTAGCAACATCTTTTTTTTCTTCCATTTCAAGAGATTGGAAAATAGCCAGTCTGTTTCCTGTCGCTCATTCTTTTGTTAAAGTGCGCAACAGACAACGAAAGCCTGAATTCAAGTGTATTAAACTGTGGTAACATAACGAAAGCCCTGAATTCAAGTTGTATTAACTGTGGTAACATAACGAAAGCCCTGAATTCAAGTGTATTAACTGTGGTAACACAACGAAAGCCCTGAATTCAAGTGTATTAACTGTGGTAACACAACGAAAGCCCTGAATTCAAGTGTATTAACTGTGGTAACATAACGAAAGCCCTGAATTCAAGTGTATTAACTGTGGTAACATAACGAAAGCCCTGAATTCAAGTGTATTAACTGTGGTAACATAAACGAAAGCCCTGAATTCAAGTGTATTAACTGTGGTAACATAACGAAAGCCCTGAATTCAAGGGTATTAACTGTGGTAACATAACGAAAGCCCTGAATTCAAGGGTATTAACTGTGGTAACAACGAAAGCCCTGAATTCAAGTGTATTAACTGTGGTAACATAACGAAACCCCTGAATTCAAGTGTATTAACTGTGGAAACATAACGAAAGCCCTGAATTCAAGTGTATTAACTGTGGTAACATAACGAAAGCCCTGAATTCAAGTGAAATTAACTGTGGTAACATAACGAAAGCCCTGAATTCAAGGGTATTAACTGTGGAAAACATAACGAAAGCCCTGAATTCAAGGGTTTTTAACTGTGGTAACATAACGAAAGCCCTGAATTCAGTGTATTAACTGTGGTAACATAACGAAAGCCCTGAATTCAAGTGTATTAACTGTGGTAACATAACGAAAGCCCTGAATTCAAGTGTATTAACTGTGGTAACATAACGAAAGCCCTGAATTCAAGTGTATTAACTGTGGTAACACAACGAAAGCCCTGAATTCAAGTGTATTAATTGTAACACAACGAAAGCCCTGAATTCAAGGGTATTAACTGTGGTAACATAACGAAAGCCCTGAATTCAAGTGTATTAACTGTGGTAACATAACGAAAGCCCTGAATTCAAGTGTATTAACTGTGGTAACATAACGAAAGCCCTGAATTCAAGGGTATTAACTGTGGTAACATAACGAAAGCCCTGCATTCAAGTGTATTAACTGTGGTAACATAACATACATGTTGGAGCCGGAAAAGAGCAACACAAATCTTGA
>CM031619.1:11113420-11115920 GCA_018398815.1 Conus ventricosus
ACACGCACTCCATCCCCCACGCACAACACATTTTCCTCTTCCATTCCACGTTGTCGTCCACTTCCCTCAAGCTAAAGGCGAAACGAAATCACCCAGTGCTTATCGCAGTCATGTGTCACGCATACAGAACAGAGAGAGAGAGAGGAGGGGGGGGGGGGGGAGATTTCAACAGAAATCACTCAGTACTTTTCCCTACCATGAAAACATTTTTTACACAGGCACATATCTGTATGCATATGTGTATCACGCACACAGAACAATGAGAGACAGAGACAGACAGAGAGACAGACAGACAGTGAGAGAGATGTCAAAAATTAATCATGAACAGAGAGCTCGCTAACGTGTGTGTGTGTGTGTGTGTGTGTGTGTGTGTGTGTGTGTGTGTGTGTGTGTGTGTGTGTGTGTGTGTGTGTACAATAGGCATATGTGTGTGTGTGTCTCTCTCTCTCTCTCTCTCTCTCTCTCTCTCTCTCTCTCTCTCTCTCTCTCTACACACACACCCACACCACACACCACACACACACACCACACACACACACACCACACACACAAACTACCTCCTACGTTGTCAGCGACCTTTCAAGCTTTAGGTGACGAGAAATCCCTCTGTGTTTATTGCAATCATGAAAACATTCTCCACACACGCGCGCACACGCTCACACACACACACACACACACACACACACACACACACACACACACACACACACACACACACACACCACACACACACACACACACACACACACACATGCATGCATGCATGCATGCATGCATTAGGCATATAGAAGAGAGAGAGAGAGAGAGAGAGAGAGAGAGAGAGAGAGAGGAGAGAGAGAGAGAGAGAGAGAGAGTACGATTACGAAAGTTTAATGTGGTTTAGGCATTCAACGCCCATTCCCAAAGGACTGGGAGCTAGGAAGGGGTTTGGGGGGGGGGGGGGGATGGTAAATAAGGGGGTGGGGAATTGATGGGGCAGGGATGGAGATAGAGAGAATGGGGAGGGGAGCTAGGCACGTACAAAAACGTATGTCGAAAATAAAGTAGCACTGTCACCGTACCTGGCCTCTACAAAAGTCCATCAAGAGAAGGATTCCATGTCTCGGTATTAATCTGCTCGATGACGAAGGTGCTGTCGATCGCATGCAGTCATAGGCGTGGATTAACACAGGGTCAAACACCACACAGTCAACACGGGCATGGAGTGACACAGAACACCACATCGTCAACACGGGCATGGAGTGACACAGAACACCACATCGTCAACACGGATATGGAGTGACACAGAACACCACATCGTCAACACGGATATGGAGTGACACAGAACACCACATCGTCAACACGGATATGGACTGCCACAGGGTCAGAACACCACAGCATCAACACGGGTCCTTTGGAACATCTCCATTGTTAGTATCTGTTCTGCAGCTGGAGCTGATTTTTTTTTAGACTCCCACCTCTTCCATGCAGGCATGGGTTTAAAACTTGGTGTGTGGACAAGATTCTGTGTTTTTCTGTACATTGTCAGTTTCTAACCGTATGCCTGACTCTGTTAATAACTCACGTATTTTTGTTTTTTTACATTTGCTCTGGTTTTGTCTCTGTATCAGTTAACCCAATTGAAATTCCGTTGTGTCGCTCTCACGTTCAGTTCCGCAACCTTCAACATGCAACGCTCGGAATTAGATATGTTTCTGCCACACAGTTTTCTTCCCTGATCGCTGTCACCAACTGTACACCAGCATCACACAGTGTCATGTCAATTTTGCTGTTCAGTGTTTCGTGTCTCACACAGAGACAAGGTCACAGAGCATGGCAAATGACATTCATTGTCTGCCGCATGTTCGACAGTCTAAACAATGTTCTCAAGACGCACCAGCGTCATTGAACAAACTGGACGGACTTGGCCAACATAGACCAAACGGAGAAGAAGAACCAGTCTGACCTGCCTCTGCTTGTTTGTTTCTATGTACCGCTGTTCCTTCCTCCTCCCTCCTTACCTTGGACGGACACCTTTGACAATACACAGCACAGGGGCATTAGTGTGACAGGGGAACGGGTGGTATTTTGGGGTCAGCCTGAGGACGACAATAGTGTGACTGGCTCTGCCTTCAGCTGGATAGAAGGACAGCGTCATGTCCTGCAGTGCCGCATTCAGCATGCTGTGTAGAGTTGACGGGAGAACCGACAGAGGCATGTTTAGCAACTTCGTTTGAAACGATGGCAATAAGCACATCTTGTCGGCAGCAAGACAGGGAAAGTGTGTGTGTGTGTGTATGTGTGTGTGGTGTGTGTGTGTGTGTGTGTGTGTGTGTGTGTGTGGAGAGAGAGAGAGAGAGAGAGAGAGAGAGAGAGAGAGAGAGAGCGAGAGCGAGAGCTAAACAATGTAATCAGTATGGGCCCTGGCCCCTTCTGATGGGGGGATGCAATATTATAATGACAATTCCTGCAGCAAGACGACATGATACAGTTTGACAACAGAAACTGAAAGATCAGCATA
>CM031619.1:11120920-11162541 GCA_018398815.1 Conus ventricosus
GTAGAAAGAAGGAGGTTGAAGTCCAACTGAAAGTGGGCTGACGTGGAAAGAAGGAGGATGAAGTCCAACTGAAAGTGGGCTGACGTGGAAAGAAGGAGGTTGAAGTCCAACTGAAAGTGGGCTGACGTAGAAAGAAGGAGGTTGAAGTCCAACTGAAAGTGGGCTGACGTGGAAAGAAGGAGGTTGAAGTCTAACTAAAAGTGGGCTGACGTGGAAAGAAGGAAGTTCCAGAGAGGCTGAGGTCGGGGGGGGGGGGGGGGGGGGCAGCAGACAGGAATGAAAGCCGGGGAAGGCAATGCGTGGAATGAAGACAGGTCGGTGCAGAGCTAACGCGTTTCGGCCCTGAGTGCCACACAACGAGCTAAGAGTGGGCGGTGCGCCATGTTGCAGATCTTGCTGCTCTCCACCCTGTGGACGGCGTACTTCGGCCTGCTCACCTCCTTCGCCCCACCTACCTCTGGTTCCTGCTGCTCCGGGGGCTGGTGGGCTTCGGCATGGGGGGCGTGCCCCAAGGGTGAGTGACCGCTGCCAGCGCACATCGCTCCCTCGACTAACATCATGTCCATGCACACTGAACGTCAATACGCACCGAAATAACTCGTGGTGGGGGGGGGGGGGGGGGGGGGGGGGGAGTGCAATGGGAGGGGGGGGGGGGGTAACTATGGCTGTCTTATAACCACGTGATGTGAAGCTCTACAGTGTGGTTGCTATGCGCCAGTTATATGGTGAACAAAAATCATCCAATATCAGTGACATGTGTTCTCATGCTAGTGATTTCCTGTGTTCACCCTCTTGAACATGGCCCATCTTTTTGACTGTCGTCCACCGACTTCTTTCCTTCGTGGCTTTTGTCAGCAGTCTTTCTTCTACGGTGTCTTCACTTTTTTTTGTGTTGTTGCCTAAATAAGATTTGCAAGATGCCAACTTTTTGTTGTAAGCTTCTCTAGTGTCTTTATGTTTAATTTTTCTGTCACTGAGACTGGTGAACTATCGTCTGTTTGCTGTGATCTGTGACAGGGTGCTGACAATGTGCACAGTGTAGGCTGTAGACAGTAGTTGCCTTTTCTATAGTGCCTATGTTCGTTTTTTTACATTTAACTATTTGGAACATTTTGGGGTTTTTTTAATTATTCTTGGGGTGAAACATCGAGCAGAGTGGTTAGCAGTTTGTGTGTGTGTGTGTGTGTGTGTGTGTGTGTGTGTGTGTGTGTGTGCGTGTTTGTGTGTGTGTGTGTGTGTGTACGTGTGTGTGTGTGTGTGTGTGTGTGCGTGTGTGTGTGTGTGTGTGTGTGTGTGTGTGTGGTTTGAAAGTGAAAATCCCCAATCCATTGTATGTGTGTACCTGCTTTAAGAGTTTCAATGATTTAGCTGTCCTGTCACTGGCTGATGTACATATTTTCGATATACTCATATGGCTTTAAATGTGCTCAGGATACTTTTTTTTTTAAACCGTTGACTCAGGTGCTGTCACAAAAGGGTGTAAACAAACAAGCACATGTTGTAAGGCATGCTTCACTTCAACATGGCGTCCAGTTTTGACAGAATCCACACAACGGCCCCACTGTTTGTCTGTATAGAGGTGTGTCATTCCAGTGTGATCCGATGTCTGTTGTGTTTCTGATGGGCAGTTACTCCATGGTAGCGGAGTACGTTCCGGCCAAATTCAGAGCCAAAATGATCGTGCTGGGTGAGGTAGGTCTACTTCTCCCTCCCTCCCTCCCTCGCCTACCTCCTCTCTCCCTTCATCCGCTCCCTCTCTCTCTCTCTCTCTCCCCTCCCTCCCTCTCCCACCCCCCTGTCTCTCCCTCTCTCCCTTCCTCCTTCTTCCTCTCTCCCTCTCTATCCCTCCCGCTCTCCCTCTCTTCCTCCCTCCCTCCCCTCTCTCTCTGTCTCTCTGTCTGTGCCCCTCACACCCATACACACACACATGCGCGCGCGCGCGCGTGTGTGTGTATGTGTGTGTGATGGGAGGGTGGTTAGGTAATTGAGTGGAAAGATGAAAGGATGGATAGATAACACAGAAACAATCACACCACGTCACTTTCTTCCTAATATTTCGACCGATCAAGATCTTCACTAACGCGCGCGCGCGCGCGCGCGCGCGTGTGTGTGTGTGTGTGTGTGTGTGTGTGTGTGTGTGTGTGTGTGTGTGTGTCTGTGTGTCTGTGTGTCTTTGTCTGTGTGTGTATTTCTGTGAGTATTCAGTCGCATGTCGGTCATGTTTATGACAGTTCGTCCCGTCAGCACTTACTATTTGTTTGCACACACATCTGATGTGTGCTTTTCACAGTTCATTGAATCATAGAGTTGTCAGTCATGTTAATCACAGTTCGTCCCGTCAGCACTTACTATTTGTTTGCACACACATCTGATGTGTGCTTTTCACAGTTCATTGAATCATAGAGTTGTCAGTCATGTTAATCACAGTTCGTCCCGTCAGCACTTACTATTTGTTTGCACACACATCTGATGTGTGCTTTTCACAGTTCATTGAATCATAGAGTTGTCAGTCATGTTAATCACAGTTCGTCCCGTCAGCACTTACTATTTGTTTGCACACACATCTGATGTGTGCTTTTCACAGTTCATTGAATCATAGAGTTGATCTGATGTGTGCTTTTCACAGTTCATTGAATCATAGAGTTGTCAGTCATGTTAATCACAGTTCATTGAATCATAGAGTTGATCTGATGTGTGCTTTTCACAGTTCATTGAATCATAGAGTTGTCAGTCATGTTAATCACAGTTCATTGAATCATAGAGTTGTCAGTCATGTTAATCACAGTTCATTGAATCATAGAGTTGATCTGATGTGTGCTTTTTACAGTTCATTGAATCATAGAGTTGTCAGTCATGTTAATCACAGTTCATTGAATCATAGAGTTGTCAGTCATGTTAATCACAGTTCATTGAATCATAGAGTTGTCAGTCATGTTAATCACAGTTCATTGAATCATAGAGTTGTCAGTCATGTTAATCACAGTTCATTGAGTCATAGAGTTGTCAGTCATGTTAATCACAGTTCATTGAGTCATAGAGTTGTCAGTCATGTTAATCACAGTTCATTGAGTCATAGAGTTGTACCACAAGGCTGGAAAGACACAAGGAAAGAAAAAAAGTGGGAACTGTGCTTTTCCCATCTCCTGGTTAAACACCATTTCCATTTTGTTTTCTATCTCTCCACATGTATGGTTTGATCCGTGTGAGATAAAGTGTGGTAGTGCGTATATTATACGTGTCCCTGTGTGTGTTACCATGTCTGAATGTGTTGGAGTGTCTAGTGTCTAGTTTTAGAGGCCACATGCATGTTCACAACTGCCTCAGTGAGGGATGGGAGTTAGGACTGTGGGTGTTGTCTGTGGCACGGTCCGTCTCATGTGGTGAACACCATCTCTGTTAGGAGCAGCCTAATGCCACAGTCACAACGGAGACGATGCTTCAAGCTTCGGCACCACGCCACAGATCAAGCTGTCTGTACTCTCTGTATGCTGAGATGTAATGTTCAGTGCCATTTCCTGATCTACAGCCACCGACCACTTCAGCTGTCTCATAACATCTCTAGGTCGGCAAGTCTGTCATGCAGTCGAACAGACAAGTGCCCCGTCGATAGCGAACACAGATTTCAACATGAACGTTTGTTCAGATATCACCTAATATCGCATTGAAAAAAACATTTTCCCAGACACTTTTTTTAAACATTTTTTTCATCAGTCTAACTTTGCCTCAAGCCTTCCGTGTAATAGTCATCAAATTCAAACTACGTTTGCCTTGTTAGTTGCATGTCAAAAACCATTTTAAATATCATCTACAGCTCAGCATTTTCCGTCTTCAACATTTATTTTGTCTGCTTGCAGCTTTTTGCCTTTATACTAGCTATCTAATTTATCGGGCGACATCCGGAAACAAATATGCAAAACATTAGATAATTGTCAATTCTTATAGCTGAATCAACATGTTGGGATATGCAATTCCTTATTTGAAGCTGAAACATCGTCAGCAACACCGGCCTGTGTTGACACCGGTGAGAACCCAGTGCCGGACATCCCTACATCGGTTCCGTTGTTCACTGGGAACCTCTTTGTCCCACCACTGTCAGATATCAGCTGGTTCTGTCCTCTGTCAGATATCAGCTGGTTCTGTCCTCTGTCAGATATCAGCTGGTTCTGTCCTCTGTCAGATATCAGCTGGTTCTGTCCTCTGTCAGATATCAGCTGGTTCTCTCATCTGTCAGATATCAGTTGGTTCTGTCCTCTGTCAGATATCAGCTGGTTCTCTCATCTGTCAGATATCAGCTGGTTCTGTCCTCTGTCAGATATCAGCTGGTTCTCTCATCTGTCAGATATCAGCTGGTTCTGTCCTCTGTCAGATATCAGCTGGTTCTCTCATCTGTCAGATATCAGCTGGTTCTGTCCTCTGTCAGATATCAGCTGGTTCTGTCCTCTGTCAGAATCAAGCGGAAGCGCCATCACTGGAGCTATAACCACTCTCCATAAACAGTGTTACTTCCCTTTGCGTGGGAGATCACGACATCGTCTTTCCGGGCAAACCTTTACAGTGCGCAGGGGCACTCAAATAGGCAGTTCGCGAATCTCCCACCCCCTCCTTCCACATACAAAAAAAACCCTGCCAACATTGTTTTTTCGGTAAGGACTAAAACTACCACGTCAAAGATGAAAAGGAAAACGAGTTAAAGAGGGTAACAGTGTTTGCGCGGACTGAGGTGAGCCTGATATTCAAAACTAGGCATCAAATGCAAACATGACTCAAAAGTGATATCATTCCATCTGAGACTTAGCATGAACTTTTTGTCAGTAAAGCAGTACAAAAAGGCGTGATACAGAAATGACTTGGAACATAACCAACACGGGGAACGCAATCACTGTATTGTTCGCATGTCACCGAGTAAGTATGATGATTCAAATTAAAAATCAACGACAATTTTAGTTGCACGACAATTACAACTGAACATTAGGCGAAGACCTTTTTCAGGTAGTCCAAGCATTCCCACATACTTTATTGTTTGGCAACAAAGTGTTAATATGCAGACTCATTTTCAAGCATGAATTTCAGATAATGTCTCTCTCTATATATATCGTTTCCAGTTAAAATCACATTGACAGCTTGTCTGAGCGCACGTGCCAGCAGAATGACAAAGACGAAGAACAATCCACTGACAGTAGCACCCATTGCATTGGTTGATTTTAAGACCAAGTGCACCATCGGGTTGTCAGGCCTGGTGAGAGGACGGCCCGCAAGGCACAGCTTTGACCGGAACTTGGTCCAGTGTTAAACTCTCGCAAAGCTAACGAACACCAAAATAAACGGTTGGCCTTAGTCCTGGAGGCTTTCAAATCAGTCGCTGGCCGAAGATCAGTTTTCCAGATGAACAACATTTCGAGCCAGTTTTCAGACATTCTATAGGTTCCACACAGTGAATAATAGCCAGACGTTGTCGCTTGATTGTTTAGAAAAACACGCGGATTTTCTGAGAGTTTCTTACATGCATTGTTCACTGGATGCAGAGACCAAGTTTCTTTTTGCAGTAGATTTGCACCGATGCCTGTAGAACTGGCTTCGTCCTGACGATGGACTGAGGTCCAGGAGGATCAGGACTGACTCAGTCACCAGCATTCTCTGCTTCTCCTTCGGGGTGTGTTGACAGTTTTCCGACCAGGTCATCCAACGAGCAACATCTTTCCCAACTAATTCAGGAATGGGGCAAACGTTGTGTACACATCATCCGTAATAACTATAGAGAACAGCAAAAACTTGAATAGCTTTCTTTTTATGGGTGAGAGACTGACAAGTTTCTCAGGCACGGAATAAAAAAAACCATTTTAACAATCAAGCGAGTAATCAAGCAACCAAACAAAAACAAACGAATAAAACGTTACCACTATGTGTCTCTGAATACCAGTTTTTCAAATTCTGGAAATATTTTGTTTGACCGCACAGCAATACCGTGACAGTGTCTTCAAAATGTATGCAAGACATATGATGAGATCTGTGCAGCTCTGATTAGCAACACAACTGTCAATGACAAATTAACAGCAAAGTGATCAGCAAGTAAAGAATCTCATCATTCGAGCAAATCTTGCTGGCGGATTTTGTGAAGCAGTCATTTCAGTATTTGAATGTATGTCAATGAAAGTTCAGTATGTTAATAGAAGTTCATGAGCAGCTATTCCTTAGCAGTTTTCATCTTAAACAACAATGAATTTTGTTTCTGTTTCTGCCTATGTCCAGTTTGTGTTTATGATTCGTAGGTTATCGGATAATCCCCTGAAAACAAATTATTAGGGAACTGGTGAGGGGTGTGGTGGATGTAAGAGTGACAGACACACAGACAGCATCTCCACAGCATGCGTCAGTCCGATTGTCCTGCTCAGAGAGCCGATCACATTTATTGGTCTAGGTGTGAAGCATCAGTATGTCTTTGGGGGGAGAACAAAGACAGACCAACAGTAGGGATGGGATGGGGTTGGGACACGGATAAACAAGAAGCCGTTGTAAAGTGTCAGTATTAAACCCTACACTGTCGCCATTTGAGAACCGTCAGATGTTGCCTTCGGACGTTGATGATGACGACGGTAACTGTTTCTGACGACGATGACCCCAGGAATGAGGGTGACGATGAGGAGGGCGATGTGGGCAGATGTTCTGGGCGGCGGGCTCGCTGTTTGAAATCATGCTGGCGGCCGTTGTCACGCCTTCCCTGGGCTGGCGCTGGCTGGTCGGCATCAGTGCCCTGCCTGTCGTGCTGGCCACCCTGGCTGCCCTGGTCAGTTTGTCTGTCTGTCTGTCTGTCTGTTTGTCTATCTGTCTGTCTAGGTCTGTCTGTCTGTCTGTCTGTCTGATAACTTGACGACATACCTTATGCGTTACATATTAGCTGTAACTTAACATGTGCTAGTGGTAACTTGATGACACAGCTCTGTGCACTACATGTTAGCGGTAACTTGACAACACAGCTGCTACATGTCAGCGGTAACTTGACAACACAGCTCTCCATACAATACATGTCAATGGTAACTTGACAACACAGCTCTGTGCACTACATGTTAGCGGTAACTTGACAACACAGCTACTACATGTTAGCGGTAACTTGACAACACAGCTCTCCATACAATACATGTCAATGGTAACTTGACAACACAGCTCTCCATACAATACATGTCAATGGTAACTTGACAACACAGCTCTCCATACAATACATGTCAATGGTAACTTGACAACACAGCTCTCCATACAATACATGTCAGCGGTAACTTGACAACACAGCTACTACATGTTAGCGGTAACTTGACAACACAGCTCTCCATACAATACATGTCAGTGGTAACTTGACAACACAGCTCCGTACAATACGCGTTCGTCGTAACTTCACAAAACAGCTCCATACAGTACATGTTAGCGGTATCTTGACAATACAGAATCTGCTGGTCATGGGTTCAGAACAGAATTTCTGGAACAGAACTTTTCACTTTGTTGTTGTTGTTGTTGTCATTTTGTTTGTTTTTTGTTTGTTTGTTTGTTTGTTTGTTTGTTTTTTGGTATGAATACCTGAACTGAAGACAAGATAAAAGTACCGAGGCTGTTCTGTTGGTCAGTGCTCAAGATCATACCATGAGATATCATATAATAGTCTCCATGCATTCCCGGAAAGGGTCTGTCAGCGCGACAAAGAATCATACAGACCCTGTTGAAATGACCCAGACATTACACAGAATGGAAAAAAAAAACAAACACACAGACAAAGAAATGACCCGTGCAAAACAAGCAATAAAATGACCATGATAAACGGCGAAATGACCCTGACAACATAGACAGTGACATGACCCAGACATGGCAGACAGTGAAATGACACAGACAACACAAAAATGGAATGACCCAGACAACACAAAAATGGAATGACCCAGACAACACAAATAATGACATGACCCAGACAACACAAATAGTACAATGACCCAGACAACACAAATAAATGACCCAGACAACAGAAACAGTGATATGACCCAGACACTAACACTGAAATGACCCAGACAACACAAATAGTACAATGACCCAGACAACACAAATAAATGACCCAGACAACAGAAACAGTGATATGACCCAGACACTAACACTGAAATGACCCAGACAACACAAACAGTACAATGACCCAGACAACACAAGCAATGAAATAACACAGTGTCGTGACCCAGACAAGACAGACGGTAAAATGACTAAGACAGAATAGTCAATGAAATGACCCAGACTACACAAATAATGAAATGACCCAGACAACACAAATAATGAAATGACCCAGACAACACAAATAGTACAGTGACCCAGACAACACAGACAATGAAACGACACAGTGTCGTGACCCAGACAAGACAAGACAGCAAAATGACTAAGACAGGATAGACAATGAAATGACCCAAACAGCACAGACAATGAAATGAACTTACCAACACGGACAATGAAATGATGCAGGTGATATGGACAGTGAAACAATTCAGACAACAAAGGCAATAAGATGGTTCTGACTGTGCGGACAATCGAATGATCCCGACAAGACGGAGAACAAAACAATCCACATACCACAGACAATGAAACGACAAGACACTACAGACATTGAAGTGACTCATAAAACACAGACAATGAAACGACAAGACACTACAGACATTGAAGTGACTCATAAAACACAGACAATGAAACGACAAGACACTACAGACATTGAAGTGACTCATAAAACACAGACAATGAAACGACAAGACACTACAGACATTGAAGTGACTCATAAAACACAGACAATGAAACGACAAGACACTACAGACATTGAAATGACTCATAAAACACAGACAATGAAACGACAAGACACTACAGACATTGAAATGACTCATAAAACACAGACAGTGAAATAATCCAGACAACACAGACAATAAAATGACACAGTCTACACAAACATTTAACCTAGACAACACAGACAATGAAATGACACATACAAAACAGACGTTGACATGGATCAGACAACACAGACAATGAAATGACACATACAAAACAGACGTAGACATGGATCAGACAACACAGACAATGAAATGACACATACAGAACAGACGTTGACATGGATCAGACAACACAGAGAGTGAAATGACAAATACAGAACAGACGTTGACATGGATCAGACAACACAGACAATGAAATGACACATACAAAACAGACGTTGACATGAATCAGACAATGAAATTATCCAGACAACGCAGACAATAAAGTGACGCAGACATACATTGAAATGAACCAGACAGCAAAGAGGATGAAATTACCAAGACAGGAAAGACAATGAAATGATGCAGACACACAGACAATGAAATGATGCAGACAGCACAGACAATGAAATGATGCAGACAACACAGAGTTCGAAATGACGCAGACAACACAGACAATGAAATGATGCAGACAACACAGACAATGAAATGATGCAGACAACACAGACAATGAAATGATGCAGACAACACAGACAATGAAATGACGCAGACAACACAGAGTTTGAAATGACGCAGACAACACAGAGTTTGAAATGACGCAGACAATACAGACAATGAAATGATGCAGACAACACAGAGTTTGAAATGACGCAGACAACACAGACAATGAAATGATGCAGACAACACAGAGTTTGAAATGACGCAGACAACACAGAGTTTGAAATGACGCAGACAACACAGACAATGAAATGATGCAGACAACACAATCAAATGATGCAGACAACACAGAGTTTGAAATGACGCAGACAACACAGACAATGAAATGATGCAGACAACACAGAGTTTGAAATGACGCAGACAACACAGACAATGAAATGATGCAGACAACACAGACTTTGAAATGACGCAGACAACACAGACAATAAAATGATGCAGACAACACAGACTTTGAAATGACGCAGACAACACAGACAGTGAAATGACGCAGACAACACAGACAATGAAATGACGCAGACAACACAGACAATGAAATGATGCAGACAACACAGACAATGAAATGATGCAGACAACACAGACTTTGAAATGACGCAGACAACACAGACAATAAAATGATGCAGACAACACAAACTTTGAAATGACGCAGACAACACAGACAGTGAAATGACGCAGACAACACAGACAATGAAATGACGCAGACAACACAGACAGTGAAATGATGCAGACAACACAGACAATGAAATGACGCAGACAACACAGAGTTTGAAATGATGCAGACAACACAGACTTTGAAATGACGCAGACAACACAGACAGTGAAATGATGCAGACAACACAGACAATGAAATGATGCAGACAACACAGACAATGAAATGACGCAGACAATAAAATGATGCAGACAAGACAGACTATGAAATGACCCAGAAAACAGATAGTGAAATGACCCAGAAAACCCAGATAATGAAATGACCCAGAAAACCCAGATAATGAAATGACCCAGATAATGAAATGACCCAGACGGGACAGACAATGAAATGACCCAGACAGGCAGGATAGGGTATACGGCCTATGCTTGTCCTACAGTGAGCAGCATTTTAATCTGTATCTGTACCTGAGCCTGGTAGAAAGTGTAAGAAATGATCCAGTCTAGCCAGAATGTAATAATATATCATATGTTGCAATGTTTGCGTGCATCACCGTTTAGCTCTTTCATCTATACATAAAGCGGTAACTGTTTGTGATTTGAAACCTGCCAAACTGACTATCAAAGACTGAAGCTACGGAAGAAACGTTGACCACAGGTTTGCGGCCTTTATATTTCGACGCTCTCTTCAGGCAGGGGAAAGCAAGAAAGGTCTGCACAATGTTCATCATTTTGCAGAGCTTGATGACACTATTCCTTGTACTTGCTCAGAAAACGATAACCATCTTCACCACGAACTTACTCGTGTACAAAGATGCACATACATGGGCAATCCGAACTGCATGATTAATTTAAGTGGAGTCGCACGTTTACACATGTAAGCCAGTCACTGCGTGTTGTAGGCTATTCCAGCCTGACTGTCCGTGTGCTGCAGTTCATTCCAGAGTCGGCCCGTTTCCTGGTGGCTGCAGGCCGGGAGGACGAGGCCATGGTCATTCTGGAGAGGATGGCCAAGGTCAACAAGTCGCCCCTGCCCCTCGGCTCTCTCGTCTCCTCCAGGAAGGTCAGACATGCACGTGCACCATCTGGTTAGCCTGTTGTGGTGGTCTCAGCACTTGGCTTGCCGACGAGAACTGGAGTCACAACCTGTACACACGTACACGAACAAGCTCACGATTGCGCAAGCGCACGCACGCACACACACACGCGCGCGCACACACACACACACACACACACGCACGCACATACACACACACACACACACACGCACGCACGCACGCACGCACGCACGCACACACACACACACACACACACACGCGCGCGCGCGCGCGCGCGCACGCACGCACACACCAACGCACATTTGCTCGAGTTTGTATGACTGGTATCCCTTGGTATGTTACAGGTATCTCTGGTGTGTGGACTGGTATTACTGATGTGTGACAGGTGTCTGTGGTGTGTGTAAGACAGGTATCACGGGTGTATGACAGGTACCATTGGCATATGACAGGTATCACTAGTGTGTGACAGGTATCACTGGTGTGTGACACATATCACTGGTGTGTGCAGGTATCTTTGGTGTGTGATAGGTATCACTGGTGTCTGGTGTGTGACAAGTATCACTGGTGTGTGACAGGTATCACTGGCATATGACAGGTATCTCTGGTTTGTGACAGGTTTCACTGGTGTATGACAGATATAACGAGTGTGTGACAGGTATCACTGGTGTATGACAGATATCACTGGTGTGTGACAGGTGTCACTGGTGTGTGACAGGTATCACTGGCATATGACAGGTATCTGTGGTGTGTGACAGGTATCACTGGTGTATGACAGATATCACTGGTGTGTGACAGGTATCACTGGTGTATGACAGATATCACTGGTGTGTGACAGGTATCACTGGTGTATGACAGGTGTCACTGGTGTGTGGCAGGTGTCACTGGTGTGTGGCAGGTGTCACTGGTGTGTGGCAGGTGTCACTGGTGTGTGACAGGTATCACCGGTGTCTGACAGGTATCTCTGACAGGTATCACTGGTATGTGACAGGTATCACGGATGTTAGTATGACAGGTATCACTGGTATGTGACAGGTATCACTAGTGTATGACAAGTATCACTGATGTTAGTATGACAGGTATCACTGGTGACAGGTATTACTAGTGTGTGTGACAGGTATTAGTGGCGTGTGTGACAGGTATCATTGATTTATGACATATATCACATGTGTATCACAGGTATCACTTGGTGTATGTCTGTGTGTTAGGTATGACTAGTGTGTGACAAGTGTCACTGGTGTATGACAGGTATCACTGGTGTGTGACAGGTATCACTGGTGTATGACAGATATCACTGGTGTTTGACAGGTGTCACTGGTGTATGACAGGTATCACTGAATATATGACAGGTATCTCTGGTGTGTGACAGGTATCTCTGGTGTGTGACAGGTATCACTGGTGTATGACAGATATCACTGGTGTGTGACAGGTATCACTGGTGTATGACAGATATCACTGGTGTGTGACAGGTATCACTGGTGTATGACAGGTGTCACTGGTGTGTGGCAGGTGTCACTGGTGTGTGGCAGGTGTCACTGGTGTATGGCAGGTGTCACTGGTGTGTGACAGGTATCGCTGGTGTCTGACAGGTATCTCTGACAGGTATCACTGGTGTGTGATAGGTATCACTGATGTTAGTATGACAGGTATCACTGGTATGCGACAGGTATCCTAGTGTATGACAAGTATCACTGATGTTAGTATGACAGGTATCACTGGTGACAGGTATTACTAGTGTGTGTGTGACAGGTATTACTGGTGTGTGTGACAGGTATCATTGATTTATGACATATATCACATGTGTATCACAGGTATCACTTGGTGTATGTCTGTGTGTTAGGTATGACTAGTGTGTGACAAGTGTCACTGGTGTGTGACAGGTATCATTGGTGTGTGACAGGTATCAATGGTGTATGACAGATATCACTGGTGTGTGACAGGTGTCACTGGTGTGTGACAGGTATCACTGGCATATGACAGGTATCTGTGGTGTGTGACAGGTATCACTGGTGTATGACAGATATCACTGGTGTGTGACAGGTATCACTGGTGTATGACAGATATCACTGGTGTGTGACAGGTATCACTGGTGTATGACAGGTGTCACTGGTGTGTGGCAGGTGTCACTGGTGTATGGCAGGTGTCACTGGTGTATGACAGGTATCACTGGTGTCTGACAGGTATCTCTGACAGGTATCACTGGTGTGTGACAGGTATCGCTGATGTTAGTATGACAGGTATCACTGGTATGTGACAGGTATCACTAGTGTATGACAAGTATCACTGATGTTAGTATGACAGGTATCACTGGTGACAGGTATTACTAGTGTGTGTGACAGGTATCACTGGTGTGTGTGACAGGTATAATTGATTTATGACATATATCACATGTGTATCACAGGTATCACTTGGTGTATGTCTGTGTGTTAGGTATGACTAGTGTGTGACAAGTGTCACTGGTGTGTGACAGGTATCATTGGTGTGTGACAGGTATCACTGGTGTATGACAGATATCACTGGTGTGTGACAGGTATCACTGGTGTATGACATTGTGTCACTGGTGTGTGGCAGGTGCCACTGGTGTGTGGCAGGTGTCACTGGTGTTATGGCAGGTGTCACTGGTGTATGACAGGTATCTCCGACAGGTATCACTGGTGTGTGACAGGTATCGCTGATGTAAGTATGGCAGGTATCACTGGTATGTGACAGGTATCACTAGTGTATGACAAGTATCACTGATGTTAGTATGACAGGTATCACTGGTGACAGGTATTACTAGTGTGGGTGACAGGTATCACTGGTGTGTGTGTGACAGGTATCATTGATTTATGACATATATCACATGTGTATCACAGGTATCACTTGGTGTATGTCTGTGTGTTAGGTATGACTAGTATGTGACAAGTGTCACTGGTGTATGACAGGTATCACTGGTGTGTGACAGGCATCACTGGTGTGTGACAGGCATCACTGGTGTGTGACAGGCATCACTGGTGTGTGACAGGTATCACTGGTGTGCGACAGGTATCACTGGTCTGTGTATGATCACTGGTGTGTTACAGGTATCACTGGTGTGCGACAGGTATCACTGGTCTGTGTATGATCACTGGTCTGTGTATGATCACTGGTGTGTGACATGTATCACTGGTGTGTGACATGTATCACTGGTGTGTGACAGGTATCACTGGTGTGTGACAGGTATCACTGGTGTGTGACATGTATCACTGGTGTGTGACAGGTATCACTGGTGTGTGACAGGTATCACTGGTGTGTGACATGTATCACTAGTGTGTGAAATGTATCACTGGTGTGTGTGACAGGTATCACTGGTGTGTGAAATGTATCACTGGTGTGTGAAATGTATCACTGGTGTGTGACAGGTATCACTGGTGTGTGACAGGTATCACTGGTGTGTGAAATGTATCACTGGTGTGTGACAGGTATCACTGGTGTGTGAAATGTATCACTGGTGTGTGAAATGTATCACTGGTGTGTGACAGGTATCGCTGATGTTAGTATGACAGGTATCACTGGTATGTGACAGGTATCACTAGTGTATGACAAGTATCACTGATGTTAGTATGACAGGTATCACTGGTGACAGGTATTACTAGTGTGTGTGACAGGTATCACTGGTGTGTGTGACAGGTATAATTGATTTATGACATATATCACATGTGTATCACAGGTATCACTTGGTGTATGTCTGTGTGTTAGGTATGACTAGTGTGTGACAAGTGTCACTGGTGTGTGACAGGTATCATTGGTGTGTGACAGGTATCACTGGTGTATGACAGATATCACTGGTGTGTGACAGGTATCACTGGTGTATGACATTGTGTCACTGGTGTGTGGCAGGTGCCACTGGTGTGTGGCAGGTGTCACTGGTGTATGGCAGGTGTCACTGGTGTATTACAGGTATCTCCGACAGGTATCACTGGTGTGTGACAGGTATCGCTGATGTAAGTATGGCAGGTATCACTGGTATGTGACAGGTATCACTAGTGTATGACAAGTATCACTGATGTTAGTATGACAGGTATCACTGGTGACAGGTATTACTAGTGTGGGTGACAGGTATCACTGGTGTGTGTGTGACAGGTATCATTGATTTATGACATATATCACATGTGTATCACAGGTATCACTTGGTGTATGTCTGTGTGTTAGGTATGACTAGTATGTGACAAGTGTCACTGGTGTATGACAGGTATCACTGGTGTGTGACAGGCATCACTGGTGTGTGACAGGCATCACTGGTGTGTGACAGGCATCACTGGTGTGTGACAGGTATCACTGGTGTGCGAAATGTATCACTGGTCTGTGTATGATCACTGGTGTGTTACAGGTATCACTGGTGTGTGACATGTATCACTAGTGTGTGAAATGTATCACTGGTGTGTGACAGGTATCACTGGTGTGTGAAATGTATCACTGGTGTGTGAAATGTATCACTGGTGTGTGAAATGTATCACTGGTGTGTGACAGGTATCACTGGTGTGTGACAGGTATCACTGGTGTGTGACAGGTATCACTGGTGTGTGAAATGTATCACTGGTGTGTGACAGGTATCACTGGTGTGTGAAATGTATCACTGGTGTGTGAAATGTATCACTGGTGTGTGACAGGTATCACTGGTGTGTGAAATGTATCACTGGTGTGTGAAATGTATCACTGGTGTGTGACAGGCATCACTGGTGTGTTACATGTATCACTGGTGTGTGAAATGTATCACTGGTGTGTGACAGGTATCACTGGTGTGTGACAGGTATCACTGGTGTGTTACATGTATCACTGGTGTGTGACAGGTATCACTGGTGTGTGACAGGTATCACTGGTGTGTGAAATGTATCACTGGTGTGTGAAATGTATCACTGGTGTGTGAAATGTATCACTGGTGTGTGACAGGTATCACTGGTGTGTGACATGTATCACTGGTGTGTGACAGGTATCACTGGTGTGTGAAATGTATCACTGGTGTGTGACAGGTATCACTGGTGTGTGACAGGTATCACTGGTGTGTGACAGGTATCACTGGTGTGTGAAATGTATCACTGGTGTGTGACATGTATCACTGGTGTGTGACAGGTATCACTGGTGTGTGACAGGTATCACTGATGTGTTACATGTATCACTGGTGTGTGAAATGTATCACTGGTGTGTGACAGGTATCACTGGTGTGTGACAGGTATCACTGGTGTGTTACAGTAGAAAGAAACTCGTGGAGAGCGTGGCAGCAGAGAGTCATCAGAAGAGAAGCCCCCTTCAAGCAAGTGTTTCGGCCCTTATCTCCTGACACTCTAGGGGGGTTGGGCCACACCCGGTTCATGACTCCGGATGTCCCTCTGCTGCCCCTTTTTTTCCCCCATCTTGGGACGAGCCATGGCTGGGATTCGAACCCATGACCCTCTGGACATGCTCATTTTCTACTTAATGACTCGCGCTTTAACCACTGAGCCACAGGGACACCTGATATTTGTAGGGAAATTAAGCCTTATGAAGTTCACTTTTGTTCCTCCTTGACCAGATCCAGCTTGAGCACCTCTCTGCCGCTTCTGCCATTGCTTTCAGGGCTCTGGTTTTTTCCTTCCCTGCAACTGAGAGCTGTTTCATGAGGCTGTATGCAGACGTTCCTACAAATCCCCTAGCTCCAATTTCTGCAGTGAGGACTTTGACCTGATATCCTTCTCTCCTCAGGCTGTTTGCCAGATCAGCATACTTTTCAGTCTTGTAGATTTGAGCTGCCTCCATTCTGTTCTCATATGGCACCGTGAGCTCGATCATGATCAGCTGCTTGGTTGACTTAGAGTGGACTACTATGTCTGGTCTCATGCCACTCTTGCTGATGATCTCTGGGTGACTCTTCCATTCTGGGAGGTCTGCAGTGCACTCCCAGTCATCTGCCCCATCCAGCAGACTCTGCCTGCATGTTTCGAGTGGCACTGTTGTTCTTGGCCATGATTTGCTGCCTCCTGCCGTGAAGAATGTTGCGGGTGCTTTTGGAGTCCTGGTTCTCCCTTTTGTGGTGTTGGTACTAGCCCAGACTACTTGTACAATTTCTTTGAGCACTTGGTTGTGCCTCCATGTGTACCTTCCTTGAGCCAGGGCTACTTTACATGAGCTTAGAACATGCTCCACTGTTTGTTTTTTATGGCAGAGGGGCATGCAGGATCGTCTGTTTTCCCCACTTCACCAGGTTTGCATTTGAGGCAGAAGGTCATATGCAGATCTGAGAATGAAGCTGATCCTGAGAGGGCCATGTGCCAAATGTCATTCCAAGTTAGACTTCTTTGGAGTGCATTCTCCCACGTTGTCCATTGCCCTTGCTGGCTCTGCTGGACTGCTTTTTGGAGTCTTTTTTGGTCTTCTTCTTTTCTCATCTCCTGAATCATCATGTCTCTTTTGGCTTTTCCTTTGGCCTTTGACCACCATTCAGTTTTGGTCACCCCCAGTCCTTGTCTGTTGGTCTGTGTGTGTCCTGTTATTTCTCTGATCTTGAGACTTTCTTTTGCAGAATCCATCGCCTCTTGAACTTTCCATTTTCTGCCTGTCTTCAGCTGGGGCTTGATTGCTTCTACCACCTTGTCTCCTGAGTCCTCCAGCATGCTTTGAAGTCTGATCTTCCCTGCTTTGTATTCCTCCAGGATGGATTTCAGTGGTAGTTTGAGCTTTGCTTGGCGACAGTACAGCGCGATGTCAGTCAGGCAGGGTGGGACACCAAGCCATTCCTTGTGAACTTGTTGATTTTGGCTTCCATTGCCTCCACTGTGCTGGTGCAGATGTCGTATATCATCAGAGGCCATAGGAGCTTTGGTATCAGCATGAACTGCAGACACCAGACCTTGTATTTGCCAGGGAGCCCACACTGGTCAATGGTCTCCAAGCCTTCTTCCGCCATCTGCTTGGTTTCTTTTGCTCTTTGTGTGTCTTTCAGCGTATCATCATACCATCTTCCAAGGCTCTTGACTGGTTCTTCTGTGACTGTTGGAATGGCCTGGTTGGCAACACTGAAGACCACAGATTCGGCCACTTTTCCTTTCCTCAGTGAGAGACTCCGTGATTTCTTTGGCTTGAACTTCATTCTGGATGAGGCAACTATGTCGTCCAGCCTCTCCAGCACATGACGTGTCTCGTCTTCTCTGGATGAAATCACTGTAGTTTCATCCATGAAGGCCTTGAGAGGAGGCATCTTGTATCCATCGCCAAGGTCTGTTTGTCTCGCGTTGTTTGTTGCTGCTTTCAAGATGAGTTCCATTGCCAGCACGAACAGTATCGGGGAAATTGCACAGCCATTGCAATGCCCACTTCCAAGTTGATCCAATCAGTTGTGTACTCCTTGGTAGAGAACCGCATTGAGAAGCCATTGAAGTACTTCTTGAGCATGTGCGGATGTTCTTTGGCACATGGTACATCTCAAGAGCCAACTGTATCATCTCATGGGGCACAGATCCATATGCGTTTGCCAGATCAAGCCACACTACGTCCAGGTCTCTCTTTTCTGTTTTTGCTTTTTGGATTGCGTCCCAGATCATTGTGGCGTGTTCTACACAGCCAGCCACGCCTGGGATGCCACCTTTCTGGACTGACACATCCAAGTACTTGTTTTCCATCAGGTACTTGGTCAGCCTTGCTGCCATGACAGAGAAGAAGATTTTCCCTTCGACGTTCAGTAGTGATATTGGCCTGAACTGGCTGATGTCACTTGAGTTTTGCTCTTTGGGGATGTACACACCATCTGCCGTCATCCACTGGCCGCTGATCTTCTGGTTTCTCCAAGCCGATCGCAGCAGCCTGTGGAGCCACTCCAGCACCTTGGGACATTTCTTGTAAAGCTGGTAAGGTATTCCGTTTGGCCCCGGTGATGATTTGGCTCTGGCTTTGTCGACCACCTTCTTGATTTCCGCCAACGTTGGAGGCTTGCCATTGAACTGTTCCTCAGGTTGGTTGGCCACACCAGATCTTGAATGTCGAGTGGTGCTTTGCTCTGTGAGTCAGAGTATGTTTTCCTCAGATGCTGCTCAAGAACTCCTTTGTCCACACTTAGGGTCCCAGATTTTGGCTGCTCAAACAGTGTTCTGGCAAACTGGAAGGGGTCTCTGAAGAAGCGCTCTTGTGTCTTCTTCTTTTTGCTCTTCCTCTTCCTCGCAGATTCCGCTTTGCTGAGGGCGCTGTGTTTTTCTTTCAGGTCTTCCCACAGTTTTTCCAAGCCTTGTTTTTCAGCTGGCAGTGCGGTCTTCATTTGCTTCTTGAGGTTGTTCTTTTGGACTCTGATCTTGTCCATCTTTTCTTGGCGTCTGGATTTCTTTGGAGGTGTTTTCTCTTTGGGTAGTTTTACTCCATAGGCGTCTCTACATGTGGCATACACAATGTACCCATATGTGGCTAGTTTGTGTTCCAGGGTGCTTTTCCCTATCAGTGCATCGAGTCTTTGGACGATTTTTGCATCCAGTTTCTCCCAATCTTCAGTTTCGTTTGCTCGTGGCAGGTTGAGTTTCAGGCGCCTGGCATCGAGGGCCTGTGCAAATTCCTCATCCGAACCAACAGCGTGGATGTCCTTGGCACTGTGGTTTAAATCCTGGCCTTGGTCTTCCGACGTCTTATCTGCTGATGCAGTGCGCTGCTGCTCATTCAGATGAGTCTTCACACATCCCATCTTTGTCCTGTGGATCTTCATGCCACGGGTTACATGTATCACTGGTGTGTGAAATGTATCACTGGTGTGTGACAGGTATCACTGGTGTGTGACAGATATCACTGGTGTGTGACAGGTATCACTGGTGTGTGAAATGTATCACTGGTGTGTGACAGGTATCACTGGTGTGTGACAGGTATCACTGGTGTGTGACAGGTATCACTGGTGTGTGACAGGTATCACTGGTGTGTTACATGTATCACTGGTGTGTGACAGGTATCACTGGTGTGTGACAGGTATCACTGGTGTGTGAAATGTATCACTGGTGTGTTACATGTATCACTGGTGTGACATGTATCACTGGTGTGTGACAGGGTATCATTGGTTGGCTGTATGTGACATGTATCACTGGTGTGACATGTATCACTTGTGTGTGACATGTATCACTGGTGTGCGACATGTATCACTGGTGTGTGACAGGGTATCATTGGTTGGCTGTATGTGACATGTATCACTGGTGTGTGACAGGGTATCATTGGTTGGCTGTACGTGACATGTATCACTGGTGTGTGACAGGGTATCATTGGTTGGCTGTATGTGACATGTATCACTGGTGTGTGACAGGTGTGTGACATGTATCACTGATGTATGACAGGTATCACTGGTGTGTGACAGGGTATCATTGGTTGGCTGTGTGTGATATGTATCACTGGTGTGTGTAAAGGTATCATTGGTTGGCCTATGTGACAGGTTTCACTGGTGTGTGACAGGAAATATTGGCTTGCTGTATGTGACATGTATCACTGGTGTGTGACAGGTATCACTGGTGTATGACATGTATCACTGGTGTGTGACATGTATCACTGGTGTGTGACATGTATCACTGGTTGGCTGTATGTGACATGTATCACTGGTGTGTGACAGGTATCACTGGTGTGACAGGTATCACTGGTCTGTGTCACATGTATCGCAGATGTGTGCTGGTGTATTACAGATATCACTGGTGTATGATAGGTATCACTGGTGTATGACAGGTATCACCGGTGTGTGTATGACAGGTATCACTGGTGTGTGTGTGACGACTGTCACTGGTGTGTGTATGGCAGGTATCACTGGTGTGTGACAGGTATCACTGGTGTGTGACAGGTATCACTGGTGTGTGTGTGTGTGACGGGTATCACTGGTGTGTGTGACAGGTATCGCTGATGTGTGACAAGTATCACAGATGTGATCTGTGTATATGACAGGTATCACTGGTATGCGTGACAGGTATTACTGGTGTATGACAGGTATCATCTGGTATGTGTTTGCACGTGACCGTATCAGTGGTGTGTGTGACGTATCAGTAGTGTGTGTGCAGGTATCACTGGTGTGTGACAGGTATCTCTGGTGTGTGTGACATGTATCACTGCTCTGTGACAGGTATCACTGCTGTATGTGTGACAAGAATCACTGATCACCAGTTATCACTGGCTGGCTGTATGTGACATATATCACTGGTGTGTGACATGTATCACTGGTGTGTGACATGTATCACTGGTGTGTGACAGAGTATCATTGGTTGGCTGTATGTGACATGTATCACTGGTGTGTGACAGGGTATCATTGGTTGGCTGTTTGTGACATGTATCACTGGTGTGTGACATGTATCACTGGTGTGCGACATATATCACTAGTGTGTGACATGCATCATTGGTGTGTGACAGGGTATCATTGGTTGGCTGTATGTGACATGTATCACTGGTGTGTGACAGGTGTGCGACAGGTATCATTGTTGTGTGACAGGTATCACTGGTGTGTGACATGATATTGGCTTGCTGTATGTGACATGTATCACTGGTGTGTGACAGGTATCATTGTTGTGTGACAGGTATCACTGGTGTGTGACAGACTATCATTGGCTTGCTGTTTGCGACATGTATCACTGGTGTGTGACAGGGTATCATTGGCTTGCTGTATGTGACATGTATCACTGGTGTGTGACAGGTATCACTGGTGTGTGACATGTATCACTGGTGTGCGACAGGTATGACAGGTATCATTGTTGTGTGACATGTATCACTGGTGTGTGACAGGATATCATTGGTTGGCTGTATGTGACATGTATCACTGGTGTGTGACAGGGTATCATTGGTTGGCTGTATTGACATGTATCACTGGTGTGTGACAGGTATCATTGGTTGGCTGTATTGACATGTATCACTGGTGTGTGACAGGTATCATTGGTTGGCTGTATTGACATGTATCACTGGTGTGTGACAGGGTATCATTGGCTTGCTGTATGTGACATGTATCACTGGTGTGCGACATGTATCACTGGTGTGTGACAGGTGTGGGACAGGTATCACTGGTGTGGGACAGGGTATCATTGGCTTGCTGTATGTGACAGGTATCGCTGGTGTGTGACAGGTATCACTGGTGTGGGACAGGTATCACTGGTGTGACAGGGTATCATTGGCCTGCTGTATGTGACATGTGACAGGTATCACTGGTGTGTGACAGGGTATCATTGGCTTACTGTATGTGACATGCATCACTGGTGTGTGACAGGTATCACTGGTGTGTGACAGGTGTGGGACAGGTATCACTGGTGTGTGACAGGTATCACTGGTGTGCGACAGGCTATCATTGGCAGGCTGTATGTGACAGGTACCACTGGCCAGAATCGGCGACCTGTTTTGCTCGGAGTACAAGCGCAGCACGTTGTGCCTGTGGCCCATATGGTTCATCATCAGCTTCTCCTATTACGGCATCGTTCTGGCCAGTCCCTACCTGGTCAGCACCCACGACACAACCTCAGGTACTGTTTGCATCACTGTCAGTCTGTACCCTACGGCGGAGGTCTGTTTCTGTGTCACAGGTAGTGTCCGTTTCACACTTCGCGTGTAGAGTCAGTTTTGAATATCAAGAGTGTTTGTTTCATACGTCACAGGTAATGTCAATTTTACACGTACAGGTAGTGTCAGTTTCGTACGTCACAGGTAGTGTCAGTTTTACACGTCACAGGTGATGTCAGTTTCGTACGTCACAGTGACAGTTAAACACGTCACAGGTGATGTCAGTTTCGTACGCGACTGGTAGTGTCAGTTTTACACGTACAGGTAGTGTCATTTTCGTACGTCACAGGTAGTGTCAGTTTTACACGTCACAGGTGATGTCAGTTTCGTACGTCACATTTGGTGTCAGTTTCATACGTCACAGGTACTGTCAGTTTCATACGTCACGGGTAGTGTGTGTTTTAGACTTAATGATATCAGATTTACACAGTACAGGTAGTATCCGTTTTAGGCGTTACACGGAATGTCTGCTTCATGCGTTACAGGTAATGTCTATTTTGGGCGTTACAATAGTGTCCGTTTTATGATTTACAAGCAGTGTATGTTCTATACGTTACAGGTAGTGTGTGTGTGTGCGTGTGTGTGTGCGCGTGTGTGTGCGTGTGTGTGCGTGTGTGTGCGTGTGTGTGCACAAATTGTGCCGCAGTTTTGTGTTACAGGTAGTGTCCGTTTTCTGTGTTACAGATAGTGCTTGTTTTACATGTCACAGGTGGTGTCTGTTTTGTACGTAACGGGTGATCTCAGTGTTATGTATTACAGTTAATGTTTTGTGTGTAACAGATTGTGTCTGTTTTACGCATTACAGATAGCGTCTGCTTTATACATCATAGGTAGTGTCTGTATTTCACAAGATGTGCCTGTGTTATGTGTTACAGATAGTGTTCATTTTATACGTCACTGGTAGTGTCTGTTTTGTGCGTAACAGGTGGTGTCTGTGTTATGTACTACAGTTAATGTCAGGTTTATACGTTACTGATTGTGTCTGTTGTATGCAATTCAGGTAGTGTCTGTTTTATACGTCACAGTTAATGTCTGCTTTATACGTCACAAGTAGTGTCAACCACATCGCATCAGTGTAGCTGATGTTGTCATCTTATGTCACGAACCTTCAAACACATCGCATCAGTCTAGCTGATGTCATCTTAGGTCACGAACCTTCAAACTCGTCTCATCAGTCCAGCTGATGTTGTCATCTTATGTCACGAACCTTCAAACACATCAGTCTAGCTGATGTTGTCATATTATGTCACAAAACTGTTCTTAATTTCTTTTTCTTTTCTTTCTGACGTAGAATGGGAAGAGGTAGGTGCATATCGGTGGCCGTACGTTTGTGTGTAGGCGTGTTTAAGAGTCCAGAAAGAACTGTAGAAACACCTTATCATGTTCATTTTCGTCGTGATCATCATCATCATCATCATCATTATCAGCAGCAGCAGAAGCGGCAGCAGTAGTAGTAGCAGTAGTAGAAGTAGTATAGTAGTAGTGGTGGAGCTGGTGCTGGTAGTAGTAGTAATAGTAGTAGTAGTAACAGCAGTGGTAATCGCAGTAGCAGTAGTAGTTGTTGTAGCAGCAACAGCAACAGCAGTAGTTGTAGAGTTCCAAGGAAGTTATGTTTTCATCAGCATCGATCTGTTCGTTTGTCTGTCTCTTTTTGAAACATTTTTACAAACATACGTGTGCACTAGTCTATCAGCAGGATTATGCCTAGACTACTGAACCTATTCTATTCCAATTCTGGAAAATTTCCGATGCATGTCATTTTGGGGCGGATCCGTAGCGTGAATCTGCATTTTTTTAAAAAGGATCCGTCGTTATCCAGCAAGACTGTTTACAACATGTATAACCAAAGCACCGTTTTGAAGGAGAACTGGTAAAAAGACGCAATATGAACCTGAGATGAAGCCATTCCATTTGGTTGCGGATACGTAGCAGGGGTCTGGATCAACCACGGGTCTAGGATCCGATTATTTATTACATTAGTATAGATTATCCACTAATCATCAACACTTTAAAGCTACTGTTCCGTATTGATAACTATCCATGAAGTAGTATCTTCATGTTGTAGTAAATCTGTCTTCTTCATCGTAGTAGTGGTTGTAGTGTTGCTACTGTTGTAGCATTTATTGAAACGTTTTCAGTGGATGGAGGCACGATGGTGCACTTATAGTTGACAAGGGAAATCGGCTTTCCGACAGCGGGTTTATTTACATTCTGAATGGCCCACGCTTCCGTTCCTTTCACCTGTGTGATGTCAACATGGCGATCCTTCGAGGTCTCGTGCGCTATGAGCAGAAATCGAGGAAGTGAAAGAAGAACTTTCGTTTGAGACCACTCTGTCAGTCTCTCAGCGCCTGGCTCGAATTGGGTTGTTAGTCTTGTTGGTGCTTGTGTACAGTTCTATTGCTGATATTCTGAAACCCCTAATTTGACCCCAACAGTGGGCAATAAATTTTATGAGTTATCAAGGGATGTGTGCTCAGTTATATTTATAATGCTATTCACAGTAGAAAAAAAGAAACAAAGTGAAAAGAGAGAAAGAGAGAGAGAGGGGGGGGGGGGGGGGGTGTCGCGCATTACAAGATATGTAATCCATCACAACACGTAAGAACTCGGTCCGATACAGTACGCAAATATCATGCTATGTTGTATAATGTCATGCCATACAACATGTGTAGTGCCGCACAGTGTTACGTCATACAATACCTACCATTCAGCCTTGTGCCGTGCGTCACGACCCAATCCGCTGCAGCTGCTGACAGTGCGTTACGGTGTGTGTCTTTGCTGCCTGTCAGGCTGCTGATTCACGCACAAACATTCATATATGCATGCATGAATACAGCCAAAACTCCATTACACAACATGCTCCGACTCCAAACAAATCACAAGGCGCTAAATACCAGTTGTTAAAATTTCATCCCCCCCCCCCCCCCAACCCCCCAGTGTCTCCTCTTCTCCCTTTTTCATACACAGCACTGGTGGGGTTTATTATTCCGACTGTTCACAGGTCATATTTCGCTTTATAATCCTCCTGGGGTCAGTTCATCACAAATCATCACGTCCTTCATTCCTCTTCCTTGAATTACAGCTGTCTCTGGTGGACATCAAACTAGGTTTCCACCTACCCTTTCCACTGGGTCTCCTCAGAGCATAATTCTGTGGCGATCTCCGACTTCGCCTCTTCACGTTTGGACAGCCTACCACTATGTCTGGCTGTCTCTGGCTGTTCCTTCCGACATCTTTCTGGCAGGGGGTATGGCTCCGTAGCTCACCCGACTTTCCCTCCAGACACAGCCTCGTCTACTTCGCTACCGCTACCATAACGGCGTAGCTAGAAAACAAAATAAGCTATGATGACTATACTGCACACAGTTAGCAGCAATCCAACATAAACACTTTTACAAAATAATTTCGATTCCCAATTTCACGATCGACATGGATAAAATCAAAACAAAGACGGGAACTTTCATAGCTCCTTAAAGTGGTGTCAATACTTTCTCTGTCTGAATCACTCCCTAGCAAAATACATGCGTTAGCATGTTACAGACTCATGTCTGTATTAAATGGGCCTGACAGTCGGCGGCCTCTTTTCCATTCTATCAGCGCTGTTGCTCGAATCTCTCTCCACACTCACATCCATGTGTTTAGCTTTTTACCCAATTTTTCTTAACAGCTCACATTCAAAACAAAGGAAAGTGACCTGCCCTTTAAGAACGTACAATCCTACGCCGTTTCCTTTTCACACATTTAACTCCCCTCGCTCGCGCTTAACCTTTCAACTACACAGGCACTTAAATTTTTTTCTTTCCGTGTGCCTGACACCCGGCCCCCCTTCCCGGGGACAAGATTTATCCTACAGGAGAAATCTTGCAGGAAGTTATGCTCCAGAAACCCAACAAAAAGATCTATGTACATGAAACACCTCAATCCTATACATTGAAGGAATCATACAAGGAACATCATAGGTCATCAATACATTGTCAGAATAGAAACCATGAACCAAGTCATCCAAATGAGTAGTTGTAAAAATTACTGACACCCATCAGAAGCCAAAATGAAAACTGCCGTATGACATTCATATTACCACCAAGATGACCAAAACTAAGAACATGCCAAAACCACTGCAATAGTCAAATCTTTGTTGCATTCCCACACAAAAAATACATGTTACATTCACCCATCAATATCCAAACATCACACCATTAAAGATATTCATCATAATAGATTGTCTTATACAATAGCATGACAATACAAAATCTGCCAAGTCTCATGATACATTGTCAAAATAAGACAGTAGCAAACCCCACAAATTGCCACAGTGCAAATGCAAAATGACCTATAGCACCATAAGAACATCTGTCATGGACTCCATATAAAATTCCTCAAATTATTCCAAGCACACAAAGCAAAATCCTTTACATTTTGAAAAACACCAATGCCAGAAAAACAATCCATCCAAAAGTTAAACAATACTCTTTCAATGTCTTATACAAAATATGTTGCATCTCTTATTCTTACACAAAACAAGTAACAGCATCCTGAAAAATGTATCCATAGAATAAGAAAAAGACAACCGTACAGTAAACTATTTTTCCCACATTATGTTCTTGAGAAAATACAAAACCATACAGCAAAACAACAAACAGATTTTCACTGACGTGACAACAAGTCCGCAAAAGTATTTGAACTTCCAGCAATAGGCTGCACTGAAAATTTGTATTCCAGAATACTGAGAGCCCAACGCAAAAGTCTGTTTTTTTTAGTCTTTGACGCTTGCAAAAACGTAAGTGGACGATGATCCGTCTGGAGGACAAAAGTTCTCCCTGCCAGAAATCTGGAAAACTTTTCCAGTCCCCAAACAAAGCCAAACATTCACGCTCAATCGTGGAATACTTCTCCTGTGCCTGCGAAAAACTTTTTACTGGCAAACTGCACAGGATGAAGAACTCCTGCTTTGTCCTGCAAAAGACAAGCACCCATGCCTTTGCTACTAGCATCTGTGCGTAGGATGAACTCCTCAGAGAGGTTAGGTAGTAACAGAACAGGAAAACCATTCAGTATCCTCTGTACTTCATCAAACTCTTCTGACACTCCTCAGACCAAACTACCTGACGACACTTATCTCCCTTTGTCAAATCTGTAAGAGGAGCAGTGATAGCAGCGAAATGAGGAACATAGCGACGATAGTACGACAAGAGTCCCAGCAAAGAACGAACCTGCTTTTATGTTTTAGGACGATCAATAGCAAGAATCTTCTCAACCTTCTTTGCCTCAGGCCGAATATGACCAACAGAAATCATATGACCTAAAAACTCAAGCTCTTGATATCCTGCCTGCACCTTTGAAGGTCTAGCTGTCAAGCCAAACAATCTCAGACGACTTAACAATAACCTCAAGGAACTGAGAAGTTGCTGCCAGAACTTAGCCGCCAAAAGAATGTCATTAAAAAAACTGACTGCGGAAAACTCATGCAGCTTCAGCTTACGCATCATCCGAGCAAAAGTCGCCGGAGCATTCTGTAACCCAAAAGGCATGCGAGTCCATTGAAATAGACCAAAAGGAGTCTGAAAGCAGTCTTAGGCTTATCCTCTGGCAACATCGGAATCTGCCAGTAACCTTTTGCTAGATCCACTTTCACAAAGTACCGACCATGAGAGAGTTGACAAAGCAAATCCTCAACATCTGGAATCGGTTCAGAATCAAAAACCGTAACCTTGTTCAGAGCCCGATAATCTATACAAAAACGAACAGAACCATCCGGTTTTCCTACGAGGACAACTGGAGAACTGTATGGGGAAAGAAGACGCTTCAATAAACACCTGAGCGTAGCATGACATCAATCTCCCTCTGAACAATTTCCCTTTTAGCAAAAGGTAATGGGTAAGGTTTGATTCTGACAGGTACATCTGTAGTCAAATGTATTGAATGAGGCTCAACCTGATCAGCCTTACCAGGAGTATCTGTAAGTACGTCACTGAACTCCTCCAGTACAGTTAACAACTGTGTCCGCTTAGTATAGACAAATCAGGATTCACCTTGACATCATGAAAAGTCTCACCTTTGACTGACAAAGTTGGTAAGGTAACACCATCACCTTCCGTATCCTGCACAACACCAATGCAGCAGGACTGAACAGAAGACACACTCGACTGGAGTGTCACAGAAATAACACACTTCCCTGTACGTACACTGTTTGTACCCTGACTAGGCACAACACAGTCTACAGGTAGAAAATCAGAAACACAAGATCCTGACACAATACCTGATGAAATAGAATGATCCACACTGACATTGATCGCAACATTTGTCCTGTCCACATACAACTTGAGCATGTTAATGTGGAAAACCTTGCTCTTGCCATGCATATCAATGCGGTAGTTGACTGGAGAACATTTCTCTTGAACCATAAAAGGACCTTTCCAGGCAACTTTAGCTTATTCTGTTCATCACTCAATAGAACAAGAACTTTGTCACCAACCTTCAGAGTACGAAAAGAACTTTTCCTGTCAGCGTAAGTCTTCTAAGTATGTGTCTGAGTGTCCGCTGTCTGTTGCGCTTGCGCACAACTGTCAAGTATCCTGTTGTGAAGGTCATGTACATACTGATATACATTTCTGTCCTCAGAGGAAACAGGAAAACCTGACCATCTATCCGCTAAGATAGAAAGTGGACCACGAGGAGAATGTCCAAAAAGGAGTTCAAATGGGGAAAATCCCAAAGTGGCATTCGGCAACTCCCGATAAGCAAAGAGTACTGCAGGAATGTACCGATCCTAATCCTTTGGACGGTCACGACAGACTTTCCTCAACATCGTCTTTAAAGTCCCGTTAAACCTCTCCACCATCCCGTTGGACTGCGGATGATAGGGAGTGGTAGTGGACAGAGGAAATGGATAAAAGACGGTAAATCTCCTTCATCAGATCAGACACACACTGAGTCCACAATCAGTGAGTATCTCCGATGGTAAACCAAACCTCGAAAATATTGTCAACAAAGCCTCAGCCACACTCACAGTGTCTATGTGCTTCAGTGGAACAGCCTCCGAAAACCGTGTAGCTGTGTCCACAAGAGTCAACACATACCTGTGTCCTGAAGACGAAGCCTCGAAAGGGCCAACAAGATCCATAGCCACTTTCTCAACGGAACAGAGACCAATGGCATCTTATGCAAAGGCGCACATGTACTCTGTTACGGGAAACGGTTCTCTGACAAACATCACAAGACCGACAATAGTCTGTGACAGAACGAGAAACTCCAGGCCAAAAGAACGAAACAAGAACACGCTGACGTGTGCGCTTGACACCACAGTGACCAGCGAAAATCGCATCATGCGCAGTATGAAGAACAGCTGTACGCAAATCCTTCGGAACCACAACCTGACGTACAACCTCACTATCAGAAAAAAAACGACACAAAACACCATTAACCAACTTGTAGGTAGGATTAGTCAGTGGGAAGGTAAATCAGTGACAACTGAAGAGTACAGGTGTGTCAAAGTACTGTCCTTACTTTGCATAGTAGCCAGTTTTGTCGGAGTGACATAAAAAATGGTCAAGTCCGGTACAGTAAAGGTACTAGTGGCTGTTTGTCCTTTAGTACTTGTTGCCTTGTACTAACACCACAAGGAATAAAGAACCACCAGTCCCTGAACTGACTGAAGCAACTCCAGGCAAGTTACCCGGGATCAAGTCTGTGACTGGATCATCCAATCACACAAGCCTTGACCTGTCCTTCAAAATAACGAGTACTGACCTGAACAACCGCTAGTGGAAAAACCTCAGTCTTACCACCGAACGATCGACACTGCTGCTGCTCACCAGTGAACTGGTCTGGCAACACAAATGAGCGGCGTACACCCGCTGTAGTACAACCTGTGTCTCTGAGAATAGAAGCATGGAAACCATTGACTGTCCCCGACTCAACTAACAAACCCTCATATTTGTATGAGACACCATAGTATGTGCAGGATTACTCTCTGTTTGGGTAGGGTTATTAGTATTGACACTAACTCCTGCAGATTCATCTGGGTACGGACAATCACGGACCAAATGAAACACACAATGACACCGGTAACACCCAATCCTGAGAGGTTAGTGTTGCTACCTTGAACACGACCACGACCGCGTCCGCGCGGCAACCGTGAACGGTACTGACGATGACCGCCTCTACCACGGTTAGCACCGTCGCCGTCTGAGCAGCCTGCTGTCCTGTAAGGAAGCAGTCTGGTCAGCACGGTACTGAGAATTTTGCGAACCTTGAGCACCTCGGTAAGTGCCACGACCACGATAAGGACGTGCGTTCGAAGATCCTCGACCTGCATTCGGATTTTGGTACGAAGGGAAATGGGTTGACACATTTGTCTCAAAGACCGAGTCAGAAGCCTTTCGACTAAAAGTCTTATCCGGATGCGCTGTTTTGTGTTGTTCAGCAAGTGCGCACATTTCTTCGGCACTGCTACGAACGCTCTTTCAGAAAGACAGCCAAATCTTTCGAAACGCTGTGCAAAATCTGTTCTCGTAGCAACAGATCGCGAAGTGGTTCAAAGTCTTTTTGAATCTTCGAAAGCTCTATCCAGCGATCCAAAAAGTGCGCAACCCTAGTCAGGTAGACGGAAAATGATTCTCCCTTTTCCGGTCTGACCGCACGAAACTTTTCCCGAAAACCGTCTGCGGTGCACTGGTACCGTTTCAGTAGTTCACTCTTGAGATCGTCCCAAGACAGTGTCCTTTAGCGGCCAAAGAGCGGTACAACGTCAGCGCACTACCTTTAAACAAAGGCGCGACATATAATACCCATTTGTCCTTGGGCCATTCGCACGTAGTCGCATAATTTTCAAATTGGTAGAGGAATGCGTCTATCTCATCTTTGACTCATCAAAGACCGGAAGTTTTGGTATATGGTGTCCGTCCGGAAAACGGTTTGGAATCACTAGAGCCATGCTGATTAGTACCATTACTCACACCAGACGCTGACACTTTCGCTAACTCTAGTTCAATTTTCTTTTCTTTGAAATTCTAAATCCATAGCTTTCATATTCTGTTCATGTTGTCTCTCTTTCTCTTTTTCCTGTCTCTCTTTCTCTTTTTCCGCTTCTCTCTCACTTTCTCTCTGTCTTTCTCTCTTTCAGTGTCCCTTTCCTTCTCCCTCTCTCTTTCTCTCGCACACTCTTCACGGTCATTACACTGCTTAACATAGTCCACTAAGTCAGCACCATCAAGACCTAGCGTCTTACCCTGAACAGGTAAACGTCGAATTCAGCCATTTTGATGAAATATTTTTCAAAAGAAACAAAAACAACGATGATATTAAAGCTTTCCGATTAAAATTTCTCACACTCACCTCACATTTACTCAAAATAATATTTTAATAAATACGTGGACTAATAAAGTACACTAAACGCAGAAAATACCGTCAAATTGAAAAATGACCCACACGGTAGAAACCAAATAAATGCAAGCAGCAATCAATCAGTCAGCATCAAGTAATACATTAAAATAAATCAATAATAAACACCAGATAACAATCTAGATAAATAATCAATAATCAATCACCGGCCGCATTCATTCAATACTTGCAATTCTTTAAATCGGACAACCACAACTGAAAAGATAACCATCCACTGGCATCTGATCACGTGGTATTGGAGCGAGGGGAAAAACCGAACTCAAATGATAGAAATGAAAGAAAAATCAAAATCTACGGAAGGCACTTATATCCTTCTCCAACGCCATGTCCCTTCGCTACAGACAAACGAAAAGAGGTTGGAGCTAGGCAGCCTATGGGATAGGGGACAACAACAACAAAAAATTCCCTACCAGAGTCAGAAATAAAGTCAAAGAGAATCACTCACCCACCAAACCTTCACACCAAAAAACACAAAAAAATCCAACTTAGAACATGATCAATTAAAACAATGAAAAAAACAACAAACATCTAAAAGGGGAAAGAATACATTCACTAATCAAAGACCCTACTTAAGATATGAGGATGAGTAAAGTACAAACTAGAGAGGTGCTTATGGTAAGAGTAGCTAGAGAGAATGAAGTTAGAAAACAGCAAAAGTAGACATAATGGAAAAACCAGAATAGTAAGAGAAAGACAGGAAATAGAAAACCCTCTGGACAACCCTATTGGTTATGCCCACCCGTAAAACTGGCGACGGGGATACACACTCAACTACTATAGAAAAAACACACACAAAAATCCACTACAAATTACCTAGAGGAACTTTTGAGGGGGGGGGGGGGGAGAATGGTATATGAAACTGCTCACCGAATAAGTGGGGAAGAAACCAAAACAAATTAAATCATCAGTAAAAGTAAAGAAAGGGGTTTAAAACAAAATTATTTCCAAAATAATCAAATTTTGAAGTGGTGGTTTATAAGTTTAAATAAAGTAATGGAAGGGGATCAAGAAGAAGGGTTTACATCAAAATCTTTACAAGATATAAATACAAAAGAATAAGAAAGTACAAAATTTATCCAATAAAGTAATAAAGTATGGGACTTTGCATAATAATCATTTCAATACAGAAACACAAAGAGAGGGGTGTTGATGGAAATCAATCAAGTGTTCCCACACTAAAACAAAGGCATTTCAAAACTTTTTTTTCCAGAATGGGGTGGGGAACGCACTCAACCAAAGGGAGGGTAGTTCAAAATCGGGGTCACCACTTGTCAGGCTGCTGATTCACGCACAAACATTCATATATGCATGCATGAATACAGCCAAAACTCCATTACACAAAATGCATCCGACTCCAAACAAATCACAAGGCGCTAAATACCAGTTGTTTAAATTTCATTTCCCCCAGTGTCTCCTCTTCTCCCATTTTCATACACAGCACTGTGGGGTTTATTATTCCGACTGTTCACAGGTCATATTTCGCTTTATAATCCTCCTGGGGTCAGTTCATCACAAATCATCACGTACTTCATTCCTCTTCCTTGAATTACAACTGTCTCTGGTGGACATCAAACATAGGTTTCCACCTACCCTTTCCACTGGGTTTCCTCAGAGCATAATTCTATGGCGATCTACGACTTCGCCTCTTCACGTTTGGACAGCCTACCACTATGTCTGGCTGTCTCTGGCTGTTCCTTCCGACATCTTTCTGGCAGGGGGGTATGGCTCCCGTAGCTCACCCGACTTTCCTCCAGACACAGCCTCGCTACTTCGCTACCGCTACCATAACGGCGTAGCTAGAAAACAAAATAAGCTATGATGACTATACTGCACACAGTTAGCAGCAATCCAACATAAACACTTTTACAAAATAATTTCGATTCCCAACTTCACGATCGACATGGATAAAATCAAAACAAAGACTGGAACTTTCATAGCTCCTTAAAGTGGTATCAGATACTTACTCTGTCTGAATCACTCCCTAGCAAAATACATGCGTTAGCATGTTACAGACTCATGTCTGTATTAAATGGGACTGACAGTCGGCGGCCTCTTTTCCATTCTATCTGCGCTGTTGCTCGAATCTCTCTCCACCTCACTTCCAGTGTGTTTAGCTTTTTACCCAATTTTTCTTAAAACACAGCTCACATTCAAAACAAAGGAAGTGACCTGCCCTTTAAGAACGACAATCCTACGCCGTTTCCTTTTCACACATTTAACTCCCCTCGCTCGCGCTTAACCTTTCAACTGCACAGGCACTTAAATTTTTCTTTCCGTGTGCCTGACACTGCCAGACGGGTATTTTGCCATGTGCCTGTGTGTCTTTGCTGCCAGACGGGTGTTTTGCCATGTGCCTGTGTGTCTTTAATGCCCGGGTGCTATTGCCATGTGCCTGTGTTTTCTTTAATGCCAGGGTGGTATGCCATGTGTCTGTGTGCTTTGATGCCAGGGTGCTATGCCATGTGCCTGTGTGTCTTTAATGCCAGGGTGGTATGCCATGTGTCTGTGTTTTTTTATGCCAGGGGGCTATGCCATGTGCCTGTGTGTCTTTGATACCAGACGGATGCTATGTCATGTGTCTGTGTGTCTTTGATGCCAGACGATGCTATGCCATGTGCCTGTGTGTCTTTGATGCCAGACGGATGCTATGCCATGTGCCTGTGTGTCTTTGATGCAAGACGGATGCTATGCCATGTGCCTGTGTGTCTTTGATGCCAGACGGATGCTATGCCATGTGTCTGTGTGTCTTTGATGCCAGACGGATGCTATGCCATGTGTCTGTGTGTCTTTGATGCCAGGGGCTATGCCATGTGTCTGTGTGTCTTTGATGCCAGGGGGGTATGCCCTGTGTCTGTGTCTTTGCTGCCAGAGGAGTGCTATGCCATGTATCTGTGTGTCTTTGATGTCGGGTGCTAAAGCCATGTATCTGTGTGTCTTTGATGCCAAGGTGCTATGCCATGTGCCTGTGCGTCTTTGATGTCAGGGGTGCTATGCCATGTGCCTGTGCGTCTTTGATGTCGGGGTGCTATGCCATGTGCCTGTGTGTCTTTGATGTCAGGGTGCTATGCCATGTGCCTGTGTGTCTTTGATGTCAGGGTGCTATGCCATGTGTCTGTGTGTCTTTGATGTCAGGGTGCTATGCCATGTGCCTGTGTGTCTTTGATGTCAGGGTGCTATGCCATGTGCCTGTGTGTCTTTGATGTCAGGGGGCTATGCCATGTGCCTGTGGTCTTTGATGTCAGGGTGCTATGCCATGTACCTGTGTGTCTTTGATGTCAGGTGCTATGCCATGTGCCTGTGTGTCTTTACTGCCAGAGGAGTGCTATGCCATGTGCCTGTGTGTCTTTGATGTCAGGGTGCTATGCCATGTGCCTGTGTGTCTTTGATGTCAGGGTGCTAAAGCCATGTACCTGTGTGTCTTTGATGTCAGGGTGCTATGCCATGTGCCCGTGTGTCTTTACTGCCAGAGGAGTGCCATGCCATGTGCCTGTGTGTCTTTGATGTCAGGGTGCTATGCCATGTGCCTGTGTGTCTTTGATGTCAGGGTGCTATGCCATGTACCTGTGTGTCTTTGATGTCAGGGTGCTATGCCATGGGGCCTGTGTGTCTTTACTGCCAGGGAGTGCTATGCCATGTGCCTGTGTGTCTTTGATGTCAGGGTGCTATGCCATGTACCTGTGTGTCTTTGATGCCAGAGGAGTGCTATGCCATGTGCCTGTGTGTCTTTGATGTCAGGGTGCTATGCCATGTACCTGTGTGTCTTTGATGCCAGACGGATGCCATGCCATGTACCTGTGTGTCTTTGATGCCAGACGGATGCTATGCCATGTACCTGTGTGTCTTTGATGCCAGACGGATGCTATGCCATGTGCCTGTGTTTCTTTGATGCCAGACGGGTGCAATTCAATGTGCCTGTGTTTCTTTGATGCCAGACGGGTGCAATTCAATGTGCCTGTGTTCTTTGATGCCAGACGGGTCTAATGCCATGTACCTGTGTGTCTTTGATGCCAGATGAGTGCAATGCCATGTGCCACACGCTGGACTCCAGTGACTACGTCTCGCTGGCCACGTCCACGGCGGGGGAAATCGTAGGTCAGTGCTGACCAGTGGCGTGCGGAGGACGGGAGACGTGGCGGGCTGGGGGGTGGACATGGAACGGTGGCCATTGCAGTGGTTGAAGCAGTGCACGTATTGCAATGTCTTTGATTGTGTGGCGTTGTGTGGTATTGCACTGATTGCTGCGTTGTGTTGAATTATGCAGCACTGTTTTGTACTGCGCTTTGGTGTGGTGTGGTGTAGTGTAGTGTGTTGTGTGGTGTAGTGTGTTGTGTGGTGTAGTGTGTTGTGTGTTGTGTTGCGTTGCGTTGCGTTGCGTTGCGTTGCGTTGTACTAATTGTTGTATTGTTTTGTCTTGTATTGCAGTGTGTTGTGTTGTATTGCATTGTGTTGTATTGCATGCTGTTGTATTTCATTGTGTTGTATTGCATTGTGTTGTATTGCATTGCATCGTGTTGTATTGTTGCGTTGCGTTGTATTGTGTTGTATTGTATTGCGTTGTGTTGTATTGCGTTGTGTTGTATTGCGTTGTGTTGTATTGATATACTGCATTGCGTTGTGCTGTATTACATCGCGCTGTATGTTTTGCCATTGACTGTGTTGCGTTATGTTGTGTTGAGTTGTGCTGTGTTGTGTTGTGTTGAGTTGTGCTGTGTTGAGTTGTGCTGTGTTGTGTTGAGTTGTGCTGCGTTGTGTTGTGTTGCGCTGCGTTGTGTTGTGTTGTACTGCATTGTACTGTGTTGTATTGCAATGCATTGTGCTGTGTTATGTTGTACTGCATTGTGCTGTGTTATGTTGTACTGCATTGTGCTGTGTTGTATTGTACTGCATTGTGCTGTGTTGTATTGTACTGCATTGTGCTGTGTTGTATTGCATTGCATTGTGCTGTGTTATGTTGTACTGCATTGTGCTGTGTTGTATTGTAATGCATTGTGCTGTGTTGTGTTGTACTGCATTGTGCTGTGTTATGTTGTACTGCATTGTGCTGTGTTGTATTGTACTGCATTGTGCTGTGTTATGTTGTAATGCATTGTGCTGTGTTATGTTGTACTGCATTGTGCTGTGTTGTATTGTACTGCATTGTGCTGTGTTGTATTGCATTACATTGTGCTGTGTTATGTTGTACTGCATTGTGCTGTGTTATGTTGTACTGCATTGTGCTGTGTTGTATTGCATTGCATTGTGCTGTGTTATGTTGTACTGCATTGTGCTGTGTTGTATTGTACTGCATTGTGCTGTGTTATGTTGTACTGCATTGTGCTGTGTTATGTTGTACTGCATTGTGCTGTGTTGTATTGTACTGCATTGTGCTGTGTTATGTTGTACTGCATTGTGCTGTGTTATGTTGTACTGCATTGTACTGTGTTATGTTGTACTGCATTGTGCTGTGTTGTATTGTACTGCATTGTGCTGTGTTATGTTGTACTGCATTGTGCTGTGTTGTATTGCATTGCATTGTGCTGTGTTATGTTGTACTGCATTGTGCTGTGTTATGTTGTACTGCATTGTGCTGTGTTGTATTGTACTGCATTGTGCTGTGTTGTATTGTACTGCATTGTGCTGTGTTATGTTGTACTGCATTGTGCTGTGTTATGTTGTACTGCATTGTGCTGTGTTGTATTGTACTGCATTGTGCTGTGTTATGATGTTGTACTGCATTGTGCTGTGTTATGTTTTACTGCATTGTGCTGTGTTGTATTGTACTGCATTGTACTGTGTTGTATTGTACTGCATTGTGCTGTGTTGTATTGTACTGCATTGTGCTGTGTTATGTTGTGCTGCATTGTGCTGTGTTATGTTGTACTGCATTGTGCTGTGTTATGTTGTACTGCATTTTGCTGTGTTGTATTGTACTGCATTGTGCTGTGTTATGTTGTACTGCATTGTGCTGTGTTATGTTGTACTGCATTGTGCTGTGTTGTATGCATTGCATTGTGCTGTGTTATGTTGTACTGCATTGTGCTGTGTTGTATTGCATTGCATTGTGCTGTGTTATGTTGTACTGCATTGTGCTGTGTTGTATTGCATTGCATTGTGCTGTGTTGTATTGCATTGCATTGTGCTGTGTTATGTTGTACTGCATTGTGTTGTATTGCATTGCATTGTGCTGTGTTGTATTGCATTGCATTGTGCTGTGTTGTGTTATGTTGTACTGCATTGTGCTGTGTTGTATTGCATTGCATTGTGCTGTGTTTTGTTGTAATGCATTGTGCTGTGTTATGTTGTACTGCATTGTGCTGTTTTATGTTGTGCTGCATTGTGTTGTATTGCATTGTCTTGTATTGCATTGTGCTGTGTTATTGCATTGTGCTGTGTTGTGTTGCATTGCATTGTTTTGTATTGCATTGTGCCGTGTTGTGTTGTACTGTGTTGTGTTGTATTGAGTTGTGTTGTGTCGTGTCGTGTCGTGTTGTGCTGTGTTGTATTGCATTGTGTTGTATTGCGTTGTGTCATGTTGTGTTGTGCTGTGTTGTGTTGAACTGCATTGTGCTGTGTTGTACTGCATTGTGCATGCTGTGTTGTATTGTACTGTGTTGTTTTGCATTGCATTATTATTATCATTATTATTATTATGAATACTTATATAGCGCCTATTATCTGTTATAGACCCAGCTCTAAGCGCTTTACAATCCACACTCGTTTACACAACGGGCTGCCTACCTGGGTAATGCCGACTGAAGAGCTGCCTGCTGGCGCTTCATTCAGTCATTTCCCGTGTCATCCAGTCCATATCGTTCAATATCGATCACTCATTTTCCTTACTTCCTTCATTCTTTCCATTTCTCACGCAGGGTGCATGCCATGTGTAACGTGTCATCCATAACGACGGCCAACTGACCTCTTCCGAAAGTTGGTGATGGGATTTTACGTGTGTGCAAGATGTTAATGCGTGCAGTCACACACGGAACCTCGGTTTATAGTCTCATTCAAAGGACATTGTGTTGTTTTGCATTGCATTGTACTGTGTTGTGTTGTGTTGTATTGCATGTTACGGTTGTGTTGTATTGCGTTGCATTGGGTTGTGTTGGATTGTGTTGTTTTGTTTTCTGTTGTACTGTATCGTGTTGTACTGTCTTGTAGTCCATTGCGCTGTTTTTATATTACATTGTGTTTGATTGTATAATATTGTGTACTGTTTTAATGCATTATCATTTGTTGCGTCATCGGGCAATGTGTTGTACTGTGATGTGCTGTATTGCATTGTGTTGTACTGTCATGTGCTGTATTGCATTGTGTTGTACTGTGATGTGCTGTATCGCATTGTGTTGTACTGTGATGTGCTATATTGCATTGTGTTGTACTGTGATGTGCTGTATTGCTGTATGGGGTCACACTGTCACTTTTGCACACATGCATTCATGACAGCATTTACTCCATACGCACACGCAATCTTTCCAATCAACCAAAAGGCGCACTACCGAATGTTTTTTCCTTCTCCCCCTCTCCTTCGGGGAAAAACACTTTACTAAATCACATCAAACAATTTATAAACAGATTTTATACATGTATCTCTCTTTACACTGAGAGATAAACTAATTGATTCAAGATTCTATAAAGTCATGGCCTTCACATTACATTAGCCCAAGATCCGGACCAGGAGAATAAATAACTCCTGCAATCACTGATGCCATGCCTGCATCAGATATAAGACTCTCTCCATACTGTCACGAGTCCCTGTCTCTTTCAGACATCGTATCGCCCCCTTGAATTCTCCCGTCACTGGAGATTTGAGTTCCGACTCCTCTCCCTTGAATTCTCCTGTCACTGGAGAGATGATGAGTTCCAACTCCTCTCCCTGGAGTCTTTAACTGCTGGGGCTGAACTACCGGTGTGTTCCCCACACCATGGCCATCTTAACCACCTCACGGGGTGAAGAGTGAAAGGTGAAGGGTGAAGGGCTGAAACACGAATAAGGTTCGTGTAAGTAACCTGCTTCCCAATTTAATTATGAATTCTTTCTTTCTCTTTTCTTTAGGTTTTCCCCTGTAGCTTTCCCCAACTATCTATGGCTCACCTGGTAATGACTGGTCAGCAGTGAGGACCAGCGTCCTGACAGGTTCGAGTCTCTAGGCCATCTGCTGGGCTAAAACTGATTCTTTCCTCCCTCCTCCTAGTGAGTGCATATTCAGTGTTCAAAACACATGACCAGCACCCTACCAGCCCTTATTAAACTATCTCTCAGTGGTCACTTTCACCCAATGACCACCCTTCTTTCTTTAATGAGTCATTTTTGCACACACGCATTCATGACAGCATTTACTCCATACGCACACGCAATCTTTCCAATCAACCAAAAGGCGCACTACCGAATGTTTTTTCTTCTCCCCCTCTCCTTCGGGGAAAAACACTTTACTAAATCACATCAAACAATTCATAAACAGATTTTATACATGTATCTTTCTTTACACTGAGAGATAAACTAATTGATTCAAGATTCTATAAAGTCATGGCCTTCACATCACATTAGCCCAAGATCCAGACCAGGAGAATAAATAACTCCTGCAATCACTGATGCCATGCCTGCATCAGATATAAGACTCTCTCCATACTGTCATGAGTCCCTGTCTCTTTCAGACATCGTATCGCCCCCTTGAATTCTCCCGTCACTGGAGATATGAGTTCCGACTCCTCTCCCTTGAATTCTCCTGTCACTGGAGAGATGATGAGTTCCAACTCCTCTCCCTGGAGTCTTTAATTGCTGGGGCTGAACTACCGGTGTGTTCCCCACACCATGGCCATCTTTAACCACCTCACGGGGTGAAGGGTGAAGGGCTGAAACACGAATAAGGTTCGTGTAAATAACCTGCTTCTTAATTCAACATATGAATTCTTTCTTTCTCTTTTCTTTAGGTTTTCCCCTGAAGCTTTCCCCAACTATCTATGGCTCACCTGGTAATGACTGGTCAGCAGTGAGGACCAGCGTCCTGACAGGTTCGAGTCTCTAGGCCATCTCCTGGGCTAAAACTGATTCTTTCCTCCCTCCTCCTAGTGAGTACATACTCAGTGTTCAAAACACATGACCAGCACCTTACCAACCCTTATTAAACTATCTCTCAGTGGTCACTTTCACCCAATGACCACGTTTGTTTATTTAATGAGTCATTCTCACAATTATTTGGGGACGCCCGCTACACTAGTCAAGCCACATAAATATTCTTCCTTTTTAGTTGTGGCATAGGGAAATGATTCATATCACTAAACTACATGTGATGGAGCGTCACATGCCTTGATGTGAGGCTACGTCACATGACAATTGTATTGTACTGTGATGTGCTGTATTGCATTTTGTTGTACTGTGATGTGCTGTATCGCATTATGTTGTACTGTGATGTGCTATATTGCATTGTGTTGTACTGTAATGTACTATATTGCATTGTGTTGTACTGTGATGTGCTGTATTGCATTGTGTTGTACTGTGATGTGCTATATTGCAATGTGTTTACTGTGATATGCTGTATTGCATTGTGTTGTACTGTGGTGTGCTATATTGCATTGTGTTGTACTGTGATGTACTGTATTGCATTATGTT
>CM031619.1:11183726-11208726 GCA_018398815.1 Conus ventricosus
TGGGGCCAAGAGGCCCCATTAAATTAAAAAACCCCAAACCCCGCTTCTCAAAAACCCAAAGGGGCCCAATACCACCTCGGGGCTTTTGAAAAAGTTTTCCCTTGGGCCCCTGACACGCAGCACAAGTTTTGAAGACCCACGCAAAAGGAACGTTTTTTAAGAATTTTAAAAAATTTTAGGCCCTTTTTTTTTTAAATTTTGTCTGAAAAAAGTTTTTCCACTCCCCAAGAAATTAAAATTTGAATGTCTAAAAATGTTTTCATTTATATGCAAAGGGGAAAATTTTTCCGCACCGTAAAACCCAAATTTTGTTTCAGTTGCTCCCCAGTTCCCCACAATTACCAAACACTTCACTGAGCAAAATCGGAAAAAGGCCCCAAACCCGGGTTTTAAAAGGAAAAGGCCTACAAAGGTTGGCTTTTTCCCTCAAACACAAGCGTCATGCCTCGCTGTTTATATGGGGAGTTTCCCCAAATTCTTACGACACATACATAAAGAAAAGCTATTTGGCCAACCCACGATTCTTACATCAGTAGGCCAAATAAAGAGGGTGACCCCTTTTAAAAGGGAATGCCCAAAATTTTTTTTATTGTTCTGCGTCTCCTATTTTTCTTGAAATTTGATTTTTTTAAACATCAAAAATTTTTGACACACTTTTCTAAAAATACCCGCACACTAAAGAGGACTTTTACAAAGGGAAAAAACACAAAAGCCCAAAAAATACCCTTTTGAAAAAAGCAAATTTTCCCTCAACTGAGTTAAAAGGGCCCCTAAATGCCTTTTTTTGTTTTAGTGCTAAATCGAACGTTTTGTCACCTATTTCACTTAAGGTTGGCTTTTTTTGGCCTGGTTGGCACGGGGCCCTAAATTCCCTTTTAAAATTGTTTGGGTTTGAAGAGGGTTTCGGGGTTTTTTTTAGACCTTTTTACCTACTTTTAAATTTTAAATTGTTTTCAGATTTTGGACGAAGTACAAGGAAGACGGAGGGGGGAAAAATAGGGACATAGCAATTTGTCTGAAGCCTTTAAGGCAGTCAGCAAAGGTTTCCATTTAAACCGAGCCAGCAAAAAGTATGGTGTGCCTGCACGAACAAATTCGCCCCCCACAGGGGCAAAAAGGTGCTTGAAAAAACCCGGGGTGTTTTAATTTCGGGGCGTACAGGAAGGCCCTTTCCCCCCGAAATAGAGGTCCTGAAAAAGCATATTGTTGCTATGCAAAACTTTTGCAAGGGCTCAGAGTGAGGGATCTACACGCCTTGCCCTTTTAAAACGCTGAAAAAGGGAGGGCCCTTTTCATCCTTTTAAAAAAGAAAAAAGATTTGGGTGGGGCTGGGCCCGGGGCCAAAACTTTCTCGATCGGGATAACCCTTTGCATTCGACAGGGCCCCAAGCAAAAAAGCAATTCCCGGGCAGTGGGGTTCAATAAAGACAATTTCCCAAATTTTTTTTGGGCCATACCCAAAGCCCCTGGACAAGCATCCCCACCCACCCCCCGCGCAACTGGAAAATGGACAATCGGTCCCCACAATGTGCAAAAAAACCTGGGAAAGGGCATGGTCCAAAGGGGCTTGCCAAGTTGGGAAAATTTACCCTGGGTGGGCTGGGCTTTGGTAACATTTTTGTGGGGCATGCGTGGGAGCAGGGGTAAATTTTTTAAAACCCCCCATTTAAAATCTTTCCTCGAAAGGAAAGGGGGACACCCTGATTTTTTTAAAAAGCCCCAACTCAACAGAAGGTTTTTCACGTGCAAGGGCCCGGAAAAGATTCTGACCTCATTGAAAATGGCGGGAAAATTTTTTCGAAGTTTACCAACCACCTCCTGTGGGCAACCGTCATCCCCATCCCCAGATGGGGAAACACCCGCCACAAAACCCCTGGCAGCAATTGAATTTTTCAGAGAAAATGTAAAAAAAACTCCGACACTGCCCCTCTAGCACGCCCAAACTGACCCGGGCAGAAGCAACCTTCCCAAACCTCCAAAAAACTTTTTAAACCCGGAAGGAAAAGCTGGATGGTGGGGAATCCCTCAAGCGGTCACCATCCATGACATTTTTCTGGGCCCGTCAGGGAAAGGGCCTTTTTGAGAACAAACTCTTTCTGACAGGGCATCCAGGGGTTTAGGACCTGTGGCCCCTGGGCCCTAAGACCCCCAAAATTTTTCACCCGACCGGACTTTTGAGCCACCCCCCGGACTGAAATCCCCAGAGGCTAGCCCCCCAACTGCCTGCCCCCTTTCCCCCGAGACTCCCTCTCAGCAAGAAGATGCAAATGGGGAACCTCCAGAAGTCAAGACCAGCCAAATGAAACCCCACCCCCGACCAACACACTGCCAATGAAAGACTCCAAACACAAACCCAAAAAAATGCAAATGGTGATTTCCCCCCCGAATTAAGACCAGCCCCAAAAGACCGGGAAACCCGACCAACACACTGGGGGAAAAGAGAACCCCCAGCTCAGGAAGAAGATGCAAATTGGGATCCTCCAGAAGTCAGAAAGCAGCCCCCTGACCAACCCCCTCCAACAAACGCCAATGTAGAGACATTTAGCTCAACAGCAACTTTTTAGGTCATTAGATCAACAGGAACCCGGCCCCGGGGCCTTTTTTAGAAGTCCCCAGGATAGGCATGGACAGAAGGGTTTTAAACTGCCCCAAAGGGAAAGAGCAAGGCAAACGTAGCAAAAGTTCTGCATTTCCCTCGAGACCCGGGAAGGCAAAATAGTCCCCCGGGGAAAAAGTTCATCTCTTTCAAGGCGACAATTACACGATTACAAAGATCTTTATTTTGGGAAAAAATCAACGCAGTTTACCGCCCTGGATTCGCTTTTTTTTTCCCTGGATGAAACCCCATTGTCGCCCATGGCCGAGCCAAAAACCCAACCCCTTTTTGCTTTAACCGCAGCGACAAGGGAAGGTCCTGGGGAAAAAAATTTTGCTTTTGGGCGCAAACAGCAAAGGTGAAACCAAACCCAAAGGGGAAACACCCTTCCCAGACTGGTCGTCCAGTTTAGGGCCATTGGCCCGGGGTTGGCCCAAATACGATTGTGTTTTTGGATAGGAGGATTGACGAGCCCGAGGTCCCACAACACAAACTTGAGACCCTCCCTTCAAACTCAAACCCCCTTCCCAAATTAAATTTTTCCCAACCACAGATTTACAGGGCACACCCCAACCCCCTCATCTTCATTTGTCCACACGAGCAAAGGGACAGACCCCGAGACCTCAACCCCCAAGAAAGAGGTTGGGAGAACGAACCCCTGGAATTTTTTCACTTTCCCCAAGGGATCCAGTCCCAAAAGAACCCAGAACAAGGAAGGGGAGAAACGCAAAAGTGCTGGGCTTCTTCCCCTTTAAAACCAGGGGGAAGAAAAGCGCTCCCAAAAAGACTGTCCCAAAAAAGGGAAAAAAGAAAAGAAGGCAAGCCAAGGCAAGCCCAAAAAAAGAAAAGGAAGCGCATGAACCGAAAAAAAAATTTTAGTTCAGGGAAAAGAGGAGGCCATGGGCCCAATAAGTTTTGAGCCCCTTTTCGCAACAGCAGACCCCGAGATGTGTTGGGCCAGTGCCAAAGGGTTTTTCCCTCTGGCCCATGAGGAGTTCCCCAAGGGAAAGGCCCCAAAACATCTGTCCGAATTGTGACTCGTTACTCTGAAAAGGCTAAAAGAACCAAGGGTACTTTTTTTTTAAAAGTACATTTTCGGTTTTTTCCCAATTCAGATTTCCCCAATGCTTCATCAAACTTTTTCCCCCTACAATCAACCATTTTGTTTTTAAACCCCTTTTTAAAAAGGGCCCCATTTTTCTTTAAAAATGTGGGAAAAATTTTATACTTTGAATTTCGATTTTAATATTTCACTGGACTGTTTTTTCTAGGGCAAATTTGGGAACCGCAAGTTTTCAATTTTTAATTTGAATTTCCATTTTTAAAATTCACTGGACGTTTAAAAATATTTTATAAGGGAAAATCAAATTTTCCAATTTTTAATTTTAATTTCCCCTTTTAAAATCACTGAACTTTTTGGGACCAAATGGAGTAGAACCCAGCAAATTTTCAAATTTTTTTTAAATTTTAATTTCCCTTTTAAAATGCACTGACTGTTTTTCTTTGTTGATTTGGGGAAAATCAGTTTTAATTTTCAATTTTTAAATTTTAATTTTCCCTTTTAATATGCCCCCTGGGCTGTTTAATTTTTAGCGAGTAGGTTAACTCACAAGTTTTCAATTTTTAATTTGAATTTCCAATTTTTTTATTGCAACTGGACTTTTATTTTAAAACGAAAAAGGGAACCCCCAGTACTTTTTCAATATTTTTAACCTTTTGGGACGTATATACCCCTGTTTAGGTTTTTAACCTTTAACATACTTTTAATTTGGGGGGACTGGATTTGCAATAACTTCCCTAGTCCCAAGTGTTCCACAAATGCTACTTTTATACAACCCTTTTTTTTTCTTTTATCCTTTGTTTTGAACTTCAAAAGACTATGAATTTAGGGTTGGGTCATAAAAAAAGGCAAGACGCCCCTCGCTTTTAAGGCAAAAAAAAGCCCATGGGGGGCTTTTGCCCGCCCTCAAAAGGGCCCCTGCCCCGGCCCTAGGGGAAGGGAAGGGCCAAAAAAAAATTTTCGTTTTTTTTCCCTGTTTTTTTTAAACCTTTAAAACTACCAGATATGCTTGTGATATTTATAGCCAAGGTACAACCCCAAAGAAACGCACCAAATTTTGGAGCGTCTGGCCCTTTAAATGGAGGGAAATTTTTTGGAAATTTTTTTCTTAAGGGGGGCTTCTCCCTCCATTACCCAAATATGTTTATATCTCTGCATATATTTGCAACAACTGCAATGCAAAGCGCCACACACCAGATTATAGTTCTAAATATATCGCTACATTTTTTGTGGTAGCAGTAACTTCCATCTTTATTTCAAGGTAAATTTCAATAAGCCCCGACAATCTGTGCCACCTAAAAAATAATGAAAAGTAGAATATATTTCTTCTTTTTTTTCTTTTTCTGCCTTTGTTTAAATTCTACGCCATAGTGGTAATCCAGTTGTATACTGACTTACATATTCAAACTGAACTTTGCTGAAATATTGAAGGAGTAGTTACGCGTTCTGTAGCCATTTATGCATTGAAATTATGTGTATTTGACACGTCTGCCGAGAAACCTTCATGGGAGAAGGAAAAAAATCTACGAGATGGGAAAGACTTGCCCTTTATACACACACTCACGTGCACACGTGCGCTTACACACACACACATACACACGCGCACGCACACACACACACACGTACACACGCACGCACGCACACACACACACACACACCACACACACAAACACACACGCGCGTACACACACGCGCGAACACACACACACACACACACACGCACGCACGCGCGCACACACACACACCTCCTCACTCCTTAATGTGTTTGAGTATACTTGAACGTGCGGGTCCTAAATCTTCCCCTCAGTACCTCTCCCGACCCCTCCTCTTCCTCTTTGGATAACGATTCCATTCAATGTTCACGACTCAGTACGTGACGGTCGGTTCAATGCAGGAAGATTTGGGAACAGGGCGTCATAGGCAGTGCCTGTGCCTCCTCCTTATTGCCCACCACAACGCCACCCTCCACTCACCCCCCCCCCCCCCCCCCCCGCCCCCCGCAAATGAAAAAATGCACACGAAGGCAAGCACACACGCATGTATTCATGTGCGCACGTACACGCGTGTGCACACACGCATACACACACCACACGCACGCGCATAACACACACACACACACACACACACACACACACACACACACACACACACACACAACATAAAATGAAGATAAAAACACAGACTCATAAAATTTTTCCCGATATTTCCACCAAAACCGGTCTTCCTCAGGGGACTTTTGACAAGAATGAGGCCAGGTATCAAGTCAACAATATATATATAATATAATGTCTGTGAGAGTGTGTCTGTATAAAAAGACACCTAAACCATTGCACATACTGTCAAGTCATAAATTATAGACATTTAAAAACAGATATTTTATGATTGGGCAACGAGCGCAGTGGTTTTCTATCTCCCCCCCCCCCCCCCACCCCCTCCCCCCCCTCTCTCTCTCTCTCTCTCTCTCTCTCTCTCCTCTCTCTCTCTTCTCTCTCTCTCTCTCAGACACACACACATACACACAAGAGATAGCGGTGTGTCATTAACTGTTGTTGAATGGAAGTGATCGTCCCATGCGCGGCGAGGGGCTGTAGGGACGTCCTTCTCACGCTGGCTCGACGCCGAAGCCATCATCGTGGTCAGTACGGGACGTGATATGCGTGCTCCGCGCATGCTGGATGGAAAGAGACAGCACAGAACACCACCACAGTGCCATAGCAGCAACGCAGCGACTTCTCTAGTGGGTTGCCTCTAGACGACCTGATGCCGGTCACACCCCGTGGACTGATGGATGTGGACTACGACAGGATGAACCTCGGCACAGGTGTGTGGGGAATTACTCCCTGTGGAACTATGGCAGGGTGAACCTCGGCACAGGTGTGTATGGGGGAATTACTCCCTGTGGACTGATGGATGTGGACTATGACAGGGTGAACCTCGGCACAGGTGTGTGGGGGAATTATTCCCTGTGGACTATGACAGGGTGAACCTCGGCACAGGTGTGTATGGGGGAAGTACTCCCTGTGGACTATGACAGGGTGAACCTCGGCACAGGTGTGTGGGGGAATTACTCCCTGTGGACTATGACAGGGTGAGCCTCGGCACAGGTGTGTATGGGGGAAGTACTCCCTGTGGACTATGACAGGGTGAACCCTCGGCACAGGTGTGTGGGGGGAATTACTCCCTGTGGACTGATGAATGTTGTCACTACGACAGGGTGAACCTCGGCACAGGTGTGTGTGTGTGGGGGGGGGGGGGGGGGGGGGGGGATTACTCCCTGTGGACTGATGGATGTTGTCACTACGACAGGGTGAACCTCGGCACACACAGGTGTGTATGGGGGAATTGCTCCCTGTGGACTATGACAGGGTGAACCTCGGCACAGGTGTGTATGTGTGTGGGGGGGGGGGGGGGGGGGGATTACTCCCTGTGGACTGATGGATGTTGTCACTACGACAGGGTGAACCTCGGCACACACAGGTGTGTATGGGGGAATTACTCCCTGTGGACTGATGGATGTTGTCACTACGACAGGGTGAACCTCGGCACACACAGGTGTGTATGGGGAGCAGAGGCAAGCGACGTGGGAGCACCGCCACTAGGACTGAGGGGAGGGGACGGGGGTGAATGTAGGGGGGGGGGGGGGGGGCATGATAGAGATGAGAGAAAAACAAGTTTGGGCCAGCAGGGAAGGCACGTGGTTTAAACATTCAGGGAAGGTTCTTGTTGAAATGTATCAACATTCAATGGAGGAAACATTAAGTTGACACGTTCTGTCTTACTACCACAATAATTTCGGAGTTACGTTTTTTTTATAAAAAAAAAAAAAGATTTTTTTTTCACATTTCACTTTGACGGTACATTTTAGAAAGCATTCTTGTTGTGGCTACATAGAGTTCTTATAGGACGATCTGGGCGGATGACTTCCGCGCTTGCGCCCACGCAAACACTGACACTGACAGTAAGTATGCCCGTGACAAGATATTTCCAATGGTAATGGCTGCGGGAAGACGGAAATGGAGGGTGTTGAGGTGATGATGAGGACAGTGGGGAGGGTGTAGATGAACTTGCTCGCACAAATCGAAGACGACAGCTACTGCCGTTCACAGGACACACACCGCACGCACGCACGCACGCACGCACGCACGCACCACACACACACACACAACACACACACACACACACACACGCGCGCGCGCGCATGAGAGAGAGAGTTATTTAAGAGAGAGAGAGAGTATTATTTCATAGACAGGCACAGTGAGTATCACTTCAGAGACAGACAAACAGACAGACAGTCTTGTTCACATCTCTGACCTCAGCTAGATGAGATCAGCTGTCCCTCTGGGAGGATGCCGAGGAATTGGTTGGAGAAAGGAGACGGGAGGAGTGATAAGGGGCTGGAATCGAGAGGGGGGTGGGGGTGGGGGGTTGGAAGGACGCAATAAAACAGGATATCTTCCATCCTCGAAATGTTGCGGTCCTTGTTTCCCTTTTTACTGTTTTTTTCCCCCAAACATTCTTTGATTTATGTATGATATGATTATGTCTTTATGTATGTGATCACTTGTTTATGAGTCCGTGTATATTTATACATATATTTTGATACCCCTCTCTGCAAAGCCCACAATCATGATTACTTTCTGAATACATCACTAAAACAAAACAAAAAACTTTAGCAGTTGTAACTTCTCTGTTTCAAGCAAAATTTAAGTATGCCCCGAGCACTGAATTTTTTTATTTTTTTTTTAGCAGTTGCAATTTCTCTGTTTCAGCAAATTTCAGTATGCCTGGAGCACAAAAAAAAAATTGTTAGCAGTTGTAACTTCTCTGTTTTTAAGCAAAATGTCAGTATTCCCCGAACACCAATCAGACGGAAATTTTTTCAGTTAAATGTAGAGTACTTTTGCAACTCCCCCCCCCCACCCCTTACCCCCTTCACTTATGTTCGATGCATACGGGTAATCCACTTGTAAACTAAATTACATGTTCATAATAAGTCTTAACGTAATGAAATGGAAGAGGTGGTAGTGTGCCCTACGTTAATTCACTTTGTTGAAGTGATGTTGATTTGGCAATTTGACAGTGAAGATAAAACCTTCATGGCAAAGGGAAAAAAGTCTTCTAGTGGGTAAAAACTGACTTTGCATCCCCTCTCATCACACACACACACACACACACACAACACACACACACACACAACACACACACACACACACAGATATATGTTATATATATATATGTGTGTGTGTGTGTGTGTGTGTGTGTGTGTGTGTGTGTGTGTGTGTGTGTGTGTGCACGTGCGCGCGCGCGCCTGTCTGTGTGCGTGTGTCTGTCTGTCTATTTGTCAGTAAGAGTGTGTCTGTATTCTTTTCTTTCTTTCTGCTTACGCAGGCTGATACTCCTGCAGACACTGCTGTATAGACAGGCAGTGGAGTTTTGTGTGTATGACCGCTTTTTTATCCGTCATTAAGGCAGCCATACTCCATCTTCGGGGAAGGTGCATGCTATGTGTAAACGTGTCATCCATACCAACGGCCAAACTGGCCTTCTCTTCCGAAAGTTGGTGATTGGATTTTACGTGTGTGCAAGATGTTCGTGCGTTCACACAAGAACCTCGGTTATAGTTTCATTCGAAGGACTGTATGGGGAATTGAGTCAGAACCAATGTTAACTCCGAGGGAAAAATTCCCCTGTACCGAAACGCCCGGCGGAGATGCGAACCCGCAACCCGAGGATCACCAGAGTCCGGCGCTCTACCAACTGAGCTATTCAGACCCCGTGTGTCTGTATAAAAAGACACATAAGCCACTGCATACACTGTCAACTCATAAAACATAGATATTTTGAAATAGATATTTCTGTGAGTGGACAACGAGCGCAGGGGTTTTGTTCTCTCTCCTCTCTCTCTCTCTCTCTCTCTCTCTCTCTCTCTCTGTCTCTGTCTCACACACACACACACACACAAAACACACACACACACACACCACACAACACACACACACACACACATACAAACACACCACTCACACATACATGCACACACACGCAAGCACTGAGAGAGAGAGAGAGAGAGAGAGAGAGAGAGAGAAGAGAGAGAGAGAGAGGAGAGAGAGATTGATTGATTGATTGATTGATCTTTAATACCCAAGGATACACACACAGAGAGAGAGAGAGAGAGAGAGAGAGAGAGAGAGAGAGAGAGGAGAGAGAGAGAGAGAGAGAGATGCTATGTATCATGAACTGTCGTGGGATGGAAGTGACAGTCCGGTGGGCGGTGTGGGGGTTTGTAGGGACACCCACTCACGCTGAGTCCACGCCTGAGCAATGATCGCTGTCAGTATGGGACTACACACGCGGCATGCAGCCGTATGCTAGAGTCAAACGGGCGCCACAGAACACCAGCACAGTGTCTTGGCAGCAGCGCAGTGTCTTCTCAGGTGGGTTGCCTCAGGACGACCTCACACTGACGACTCCCTGTGGACTGCCGGTTGCTGTGACTACAACAGGGCGAGCCTGGGTACGGGTGTGTATTGGGGGAGCCGGGGGTAGCAGCATGGGAACACTGCCACTGGGAATGACTGCAAGGGATGGGGGGAGGGGGGTGGGAGAGGGGTCATCATGGCAGAGGATGGGAGAAACAAAGTTTTGGCCACCATGGAAAACTCCTGATGGCACATTCGGGAAAGATCCTTTTGAAAATGTATAGACATTCAGATGAGAAAACATGCAGGTGGACAGGATTTGTCTTACGACCCACGAGAAAGTCCGAGTTAGCAAAAAAAAAAAAAAAGAAAACCTTTAAATGCCAGTTCCTTTTTTTCACCGTTTGATTTCCTCAACACTGACACTACAGATTCAGAGACCTTTCTAGTTGTGACCACGCGGAGTTCTTTCAGGGCGACCTGAGCGGAAGACTGTCGCGCTTGCACCCACGCGAACACGTGACACTGACAGTAAGTATGGCCGTGACAAGATAGTCCCAATGGCATGACTGGCGGGAAACGGAAATAGAGAGTGATGGGGTGATGAGTGGATGGTGAAAGAGGTGGATAGGAAGGGGGGGGGGGGGGGAGGAGGAGTAGGGTGTCTGTAAATGAACATGTTTGCATAAAAATGAAAGTGACAGCTACTGACGTTCACAGAGCTATATACACATAAACGCATGCGCGTGCGCGTGCACGCGCGCCCACGTACGCACACACGCATTTACACACACGCACACCACACAAGCGCACGCACGCACGCACACACACACACACACACACACACACACACACACACACACACACACACACACACACACACACACGCGCGCGCGGCGCGCGCGCGCATTGTGCGCAGAGAGGGAGAGAAACACAGAGATAGGGAGTATTGTGTCAGAGAGACAGACAGAGACAGAGAGAGAGAAACAGACAGAGAGGCAGCCAGAAAATTATTTTTTGTGCGTGCACGAGAAAGAGGGAGAGGGGTTGTTATTTTTTCTCTGTGTGTGTGTGTTGTGTGTGTGGTGGTGTGTGTGTGTGAGGAGAGAGAGAGAGGGGAGAGAGAGTTATTTCACACAGAGAAGGAGAAAGAGGGAGGGAGGGGGAGAGAGGTGGGGGGAGAGGAGGGAGAATGATTTCCCATCTCCGACCTCGGCTAGATGAGATCAGCTGTCCCGTTGGGAGGATGCTGAGGAATTGGTTGGGGAAGGGAGACGGAAGGAGGAGGGAGGGGCTGAATCGAGGAGGGTGGAGGTGGGGGGGGGGGAGGTGTCGGGGGAGGTTGTAAAGATGCAGTAAAACATGATGATATCGCTTCCTCGGAAATTATACGATTCTAGTTTCCTCTTTTATACCCCCCCCCCCCCCCCCATCCCACTCCACCCCCACCTTTGACTTATGTATGATATGATTATGTCTTTGAATATGTGATTATTTGTATGTATGTGAGTCTGTGTCTATTTATATAATTATGTATTTTGTTAACACTCCAGCGCAAAGTGGGAAACTCTGGATTACAGTTCTGAATACATCACCGTTTTTTTTTTTTTCTTTTCTTTTTTCTTTTGGTAGAAATTACTTCTCTATTTCAGGTGAAATGTAGACAAAAGAAATTGTTTTGATTAGATATAGAATACCTTTGTAACGTTTTTCTTTTCCTATTCCGCCTTCATTTAGTTCGACGCACATACATACATGCAAAAGCACACACACACACAACACACACACACACACACACACACACACACACACACACACACACCACAGGCAGACACACACACACACACACACACACACACACACACACACACACACAATTAATATATAATATATATATTATATATATAATATATATATATATATATTTTAATATATATATATATATATATATAGATCAGTATATTTAAAATGCCTAAAACAATTTTTTAAGTGCTCAACCCCTTGGGGAGCAAAAAGTTAAAACAAGTTAAAAGAGGAATCTTAAAACTATCTACAAATTTGTTTCAAGCGTGTTACGCTGTTCAAAGATGTTTTTGGTTTGCCCACCGCCGATGTTATATAGCGTGTGGGCTCCCGTTTGCGGTTTGTTTGCACGTGCCGGTTTGGCTGCACGTGTTTTTGGGGGGCTTTCAGGTTTTTGTTTTGGGTGTGTTCACTAACCCAACGATTTCCATTTATGCCTGCAGTTGTTTACTATTTCTGTTTTGGTGTTTAAAGTTGCTAAGTGTGGTTTGCATAGTATTAACCATTTTTCAGTTAGACATAGGTTGCACCTTTTTGAAACATTGCTGTATGGTGATGCTCTTTTTATGATTTTCCAGGATATATTGTAGCTTGTTTTTGCGTCTTTAAGTTTCCAGATACATTTGCTCAGTTCTGTTTGGTTTTTATATTTTTCTTTATTAAATGACTGTTTGTGGTTTGCATATCTGGTTTTGAAGTGGTTTTCAGTGATCCCTATGTATGTTTCTTTTTCATTTTCTGATGTCACAGTAGCCTGGTATACAATGTTGTTGTGGAGACATTTATTGTTTAGTTGGCACTGCTCCTTTCTGGTGCAATTGCAAGATTTCCTTTCTTCACCCTTCTTTGCTGTGTTGATTTTCATTTTGTTGGATGCGTCAATTAGGTTTTTGAGGTTGGGCTACATGAGTACGATAGTTTGACAGTGTTTTTGTTAAATATTTTGGACAGTTTGTGTTCTTTTGGAAATGAAGTTGTTAGGATTTTGAAGAATTCTTTCCCTATGTTTGTTTTGAGTTTCCGTCGTATGGGGGGTTATACCATATGATTTTTCTTTTCCTATTTTTCTTGCTTTTATTTGTGTTGTTGTCTGGGTTGTATTGTAATTTGTAATTGTACACACCAAAAGTAACCATCCACCATCTGTATTAAAGACCATACCCCATGGCATAAACAAGAGACTATCAAACCTGTCATGCAGTGAGAGAGTGTTCAACAATGCAGCAGTAGAATACCAGGAGGCACTACAAACAAGTGGATACAATTACAAATTACAATACAACCCAGACAACAACACAAATAAAAGCAAGAAAAAATAGGAAAAGAAAAATCATATGGTATAACCCCCCATACGACGGGAAACTCAAAACAAACATAGGGAAAGAATTCTTCAAAATCCTAACAACTTCATTTCCAAAAGAACACAAACTGTCCAAAATATTTAACAAAAACACTGTCAAACTATCGTACTCATGTATGCCCAACCTCAAAAACCTAATTGACGCATCCAACAAAATGAAAATCAACACAGCAAAGAAGGGTGAAGAAAGGAAATCTTGCAATTGCACCAGAAAGGAGCAGTGCCCACTAAACAATAAATGTCTCCACAACAACATTGTATACCAGGCTACTGTGACATCAGAAATGAAAAAGAAACATACATAGGGATCACTGAAAACCACTTCAAAACCAGATATGCAAACCACAAACAGTCATTTAATAAAGAAAAATATAAAAACCAAACAGAACTGAGCAAATATATCTGGAAACTTAAAACGCAAAAACAAGCTACAATATATCCTGGAAAATCATAAAAAGAGCATCACCATACAGCAATGTTTCAAAAAGGTGCAACCTATGTTTAACTGAAAAATGGTTAATACTATTATATCTGGAAACTTAAAGACGCAAAAACAAGCTACAATATATCCTGGAAAATCATAAAAAGAGCATCACCATACAGCAATGTTTCAAAAAGGTGCAACCTATGTCTAACTGAAAATGGTTAATACTATGCAAACCACACTTAGCAACTTTAAACACCAAAACAGAAATAGTAAACAACTGCAGGCATAAATAGAAATCGTTGTTAGTGAACACACCCAAAACAAAAACCTGAAAGCCCCCCCAAAAACACGTGCAGCCAACCCGCACGTGCAAACAACCGCAAACGGGAGCCCACACGCTATATAACATCGGCGGTGGGCAAACCAAAATCCATCCTGATGACAGCGCAACACGCTTGAAACAAATTTGTAGATAGTTTTAAGATTCCTCTTTTAACTATATATATATATAGTTAGAAATAGAGTTTGTTTAGAACTTACCGCCAATGACATTGACAAACAAAGCACATGACAAGACACGATGCATTTCAACCACTTGGGTCTTCTTCAGGCGAAAAAATAAATCACATTTAACATGTGGGACAGTACAAACAAAGAACGAAAAAAGAAGAAAGAAAAATGACTCATCCGTTGTCGTCCATGTGGTCGGTGGGCGGAAATGACATGGGGCCAGGGGGATTATGGGAGAGGAAACGGAGGGGGGGGGGGGGGGGGGTTGCGTCGGGGGAGGTGTGTATGTGTGATATGATAGGGTTGTGCGTCTAGTTTATTGGGATGGTGTGATATCTTTGTGATGGTTGTGGTAATGGTGGATTGATAATAATGGTAAGGGGAAAGAAGGGGGGGGGGGGGAACTGAGGGAAAAAAAAAAGGTGGGGGGGGGGGGGGAATTTAAGTGGAAGGATAAAACAAATTAAGATTAAATAGATGGAGGGTTGCTGTAACTACTGTATGAAGTGAGTGAAGGGGATGTGGTGGTGGTGTATGTATGTGTGTGTGTATGTGTGTGTGTTGGTAGGGGATATTGCCAACTGATGTGGAAGTGGTGGGTATGTGTGTTTGGTTATTGTTGGATATTGATGCCTTGGGGGTGTAGCGTGCCCATATATATATAATTTATATATATATATATATATATATATATATATATATATATATATATATATATATACTTTCTCTCTCTCTCTCTCTCTCTCTCTCTCTGCCGCATCCTCAGCTCGCACGGTCGGCTGAGCAAGAGACCACGTGGGTTTGCTGGGACTATTTTGTCCATCTTGTTCCAGAATCACGCAACTTGTGTGGATTCCAAGGCGCGCACAGACACCCGCGCAAGCATTCACATCCACAACCCCCACCATCACAACGCCAAAAGCAAACACACATACACAGACACCCACACGCACACACCCACACCACACACACACACACCTTACCGAATCATCACCCCGATCTACACGTTTTGACTCTGTTGAGCCATTTATGCATCTATTGTGTGATGCGGAAGGAGGGGAGGGTATGATGAGAGGAAGGAGGGGAAAGGAGGGAGTGAGGGATGAGAGGAGGGGAGGAAAGGGAGGGGGGGGGGGGGGTCAGAGCACACTACCTGCGAGTGATTGGGTTGAAGGAAAAGGGAGGAAATTAACAAGGCAACTTGGCGGGACGTGGTATTCTCCCTGGGCTGTGGCCGATCGATGTGGCTGTCTCCTGCACTGCTGCGTTCTTTCCATCTCCGGAGTCGGGGGAGGAAAGCGGGGTGGGGGTGGGGTGGGGGGGGGGGGGAATGACTGGGGGGAGGGGGGTGATGGGGAGGAGAAGGAGGGATGTAGAGGTGCATCTTTCGGATGTGCGTGTGGGGGGTGGGGGGGAGGGAGTAATGTAGGGGTTGGGGAGAGAAAAATGAGCCCGGGAATCCACACTATGAGAAGAGTACTGTTGGTGACAGACTAGAAAGGTCGACAGTGAGACTGCCCACAAGGAACGAAATGAGATAGTGTGTGTTGTGTGTGTGTGTGTGTGTGTGTGTGTGTGTGTTGTGTGTGTGTGTGTGTGTGTGTGTGCGTGTGTGTGTGTGTGTGAGCGACAGAGAGAGAGAACGAACGAACGAAATAGTTAAAGCAATACATTATTTCGTTCGTTCGTGTGAGTATGAGAGAGAGAGAGAGAGAGAGAGAGAGAGAGAGAGAGAAGCGGAAGCGGAAGTTTATTCAGTGTAGGCCATAGCCCATTGTGAAGGGGGTTAGTTAATTATATAACATGACATGACAGCTGAGCATTCATCTATCCTAATCGCATTATCCAACACCACTTTAACTAAGTAATACAGTTCGTCTTTTAAATGCTTTGTACAAATATATGCAAACATTCTTCAATGTTATTTCATTTCGATTTGCCATGAGCAGTACGACATTAAACAGACATGGGTTTCTGAGATATTTAGGGGGAATAAATCATTTCGCAAATCTTGGAAGGCAGGACAACACAACAAAAAATGCTGTTCATCTTCCGTAGCATTCTTACACAGTGGGCACATCCTAGCATCTTCATCAGCATTAGTATACCGATACTTCTGTGTACATATATCAGCTATTCCAAATCTCATCTTTGTCATATAATTCTTTTAGAGAGAGAGAGAGAGGAGAGAGAGAGAGAGAGAGAGAGAGAATGATTTATTCATTTATAGGCCGTAGGCCCGTGATAAAAAAACAACAACAAACAAAGAAAACATGATTATGAAAGTAAGGAGGAAAAACCATATTGATAACAAGAAAAACAAGGGAGAGAAAAATGAAATCGTAAAAGCACAGTGTTATAAGGTCGCCATTTCCCTGAACCATAGAGCTCTGTGCAAACAGAGTGACACATTCCATAAATCATTATGCCTTGTAGATGACATCAGACAGTGCAAAAAGAGTGACACATTCCATATATCATTATGTCTTGTAGATGACATCAGTATAGACAGTGCAAAAAGAGTGACACATTCCATATACCATTATGTCTTGTAGATGACATCAGTATAGACAATGCAAAAAGAGTGACACATTCATAAATCATTATGTCTTGTAGATGACATCAGACAGTGCAAAAAGAGTGACACATTCCATATATCATTATGTCTTGTAGATGACATCAGTATAGACAATGCAAAAGAGTGACACATTCCATAAATCATTATGTCTTGTAGATGACATCAGTATAGACAATGCAAAAAGAGTGACACATTCCATATACCATTATGTCTTGTAGATGACATCAGTATAGACAATGCAAAAAGAGTGACACATTCCATAAATCATTATGTCTTGTAGATGACATCAGTATAGACAATGCAAAAAGAGTGACACATTCCACATATCATTATGTCTTGTAGATGACATCAGACAGTGCAAAAAGAGTGACACATTCCATATATCATTATGTCTTGTAGATGACATCAGTATAGACAATGCAAAAAGAGTGACACATTCCATATATCATTATGTCTTGTAGATGACATCAGTATAGACAATGCAAAAAGAGTGACACATTTATATCATTATGTCTTGTAGATGAATCAGACAATGCAAAAAGAGTGACACATTCCATATATCATTATGTCTTGTAGATGACATCAGTATAGACAATGCAAAAAGAGTGACACATTCCATATATCATTATGTCTTGTAGATGACATCAGTATAGACAATGCAAAAAGAGTGACACATTCCACATATCATTATGTCTTGTAGATGACATCAGTATAGACAATGCAAAAAGAGTGACACATTCCATATATCATTATGTCTTGTAGATGACATCAGTATAGACAATGCAAAAAGAGTGACACATTTATATCGTTATGTCTTGTAGATGACATCAGGACAGTGCAAAAAGAGTGACACATTCCATATATCATTATGTCTTGTAGATGACATCAGTATAGACAATGCAAAAAGAGTGACACATTCCATATATCATTATGTCTTGTAGATGACATCAGTATAGACAGTTTCAATACGCATGGCTTTCAATGATATTCGGCTGGAATAAATTTCTCTCAAAGTTCATTTTGCGCTGAACAGCACAAAACAAAAAGCAATTCAGTTTCTGTATAACTACATTATCTATATCTTTAATTATGCACTTTTAATGTCGATATAGGCCTACAGAATTCATGTCATTACACATCGAAGATTGAGATTCAAATTCAACATCAAGTAAAGTATGTCATGTGTGCTACTATATTTTCTATACGTGTCAAATCTCGCAGTTTCATATGTGATAGTTTCATTTCTGCCATCTATAATCAATAAAACGTCGAAAGATCGTTGTAGGTACTGTTATGTTTCCAACACATTGGTTGTTAAACACATCACCAAAGCCATTCTGAAACAGACAAATACGTGCCTGTGTGTGTGTGTGTGTGTGTGTGTGTGTGTGTGTGTGTGTGTGTGTGTTGTGTGTGTGTGTGTGTGTGTGCGTGCGTGCGCGCGCGCGCGCGCGCGCCCGCGTGCGTGCGTGCGTGTGTGTGTGTGTGTGTTGTGTGTGTGTGTGTGTGTGTGTGTGTGCCGGATCAGGACACGATCAGGATCAAAAACGGTTTGGAAATGGCTGGCAGGTCCATGTATGGGTCGATTCAGCCAGAATGACGTAGGACAGTGATTCACTAATAACTTTGAATACAATTGCCTTTTGCAAGCTGGCAGAATAGATTACACAACGCATGCGTGTGCACGCGTACTCTCTCTCACACACGCACACGCCGATGGTCGAGCCAACAAGCGAGTGGTACAATCTTCCAATCTGGCTGTATCACAAGTCTTACCTCCCTGGTTGAAAGATACAAACCAAATACCGCAGCACGCCGGAGCACCATGACTGACATCGCACACAACACGTGAACTCCGGCAATTCGTCCATACCAATCGCGAGAAAGTTTAAAGAATTCGGCGAATCAGGTAGCCCCACACATACCGGGCATAAAAGGGACAGAGCGGGCAAATAAAGACGACAGTTTTCTCATGTCTTATTCAACTCTTTTTATTTAAGATCCTCCACATCTTCGATTCAAACCAGATAAATGTGTATCTGCAAGGGCTACTGGTCAAAAAGGAAATCTTTAAGAATTATGTACAGTCTTTATCTCCCCCTCCCTCCTTCCCCTCCCCTCCATTCAAGCCCCCCCCCCTCCTCCTATGAAAAACAGCACGTGATCTGATCTGTCAAGCCAGCCGTCTGAAGTTTACACCCTCTCCGCTGCTGATCTTGGCCTATTGACAGCACCTGCTGGTCAAGACATGCGACGGTTCACAGCTGATGCCTGTGCCCCCCATGTCTGCCTGAAACCCCAAGACCTGCCTGCATGCCAGCCGAACGCGTAAAGCGGGGTGCCAGCCAAGCATCGTTTGTTTTGACAGGCGTCGAGCGGGCTTTGACCTGCAGCGGTGACGCGCCACGAAAAACACGACGCCACCCTCCTCCTCCTCCTCCATTCCTCCCATATGCACAACGTTCGGCGACAGACGGCATAGCTACACCCAGGCCAGCTGACAAACAAGTGCAGTGGAGACCCTCTGGAGGCTGTTTGGAAGACTGCCATTTCCGCAAGGGGCGACGGCCATCTCCGTGTAGTCCTTGACACAGGAGGAGGAGGAGGATAATCTTTATTTCCAAGGGTAACAGATAAGCTAACACATGCTTTTTTTTTCATTCAGCCCTTGCCCCGCTAAGGGACTAACTAAGCATGACTAGCGACTAAAACTTAAAAAACTTTTAACAAACACACACGTACATCTTCTCAAATACATTGAAAAGTTGATGAGTTGTTCCGCCATCTAATATTGAGGCGTAGATGAATTTAAAGAGAAAAAAGCAAACAAGAAAAAAGAATTTGATTTCGAAGAAGAAAAAAAATCAGCACACACAGACATAGAATTAGCGATCCTCCCATTAGTTATCGAAGGAGAGAGAGAGAGAGAGAGGAGGAGGAGAGAGAGAGAGAGAGAGAGAGAGAGAGAGAGAGAGAGAGAGAGAGTTACATTCCTTTTGTAAAATATTAATAATATACAACAAGCTGCTGAGGTGATAATTCATGATGTGGTTACAAAGCAAAACGAGAACGAAAAGTTCTACAATCAGTTATCAGTTAGCGACACATGAATTCCTAGCATCAATAATCATAACACTTTGGAGAGATGTCGACAGCAGGTATTCACTGAACGTGAGGACAAATTTTTAAAACGAATCGTTAGTGAGTCCACCTAACAAAAGGCACAAACTAATTACAAGACAAACATGGCACTTTGGGGCCTTCTTCAGGCGAGATAAACAACATTCAGGACAACGGAAACGAAGAACGGGCAATCACTTCTCATATTTGGGACAAGATGGACGAACAATCACTTATCTTGTCAAATTCAACCCCCATCTTGTGCCGAAATGAGTGATTGCTCGGTCTTCGTTTCCATTCACTTGAGTGTTGTTTGATCTTGCCTGAAGAAGACCTAAGAGGTGGAAACGCGTCGTGGTTTGTCTTGTGATTTGTTTGTCCCTGTTGTTTGGCGGACTGACGAACATTTCCTTTTAAAATGGTTTCAATTTCTTTTATAAAATGAAACTGGTTTCAATTTCCTTTTAAAAACTGGTTCAATTCCTTTTAAAATGGTTTCAATTTGCTTTTAAAAACTGGTCAATTCTTAAAAAAGATTATACATATTTCCTTTCAAAACTGGTTCATTAAGTTGCAGTCACCTCACTTTGAAACGAACGTGATGACGTCGCACAAATCAAGCTGGCACGCCAAGTGAATTAAAATCTGCTCAACAGGTTCAAAGGAGTTGCAACGTTTGGCAGCACGTGCACAATTCCAAGCTCAAAAAAGTTATGCAAAATCTGGCCAACGTCGTAACTCGGTTATTCCAAGACAAAAGTTTACAACCAAGACGGCGTCGCGTCTAACTCCCAAGAAGTTGCAACATCTGACAGCACTGTGCGACGATTCAAGTCCTCAAGGGTTTGCAACATCTGGCAGCAGTTGCGACTCGTTCCAAGCTCAAAGAGTTTGCAAATCTGCAGCAACGTGCCGTATTAACATCTGAATAAACAGCCAACGATGACAAAACAAGATGAGACAGATCTCTTAGCTTAAATCCGCTTCTTCCAATTAAAACCCTTCGTGCTCAAACCAAACAACAGTTGCTGTGACAAAATACCTTGTGTCCTTTCCGTGTCCAACAACAAAACAGTGTTGGCTGTGACGTTAAATCCCCAACGTGCCAACACAAACAAACAGATGTTGGCAGTGACATAAATCCCCTCGTGTCCAAAACAAACAAACAGATGTTGGCTGTACGATAAATCCCTCATGATCCAAACAAACAAAACGGATGTTGCTGTGACGAAAATCCCCTTCGTGTCAAAACAAACAAAACAGATGGCTGTGACGTTAAATCCCCACGTGTCCGAACAAACAAGGACAGACGTTAAATCCCCGTGCGTTAAATCCCAACGTGTCCGATACAAACAGACGTATTGCCGTGATGTTCAAATACACAACACCAGTGTCGTACGACAAGCAGACAGGTTGGCTTGACGTTAAATCCCCAAGTTCCGATACAATTACAGATGTTGGCATGCGTTAAATTCCCTTCGTGTCCAATACAAACAAGACCAATGTTGGCTGTGACGTTGAATCCCCTACGTGTCCAATAAGAACAAGACAGACGTTGGCTGTGACGTTAAATTCCCTTCGTGCCCAATACAACAAGACCAATGTTGGCTGTGACGTTGAATCCCCTACGTGTCCAATAAGAACAAGACAGACGTTGGCTGTGACGTTAAATCCTCAACGTGTCCAATACAAACAACACCAATGTTGGCTGTGACGACTGGAAGTCATACAGGCTATCCTTTCTGGTGTCATCCTGATTTGTCTATTCCCAATTCGCCCATTCCATATTTTTCTATTCCTGATTCGCCTATCCCGATTCGTCTATTCCTGATTAGTCTATCCCGATTAGCCTATTCCTGACTCGCCTATGCCCGATTCACCTGTTCCTGATCCGTTTGTTCCTGATTCGTCTATTCCTGATCCGTTTGTTCCTGATTCGCCTGTTCCTGACCCGTTTGTTCCTGATTCGTCTATTCCTGATCCGTTTGTTCCTGATTCGCCTGTTCCTGATCCATTTGTTCCTGATTCGTCTATTCCCGATTCGCTTATTCGTGATTCGCCTATTCCTGACTTGCCTATAATCAAACTGTTGATCCCGATTCGTCTGTTCCCGATTGGAATATAATCAAACTGTTGATCTCGATTCGTCTATTCCTGACTGGAATATAATCAAACTGTTGATCCCGATTCGTCTATTCCAGACTGGCTGTTGATTTTTATTCGCCTGTTCCCAGACTAAGTTCGCCTACGAACTCCATAAGACATCAGTTGCTCTTTTATAACCTTTTTTTTAATGAGAAAATAGTGAAAAACCCAAGAACACACCTTGTACGCACGCAGACAACTTACATGCACGCATAGAGACACGCACATTCTGCTAAAGTCTCTCGACAAGGAAGATACACATACACATACACTCTGTCTGCCTGTCTTTCTGCTGTCTGTCTGTCTCTCTCTTAGTCATTGTCTCTCTCTGTCATACACAAACACACACGTACGCGCGTGCACACAAACACATTCTATCTCTCTCTCTGTCACACACACACACACACACACAACACACACACACACACACACACACACACACACACACACACACACATACACACATATATATATATACACACACACAGCGCGCGCGCGCACGTGGTGCTTGCGCATACTTCTCTCTCTCTCAAAAGTCTCTCGGGCCAATAACATGGACTCGCTTTATTTACACACGTCAGTCAAAGAATCAAGATGCATGTCCCCCCCCCCCCCCCCCCCTCCTCCTCCGCCTCAAGGCCGGGTTAATTTCCTGCAGACTTTGATAAAACTCTCCGGCCGCCATTTGTCTTCCATCACGGTAATGAAGAGCGAGCGTGGAAGAGTTTTGACGCCAGGATGGGCAGGACAGTGGCCCCGCCTGGCCCCGGATAAGTCTCGCGTGTTTACACGTGAAGACCGCCCTGCCAGCTGTTGGTTGGGCTAACTCCGCGCCGAGGTCGTTGTCCGTCAGAGTTGCGGCCCTTCCACGTCTTCAGACCAAGGTGTGAAAACCCAAGTTTACACACCTGGGGATATTTATTTGTCTTGGAACATGTCGATGTTTACCAGAGCGACGGGAAACATGTTTTAGGGTTGTCTTTTTTTTTTTTTTAATTCTCGCATTTTTATTTAATTGTATATGGAAAGGATGATTAAACTAATGGAGTAAACAGAGCGCTTGCTCTCTCTCTCTCTCTCTCTCTCATCTCTCTCTCTCCTCTCTCTCCAGCGCGCGCGCGCTCTCTGTGTCTCTGCCTGTCTGTATGTCTGTCTGTCTGTCTCTCTCTCTCTCTCTCTCTCTCTCTCTCTCTCTTCTCTCTCTCTCTCCTCTCTCTCTCACCACACACAACACTGTCTCTCTCTTTCTCTCTCTTACACACACACACACACACACACACACACACACAAGACACACACACACACACACACACACACACACACACACACACACACACACACACACACATCACAGACATTGTTTTCCTAAATTATTCGTGGTATTTCCTAGTTACGTATGTTGGGTTGCTGACTGTTGTTCTGAATTCATGTCGTTTCTACGGAAAGCATGATTTGTAGGCCTAGGAAGGTTTGCAGTCAAGTTGTAACGAAGTTTATATAACCTTAGCGCAAAAAAAACCCTGGGCTTGTTCATATGAATTATTGACGCGCTCGAATAACTTAAAACGTTTACTCAGGTTCACAATCGTTCACTTTTACGACATTGTCTGTGTTACGTTTTGACAGGATAGGGTAATTTGTTTGTTTGTTGTTTTACGCACATGGGGCAGTGTGTTGTGCTTCTGTGCGTCCCATGCACAATGTGAGAGTCTGCATGTCCAACATTTGTTACAGAGTTATGGTTGCGTTAATGTTACACAGTATGTCGTTGTTACAGGCCTACGGTTGTGTTGCTTTTGCGTCATGATTTCATTGTTACAGGATTGCGATTGGTGTTGTTACTGGATGATGTCATTGTTACAGGATTGCGATTGGTGTTGTTACTGGATAATGTCATTGTTACAGGTTGCGATTGGTGTAGTTACTGATGATGCCATTGTTACAAGATTGCGATTGGTGTTGTTACTGGATGATGTTATTGTTACAGGATTGCGATTGGTGTACTTACTGGATGATGTCATTGTTACAGGATTGCGATTGGTGTTGTTACTGGATGATGTCATTGTTACAGGATTGCGATTGGTGTTGTTACTGGATGACGTCATTGTTACAGGATTGCGATTGGTGTAGTTACTAGATGACGTCATTGTTACAGGATTGCGATTGGTGTAGTTACTGGATGATGTCATTGTTACAGGATTGCGATTGGTGTTGTTACTGGATGATGTCATTGTTACAGGATTGCGATTGGTGTTGTTACTGGATGATGTCATTGTTACAGGATTGCGATTGGTGTTGTTACTGGATGATGTCATTGTTACAGGATGCGATTGGTGTTGTTACTGGATGATGTCATTGTTACAGGATTGCGATTGGTGTTGTTATGGATGATGTCATTGTTACAGGATTGCGATTGTGTAGTTACTGGATGACGTCATGTTACAGGATTGCGATTGGTGTTGTTACTGGATGACGTCATTGTTACAGGATTGCGATTGGTGTAGTTACTAGATGACGTCATTGTTACAGGATTGCGATTGGTGTAGTTACTGGATGATGTCATGTTTACAGGATTGCGATTGGTGTTGTTACTGGATGATGTCATTGTTACAGGATTGCGATTGGTGTAGTTACTGGATGACGTCATTGTTACAGGATTGCGATTGGTGTTGTTATGGATGACGTCATTGTTACAGGATTGCGATTGGTGTGGTTACTGGATGATGTCATTGTTACAGGATTGCGATTGGTGTAGTTACTGGATGACGTCATTGTTACAGGATTGCGATTGGTGTTGTTACTGGATGATGTCATTGTTACAGGATTGCGATTGGTGTTGTTACTGGATGATGTCATTGTTACAGGACTGCAGATGTTGCAGGCGAAGGATGGTGGTGTCACAGGATGATGTTGTTTAGGGCGAAGGTGGTGTTGTCACAGGATGATGATGTTTAAGGGCGAAGGGTGGTGTTTAAAAAGATG
>CM031619.1:11211226-11263726 GCA_018398815.1 Conus ventricosus
ATCATCATGATATGTATCATTATATAATAATGAAAATAATGATTATCGTGATAATAATAACAATGATGATAATAATGATAACAACAATTATAATAATGATAATGATAATATTGCTATTATTATTATCATCATCATCATTACTATTACCATTATTATTGTTGTTGCTGTTATTATCATCATCACGATAATTATTATTATTGTTATAATCATCACTGTCATCGTCATTTTTCTTCTTGTTCTTACTACTACTACTACTGCTATTGTTATAATTGTTATCATTACTATTGTTGTTGTTGCTGCTGCTGCTGCTGCTACTCTCGCAACTGCTGCTGTAGCTACTATGTGTCTATCCTAGCATTTCAGAAGCCCAGACTGAAACTCGATATTGTGGCAGCAGCTAAATACCATATGCTACGGGAAAACAGACAATCTAAGGTCTTCATCAATTATGGGTAAATGCAGGGGGAAGGGGGAATCAACGGATGGTGGGGTGGGGGAAATCTGGAAAAAAAATCGGGGGTGGGGGAGGGGGGCGGTTTGGGGGGGTGGGGGTGGGGGGCTAGGGAGGATGTTGGGGGGTGGGGGGGGGGGGGGGGGAGGGAAGAGGAGGGGGAGGAACACGGCAGACAATGAAGTGAAGCTGATGGTCGTAATGATGGTGGAGATGTCGGAGTTCCTGATGATTAGCGGAATGACAAGATGGGGGACAAGAGGAACGAACACAAACAACACGGTAGAAAAACACAGTACTTAGCCGGGGAGAGAGAGAGAGAGAGAGAGAGAGGAGAGAGAAGAGAGAGAGAGAGGAGAGAGAGTTTTAGCACATACACAGCAATGAAAAGAAAAACAAACAGATTGGCGACAGAGGGAGGGGGGAACGGAGAGAGAGCGCACGCGCGCGCGCGCGCGCGCGCGCGCGCGCGAGAGAGAGAAAGAGAGAGAGAGAGAGAGAGAGAGAGAGAGAGGAGGGTGATGAGGTAGAGTGAGAGAGTAAGAGAAAAACAGGTTAATGAATAAGAAAGAGCATGATAAAAGGCGGGCACGAAAACAAAGCTTGCCCTTTTCCCGTTGTTTACACTGTTCAGGTTTCATTAAATTTCATAATAGAATTTAGAAAGCAAAAGAAACAAAGTAGAACATAAAAGCATGGTCAAGCAGGTTAAACAATCTCTACACCGTAAATCGTGCCTGTGCTTCGTTGTGTGTGTGTGTGTGTGTGTGTGTGTGTGTGTGTGTGTGTGTGTGTGTGTGTGAGGTAAGTCAGAGAGAGGATTACAGAGGAGAGCCATGTTGTTGTTCATCCTTTGAGGTGAAGTCACAGAGAGGATTAAAGAGGAGACCCATGTTGTTGTTCATCCTGTCAGGTGAAGTCAGAGAGAGGATTAAAGAGGAGAGCCATGTTGTTGTTCATCCTGTGAGGTGAAAGTCACAGAGAGGATTACAGAGGAGAGCCATGTTGTTGTTCATCCTGTGAGGTGAAGTCACAGAGAGGATTAAAAGAGGAGAGCCATGTTGTTGTTCATCCTGTCAGGTCAAGTCAGAGAGAGGATTACAGAGGAGAGCCATGTTGTTGTTCATCCTGTCAGGTGAAGTCAGAGAGAGGATAAAGAGGAGAGCCATGTTGTTGTTCATCCTGTGAGGTGAAGTCAGAGAGAGGATTAAAGAGGAGAGCCATGTTGTTGTTCATCCTGTGAGGTGAAGTCAGAGAGAGGATTAAAGAGGAGAGCCATGTTGTTGTTCACCCTGTGAGGTGAAGTCAGAGAGAGGATTAAAGAGGAGAGCCATGTTTGTTGTTCATCCTTTGAGGTGAAGTCACAGAGAGGATTAAAGGAGAGCCATGTTGTTGTTCATCCTTTGAGGTGAAGTCACAGAGAGGATTAAAGAGGAGAGCCATGTTGTTGTTCATCCTGTCAGGTCAAGTCAGAGGGGATTAAAGAGGAGAGCCATGTTGTTTATCCTGTGAGGTGAAGTCAGAGAGAGGATTGAAGAGGAGAGCCATGTTGTTGTTATCCTTGGAGGTGAAGTCAGGAGAGAGGATTAAAGAGGAGAGCCATGTTGTTGTTCATCCTGTCAGGTGAAGTCAAGAGAGGATAAAAGAGGAGAGCCATGTTGTTGTTCATCCTGTCAGGTGAAGTCAGAGAGAGGATTAAAGAGGAGAGCCATGTTGTTGTTCATCCTTTGAGGTGAAGTCAGAGAGAGGATTAAAGAGGAGAGCCATGTTGTTGTTCATCCTTTGAGGTAAAGTCAGAGAGAGGATTAAATAGAAGAGCCATGTTGTTGTTCACCCTGTCAGGTGAAGTCAGAGAGAGGATTAAAGAGGAGAGCCATGTTGTTGTTCATCTGTCAGGTGACGTCAGAGAGAGGATTGAAGAGGAGAGCCATGTTGTTGTTCATCCTGTCAGGTGAAGTCACAGAAAGGATTAAAGAGGAGAGCCATGTTGTTGTTCATCCTTTGAGGTGAAGTCACAGAGAGGATTAAAGAGGAGAGCCATGTTGTTGTTTTCATCCTTTGAGGTGAAGTCACAGAGAGGTTTAAAGAGGAGAGCCATGTTGTTGTTCATCCTGTCAGGTGAAGTCAGAGAGAGGATTAAAGAGGAGGCCATGTTGTTGTTTCATCCTTTGAGGTGAAGTCAGAGAGAGATTAAAGAGGAGAGCCATGTTGTTGTTCATCCTGTCAGGTGAAGTCAGAGAGAGGATTACAGAGGAGAGCCATGTTGTTGTTCATCCTTTGAGGTGAAGTCAGAGAGAGGATTGAAGAGGAGAGCCATGTTGTTGTTTCATCCTTTGAGGTGAAGTCAGAGAGAGGATTAAAGAGGAGAGCCATGTTGTTGTTTCATCCTTTGAGGTGAAGTCACAGAGAGGATTAAAGAGGAGAGCCATGTTGTTGTTTCATCCTTTGAGGTGAAGTCAGAGAGAGGATTGAAGAGGAGAGCCATGTTGTTGTTTCATCCTTTGAGGTGAAGTCACAGAGAGGATTAAAGAGGAGAGCCATGTTGTTGTTCATCCTGTCAGGTGAAGTCAGAGAGAGGATTAAGAGGGAGCCATGTTGTTGTTCATCCTTTGAGGTGAAGTCAGAGAGAGGATTGAAGAGGAGAGCCATGTTGTTGTTTCATCCTTTGAGGTGAAGTCAGAGAGAGGATTAAAGAGGAGAGCCATGTTGTTCATCCTTTGAGGTGAAGTCACAGAGGGGATTAAAGAGGAGAGCCATGTTCTTGTTCATCCTGTCAGGTGAAGTCAGAGAGAGGATTACAGGGGAAAGGGGCCATGTTGTTCATCCTGTGAGGTGAAGTCAGAGAGAGGATTAAAGAGGAGAGCCATGTTGTTGTTCATCCTGTCAGGTGAAGTCAGAGAGAGGATTACAGAGGAGAGCCATGTTGTTGTTCATCCTTTGAGTGAAGTCACAGAGAGGATTAAAGAGGAGAGCCATGTTGTTGTTCATCCTGTCAGGTGAAGTCAGAGAGAGGATTAAAGAGGAGAGCCATGTTGTTGTTCATCTTTGAGGTGAAGTCACAGAGAGATTAAAGAGGAGAGCCATGTTGTTGTTCATCCTGTCAGGTGAAGTCAGAGAGAGGATTACAGAAGAGAGCCATGTTGTTGTTCATCCTTTGAGGTGAAATCAAGAGAGGATTGAAGAGGAGAAACCATGTTGTTGTTCATCCTTTGAGGTGAAGTCAGAGAGAGGATTAAAGAGGAGAGCCATGTTGTTGTTCATCCTGTGAGGTGAAGTCAGAGAGAGGGTTAAAGAGGAGAGCCATGTTGTTGTTCATCCTGTCAGGTGAAGTCAGAGAGAGGATTAAAGAGGAGAGCCATGTTGTTGTTCATCTGTCAGTTGAAGTCGAGAGAGGATTAAAGAGGAGAGCCATGTTGTTGTTCATCCTGTCAGGTGAAGTCACAGAGAGGATTAAAGAGGAGAGCCATGTTGTTGTTCATCCTGTCAGGTGAAGTCAGAGAGAGGATTAAAGAGGAGAGCCATGTTGTTGTTCATCCTTTGGGGTGAAGTCAGAGAGAGGATTAAAGAGGAGAGCCATGTTGTTGTTCATCCTTTGAGGTGTCAGGTGAAGTCAGAGAGGATTACAGAGGAGAGCCATGTTGTTGTTCATCCTGTGAGGTGAAGTCAGAGAGAGGATTAAAGAGGAGAGCCATGTTGTTGTTCATCCTTTGAGGTGAAGTCAGAGAGAGGATTGAAGAGGAGTGCCATGTTGTTGTTTTATCCTTTGAGGTGAAGTCAGAGAGAGGATTAAAGAGGAGAGCCATGTTGTTGTTCATCCTTTGAGGTGAAGTCACAGAGAGGATTAAATATGGGAGCTATGTTGTTGTTCATCATTTGAGGTGAAGTCAGAGAGAGGATTAAAGAGGAGAGCCATGTTGTTGTTCATCTTTGAGGTGAAGTCACAGAGAGGATTAAAGAGGAGAGCCATGTTGTTGTTCATCCTGTCAGGTGAAGACAGAGAGAGGATTTAAAGAGAAGAGCCATGTTGTTGTTCATCCTTTGACGTGAAGACAGAGAGAGGATTAAAGAGGAGAGCCATGTTGTTGTTCATCCTGTCAGGTGAAGTCAGAGAGAGGATTGAAGAGGAGAGCCATGTTGTTGTTCATCTTTGACGTGAAGACAGAGAGGATTAAAGAGAGAGCCATGTTCTTGTTCATCCTTTGAGGTGAAGTCAGAGAGAGGATTAAAGAGGAGAGCCATGTTGTTGTTCACCCTGTCAGGTGAAGTCAGAGAGAGGATTGAAGAGGAGAGCCATGTTGTTGTTCATCCTGCAGTTGAAGTCAGAGAGAGGATTAAAGAGGAGAGCCATGTTGTTCATCCTTTGAGGTGAAATCAGAGAGAGGATTGAAGATGAGAGCCATGTTGTTGTTCATCCTTTGAGGTGAAGTCACAGAGCCATGTTGTTCATCCTTTGAGGCGAAGACAGAGAGAGGATTAAAAGAGGAGAGCCATGTTGTTCATCCTTTGAGGCGAAGACAGAGAGAGGATTAAAGAGGAAGGCCATGTTGTTGTTGTTGTTGATCCTTTGAGGTGAAGTCAGAGAGAGATTAAAGAGGAGAGCCATGTTGTTCATCCTTTGATGTGAAGACAGACAGAGGGTTAAAAGGAGAGCCATGTTGTTCATCCTTTGAGGTGAATTCAGAGAGAGGATTAAAGAGAAAAGCCATGTTGTTGTTTCATCCTTTGAGGTGAAGACAGAGAGAGGATTAAAGGGAGGAAAGCCATGTTGTTGTTTCATCCTTTGAGGCGAAGACAGAGAGAGGATTAAAGAGGATAGCATGTTGTTGATTCTTTGAGGTGAAGACAGAGGATTAAAGAGGAGAGCCATGTTGTTGTTCATCCTTTGAGGTGAAGACAGAGAGAAGATTAAAGAGGAGAGCCATGATGTTCATCCCTTGATGTGCAAACAGATAGAGGATTAAAAAGTAGAGCGATGTCGTTGTTGTTATTGTTGTTGATCCTTTGAGGTGGAGTTAGAGGGAGGATTAAAGAGGAGAACCATGTTGTTCATCCTAAGAAAAGAAGGGGGGGGGGGGGGGCTAGAGCGGAGAACCGTTTTGTTTTATTCCTGTAGGAAACGCCAAGGACAGGCATCCGGAGTAGAACCGTGGTGTTCACCCTTTTTCAGGGGAAGCCAGAAGAAGGGTTGTAGAGGAAAGTCATGGTGTTCATGCTGTAAGAAGTCAGGGAGAGGTCTGCTGAGGGAATAATGTTGCTCATCCCTTCAGGAGAAGCAAAGGAGAGGATTACAGAGGACAATCGTGTTCATCCTTTGAGGAGAAGTCGGGGAAGAATTACAGAGTAGAATTGTGGTGTTCATTTTTTCAGAAGCCGGGGAGAATTACAGATTTTGATTTGATTGATTTGATTTAGAGTCTGTTCACAACGATGGTGATATTAGACTTTAAAAAAAAAAAAAAAAAAAACAACAACCCACCTTATATACATGTGTGTTTGTGTGTAAGTGCGCTATATGAGAGAGTGTGAGCGCGAGTGTGCGTGTGCGTGCGTGCGTGCATGCGCGCACCCATGTGTGTATGTGTGAGAAGGAGAGAGAGAGGAGGAGAGAGAGAGAGAGAGAGAGAGTGAGTGCGTGCGTGTGTGCGTGCGTGCGTGCGTGCGTGCGTGCGTGCGTGCGTGCGCGCGCGGACACAAATACATGAAAGTTTGCCTATTAACGACCAAACAATAATTATAAACTGATAAATCAATTACAGCAAATGAATAATAACAGAACTCGATATAGCCTTTGCTATATCAATCATTTTGGGGCTGTAAAGAATTTCATGTAAAGCCCCTAATGAAGCAATATCTATCTTTAGAATATTATATAAAGATGTTAGAACTGGACATTCAAAAAGAATATGTTGAATAGATAATGGGAGACCACAAGCGCAATCTACATCCTTAGAAAATTTGGTTTTCCACGAGTTGAAACGCATTTTATAAATTATACTGGACAACGATCTTTGACATAATAACGCTTTCGTTTTTGCAGGAAGTTTTTCATTGTTCATACAATTTTCTAATAGAGAACTGATTTCATGTTTATCCAATTTTAATTTACTATCTGGATTTTTTCTAAGAGCACCCTCTTTTGCTAATTTATCAGCTATTTCATTTCCATAGATACCACAATGGGATGGGATCCAGCAAAACTCTACAAAAGTTCCTTTCGCCATAACGAAATGTATCATAAATTTTATATCAAAAATTAAGTCTTTCCTTACATTTGCATCCCAATTTCGTAAGCTACAAAGTACAGATTTAGAGTCAACACAGATTAAAATGCTGTAAATTGCCACATTAAGATCAGATATCCAAGATAAGGCCATAAGGACTGCGTATAGTTCAGCAGTGAAAACTGAAAAGTTCCTTCCTAAACAAAATGATTTCTTTATGAGAATTACAGGGGATAATTGTGGTGTTCCATCTTTTCAGAAGCCAGAGGGAGGATTGCAGAGGAAAGTCATACTGTTCATGCTTTGAGTAGAAGCCAGGGAGAGGTTTACAGAGGAGAATAGTGTTGTTCATTCCGTCAGGAGAAGCCAGGGAGAGGTTTACAGAGGAGAATAGTGTTGTTCATTCCGTCAGGAGAAGCCAGGGAGTTACAGAGGAGCATAGTGTTGTTCATTCTGTCAGTAGAAGCAGGAGAGGTTTACAGAGGAGTATAGTGTTGTTCATTCTGTCAGAGAAGCCAGGGAGGAGGGGAGTATAGTGTTGTTCATTCTGTCAGGAGAAGCAAGTGAGGTTTACAGAGGAGAATAGTGTTGTTCATTCCGTCAGTAGAAGCCAGGGAAGAGGTTTACAGAGGAGTATAGTGTTGTTCATTCCGTCAGGAGAAGCCAGGGAGAGCTTTACAGAGGAGAATAGTGTTGTTCATTCTGTCAGTAGAAGCCAGGGAGAGCTTTACAGAGAGTTAGTGTTGTTCATTCTGTCAGGAAGCCAGGAAGTTTACAGAGGAGTATAGTGTTGTTCATTCTGTCAGGAGAAGCAAGTGAGGTTTACAGAGGAGAATAGTGTTGTTCATTCCGTCAGTAGAAGCCAGGGAGAGGTTTACAGAGGTGTATAGTGTTGTTCATTCCGTCAGGAGAAGCCAGGGAGAGGTTTACAGAGGAGAATAGTGTTGTTCATTCCGTCAGTAGAAGCCAGGGAGAGGTTTACAGAGGAGTATAGTGTTGTTCATTCCGTCAGGAGAAGCCAGGGAGAGGTTTACAGAGGAGTATAGTGTTGTTCATTCTGTCAGTAGAAGCAAGTGAGGTTTACAGAGGAGAATAGTGTTGTTCATTCCGTCAGTAGAAGCCAGGGAGAGGTTTACAGAGGTGTATAGTGTTGTTCATTCCGTCAGGAGAAGCCAGGGAGAGGTTTACAGAGGAGAATAGTGTTGTTCATTCCGTCAGTAGAAGCCAGGGAGAGGTTTACAGAGGAGTATAGTGTTGTTCATTCGTCAGGAGAAGCCAGGGAGAGGTTTACAGAGGAGTATAGTGTTCATTCTGTCAGTAGAAGCCAGGGAGGTTTACAGAGGAGAATAGTGTTCATTCTGTCAGTAGAAGCCAGGGAGAGCTGTACAGAGGAGTATAGTGTTGTTCATTCCGTCAGGAGAAGCCAGGGAGATGTTTACAGAGGAGAATAGTGTTGTTCATTCCGTCAGGAGAAGCAAGTGAGAGGTTTACAGAGGAGAATCATACTGTTCATGCTTTCAGTAGAAGCCAGAGGTTACAGAGGAGAACAGTGTTGTTCGTTCCGTCAGGAGAAGCCAGGGAGATGTTCACAGAGGAGAATTGTGTTCATTCCGTCAGAAGCCAGGGAGATGTTTACAGAGGAGAATTGTGTTCATTCCGTCAGGAGAAGCCAGGGAGAGAATCACAGAGGAGAATTGTGGTGTTCATCCTTTGAGGAGAAGCCAGACAGAGAGGGGGTTAATTACACGCCATTCTATGTGAATAGTGGAGGGAGGGGATGGGTGGGCGAGAGGGGTTCGGAAACATCAGACTGTCCGATGCGCCTCATCTGCAATATGATTAGGACATTGTCTGGCTGTCTGTGCAATCGAATCTTCTCTCTGTCCTGTCTGTCTGTCTCTCTGCACGCACGCAACGTGCATACGAGTGGGTGGTGTGTGCGTGTGTGTGTGTGTGTGTGTGTCAAAGTCAAAATTTTGTTTTAAGATGGTGCATTGAATAAGCAGTATGTTTACTTTTTTCTACCAAGCCATCTTAGAAGAAAAGGAAAAATTATTTAGAAAAAAATGCATATAAAGACATCTGAAGAAAAATGGCGTACATAGGCAATGAGAAAAAGAAAATACACACATGAAAACTTTTCTCCATTCAATAGGTCGACTCACAATTCTATACAAGGAAGCACAAAGTATGCGCACACACACACCGCGCGAGAGCGCGCGTGTACGTGTGTGTGTGTGTGCGCGCGTGCGCGCGCGCACGCGTGCGCGTGCGCTTCCCTGTACTGAAATTTTGTATGTGTGCTTCCATCTACAGACGTTTTGTAAATAAAGGTGCTGAATGTGGAGATTAGGTTTTCGTGTGTGTTGCGCGCGCGCGCGCGCATGAGAGGTATGGCTTTATGGATTGATCAGCTATTCTTTAATACCAAAAGATGATTTACTAGGCCGAGGCTTCGTGTTACCACCTACCATATGTTTTCGTCCTGCAGACATCATCACAATACACATGCTTCACACTGACAGATTAGAGAGACAGCAGCAACACACACACACACACACACACACAACACACACACACACACACACACACACACACACGCACACACGCGCGCGCGCGCACACGCACAGAGGATGAGCCAAGACGACGAAGGAAGAAAGAAGATTAAAAGTTGGTCTGGAAAAGCTTTTAGCCGGCTTTAACATGCTGTAGCCGGCGTGATGACGTGGAATCTGATGATCACAGTAACCAGCAGCGAGCTTTGCTGATTACCATTACGGCAAAAGTTTCGTTGCAGGGGAAGAGGTGGGGTGGGGGTGGAGATAAACAGGGTGGGAGGGGGGTTATCTGGGAGTGGCGATGGGAGGAGTGCTGGGGTAGGGATGGTGAGAGAGGGTTGCTCCCAGGGAAGAGGCCCAAAAGTTACTTGTATGTAAACTGTAGATTGTGCGCGTGTTGACAGCACCTTTAGTACTATGTCTGTCGTGCTTTGTGTTCCTCACTCTCCTCTTATTCTTTCTGTTTCACTTAATGTTGGACTAATGGATCACATCGGTTGTTGTCTAATTTCGATAGGCCCTTTTGTATGTTAGGTAGACTGAGATTCTGGGATTAGACTGGATTTTGATGTCATTAGTCACGGATCGTATTCCGGGACTCGGCGAGATTTCTGTGAGTGTCTTTTTCAGGGACTCGTTTGTTTGTTGTTGTTTTCAATCTTCTTCGTTTCCTCGGTAATCTGTTTCATCTTTCATTTTCATTTCCAGCTGCTTTTGCCAAGAAGACGGATCAGAACGCATTATCAAAGATAATCACATACCAAAATATGTGTGTTTTTTGTCCGTGTGTTTCCTTTACTTTGGGCCATCCCTCCCCTTCCTCCTCCACCCCTCCCCTTTTTGTTCTTTTTTCTTATTTTATCTATCTTGTCTTTTTTCTTATTTTATCTATCTTGTTCTTTTTTCTTATTTTATCTATCTTGTTCTTTTTTCTTATTTTATCTATCTTGTTCTTTTTTCTTATTTTATCTATCTTGTTCTTTTTTCTTATTTTATCTATCTTGTTCTTTTTTCTTATTTTATCTATCTTGTTCTTTTTTCTTATTTTATCTATCTTGTTCTTTTTTCTTATTTTATCTATCTTGTTCTTTTTTCTTATTTTATCTATCTTGTTCTTTTTTCTTATTTTATCTATCTTGTTCTTTTTCTTATTTTATCTATCTGTTCTTTTTTCTTATTTTATCTATCTTGTTCTTTTTTCTTATTTTATCTATCTTGTTCTTTTTTCTTATTTTATCTATCTTGTTCTTTTTTCTTATTTTATCTATCTTGTTCTTTTTTCTTATTTTATCTATCTTGTTCTTTTTTCTTATTTTATCTATCTTGTTCTTTTTTCTTATTTATCTATCTGTTCTTTTTTCTTATTTTATCTATCTTGTTCTTTTTTCTTATTTTATCTATCTTGTTCTTTTTTCTTATTTTATCTATCTTGTTCTTTTTTCTTATTTTATCTATCTTGTTCTTTTTTCTTATTTTATCTATCTTGTTCTTTTTTCTTATTTTATCTATCTTGTTCTTTTTTCTTATTTTATCTATCTTGTTCTTTTTTCTTATTTTATCTATCTTGTTCTTTTTTCTTATTTTATCTATCTTGTTCTTTCTTTTTATCTATCTGTTCTTTCTTATTTTATCTATCTTGTTCTTTTTTCTTATTTTATCTATCTTGTTCTTTTTTCTTATTTTATCTATCTTGTTCTTTTTTCTTATTTTATCTATCTTGTTCTTTTTTCTTATTTTATCTATCTTGTTCTTTTTTCTTATTTTATCTATCTTGTTCTTTTTTCTTATTTTATCTATCTTGTTCTTTTTTCGTTTCGTTACTGCATCCCTTCATTCTGTGTTTACTTTTTCCTCATGCGAAATTTTTCATGCGACCAGAATTAGCGCTTGTAACTGTACCCACAGCGTTGGGACTTTAGAGAAGACACAATCACAACATGTTCAAACCAGACACACGAGGACTCTTCTGTTACAGACGAACGTGAACGTTGACCGCAAGAGATGTGGGAGTGACGCCCCTTAGCAGCCGACTCTCCCGTCATGGACCTCGCCAACTCCTCCCTCTTCGCCTTCGCCATGCCCAACTTCACGCACGAGCTGATGACGCCAGCGGCGGGGCGGGGGGACGTGGTGCAGGGGGCGCTGCTGGTGGCCATAGCCACGCTGGGGGCGGCCCTCAACGTCTTCCTCATGCTGGCCATCCTGCCCAACCCGCGCATGCGCTCTGTGCGGCAGGTGCTCCTGGTGCACCTGGCGGTGGTGGGCCTGGTGTCCTCCCTGATCCTGACGCTGCCCGCCGGCATCCTGCAGCTGGTGACGTCACTGGACTCCTCGCCCCACCACTGGACTCCGCCCCAGTCCCCGTCAGCCGCGTCCTCCTCCTCGTCCTCCTCCGTCCTGGTTCAGCAGCCTCCCAACGTGGAGGACCCCTCCCCGATCCTCTCCCCCGACCACCCGGCCAACCAGCACTGGGAGCCTTTCCCGGAGGGGGGCGGGGTGCACGTGGAGAACGTGGTGGAGGCTCCTCCGGGCCCGGCGCCGACGGTGGTGCAGGCAGGCCCACTGTGCACGCTGGTGGGGACGAGCGGCGTGCTGCTGACGGCGGCCAGCGTGTGGACCGTAGCCGCCCTGGCCTGGGACAAGCACCGCGCCATCGCCAACCCCCTGCACCACCCCCTGGTGGCCCACAAGTCCACCATGGCCGCCTGGCTGGCCGTGCTCTGGACGTTGGCCGCAGCCCTGGCCATGCCGCCGGTGTTCGGGGGCGGGGACCTACAGTTCGTGCCGGCACTGTCCCGCTGCGGCATGCACGCCGGCAGCTCCCGGGGCCGCTGGCACGCCCTGCTGGTAGTGCTGGTGGGCATCCTGACCCCGCTGTCCCTCATGTTCTACTGCTACACCCACATCTTTCGCATCGCACGCGCCCAGAGCTCGCGCATCGCCGCCACCATGCTCCGCATGGTGACCCTGATCCAGGCCCCCATCGCCCCGCCCCCCGCGCGCAACGCCGGCCTGGTCCGTCTGCGAGGCACCCGCGCCATGGCCACCATCGTGCAGCTGGTGGGCTCCTGCGTGGCCAGTTACGTCCCCTGGGCCGTGCTGCTGTGTCACCAGGCGGCCACTGACGTCACGCCCCGGGGTCTGCCCGCCGCCACCGCCGCCGTCTTGCTGCACGCCGCGCCCCTGACGGCCGCCACCGTGTACGGACTGAGGAACCGCAACCTGCGGGCCTCCTTCGCCCGCTTCGTCAGTCGCCGGGTCCAGCATCTATGCCGACCTCACCGCCGACGTCCGAGTGTGAAGTCGCTGAGGAACTCTTCCTCCGCTGTGACCCGCAAGCAGGCGGCGCAGAACGGGCTGTCGCCGTCTATATCGGGCATGCGGCGCACCTTCTCCCTGCAGAGTCCCAACCGCAGGGCCCCGCCCCCTGGGCTGCAGCAGGAAGCCAGTGACGCCCTCCTGCCCCGGCCCCACTCCTACAACGTGCTCAGCACCCACTTCGCCCTCCCTGACGTCAGAGAGCGTCACGACTCGGAACTGCATGACGTCATAGAGATGAACTCGGAGTTCCCTGCCATTGAACTGGAAATGAATTCGGAGTTTCCGGGCATTTTGGAGCGGGAGACCGTTACGTGAGCGGGGAGGGGAGAGAGTCTTACCCCTCAGAGGGAGGGGGGTGTCTGAGAGGTTGTGATGCCAGGCATCGCAGATGATGCGTGACCACACTGCTACTGGCTACATTCTTGGTGTAGTACACACACACACACGTACACACAGAGGTGTGGTCTTACAGACGGCACACTGAATCGCCTGCGTTCTTATAGTGTCGCATTCTCCATATTGCCAGGAACCAAGAGTGGTCACTCTCTCAACGTGTGTTAACTCCCCGGAGGATTCTGTCATCGATCTTGTTTCACGTCCTCCGCTGCTGGTGAATCCTTCTGTAGTTCGTGTTGGTGGTGTCGTCCCCCGTGGCCACATGTGCCCCTCCGCGTCCATGGACACCTTGTGTATGGTTAACTGTGGTAACAAAATGACATTATTACGTGTATGTCCAACTGTGGTATCGAAACGACATTATTACATACATGGCCAACTGTGGTATAAAACAACATTATTACATGTATGTAGGATGTCTGAAGTGTTTAGACTCCATCTCTCACACACACCTCTCTCGGTGTTCTGTCTGTTTGTCGGTCTCTCTCTCAGATCACCTTCCATCGCATAGTTGACGTCCTTTCATTTTTCTGTTGTTGATGAAATTGGTTCGATTTTTTCAGAGAAAAATACGTCCTTCTTTCTCTTAATGACTTTAGGATTTTTTATCAGTCGTTGATTCCACCTCCAGGAAATCTCTTTGCGCTGAAGGACACATAGTATCTGTCAAACTGGACCCGTTATGTTGTTTCGTTTCAGGATGACCTGTCAAATTTGAAGAAAAAACGGGTCGTTTCGCCAAGATGTAGCACATCATCACCTTTTTCAATTTTTTATTTTATTTTTGTTTCTGCTACAGCCTCAATCAAGCTGGCTATAGCGCACATTATCTATAGCTCACTGTAATCTTTAGTATGCGTCTCATTATGACTCTTTTTGTCCAACACCATTCTGTAGGGCACAGAATAGGGTGGAGATATATATATTTATTGAGAATAGCGACAATAATCAGAGTTATTTTGAAAAGAGTGCTCAGCCACAGTGGGAGCGACATTTGTTATATTAAAAACAGGTTAAAAAAAAAAAACAGGCTTAAAACCACCTACAGATCTGTTTCATGCTTTTGCAGACTTCAGGGTGTAGTGAGCTTGTGCTACCAGTGTTGTATATATATGCTTGCTGGGGTTTTTCCGCGTTGCATGTGCTTCTCAGGTGTTTTTGGTTTTGTTCACTGACAAAAACTTCCATCTGTGTCTGCAATTGTTAACCATTTCTGTTCTAATATTTAAAGTTGCTAATTGTGGTTTACATAGTATAATGTATTTCTCTGTCAGGCATAGATTACATCTTTTTGAAATGTTATTGTATGGTGCTGCTCTTTTTAAGATTTTCCAAGATATGTTGTAGTCTGTGTTTTTATCTTTAAGTTTCCAAATGTATTTGCTCAGTTCTGTTTGGTTTTTGTATCTTTCTTTGTTGAATGATTGTTTATGGTTTGCATATCTGGTTTCGAATTGGTTTTCAGTGATACCTACATATGTTTCTTCTGCGTTCTCTGATGTTACAGCGGCTTGATACACAATGTTGTGAAAAGATCTCAGGTCTTAGAACCAGCTATCAGTCTCAATGGTCAGGTAATTAAAGTTTCCAAACAAGTGAAATTTTTGGGGGTTATTTTTGATAATAAGCTTTCTTTTTTGCCTCACATTAAGTACATTAAACAATCTTGCCAGTCAGGTTTGAATGTTTTGAAGGTTATTAGTCACACTGATTGGGGTGCAGACAAGCGAACTTTGTTGCGATTGTATCGGGCTTTGGCGCGACCAAAGTTAGATTATGGGTGTGTGGTATATGGTTCTGCACGAAAGTCTTACCTCAAAGCTCTTGATCCAATTCATCATCAAGGATTGCGGATTGCTCTGGGAGCACTTCGCACATCTCCAAAAGAGAGTTTGTATGTTGAATCTGGTGAACCCCCTCTGGAGCTAAGGAGGTTGCGTCTTTCCATGAATTACTACCTGAAACTGAGGGCTAATCCAGAAAACCCTGCCTATGATATTGTCATGAACCCGCCTTTTAGAGCCAAATATGACTTAAAGCCAAATGAGATTCCTCCACTGGGTATTCGTATTTTGCCCCATTTCGGGGCAGCTGGCATTGACCTTGATGCTGTTGATGACGGTCCATTACAGACTGATTTACCTCCTTGGAAAGTTGCCAATCCAGAGATTAATTTATATTTAACTCAATTTCGAAAGGAGGTCACCTCGAGTGCTGCATATAAACAACTTTATTTTGGGCAATGTGAACTTTATAAAGATTTTATCAAGATTTTTACTGATGGTTCTAAAAAAGATGAGAGGGCTGCAGCTGCCATTGTGTGTGATAACAATTTTCAAGAGCCTACTTTGTTAAGATTGCGGGATTGGTCATCAGTTTATACTGCTGAATTGAAGGCTTTAAATCTGGCCCTCAGTGGGGTGTCCAGATCAGATCAGAATGATTTCCTTATTTTATCGGATTCATTGTCGGCACTGTCGGCTTTGTCGACAAGAGAAGTGTCACATCCAGTTTTGGCTGATATTCATGATCTTCATAGTCGGCTTGTCTCTTCGGGAAAGCATATAGTTTTCTTGTGGGTCCCCAGTCACATGGGAATCTATGGTAACTCAGTGGTGGACAAAGCAGCCAAACAAGCTCTCGGTGCAAGTCTTTCCAGGAGGCATATGCAGTTTGTTCCTCACTCTGATTTACGTCATAAATCTAGTTTGTATTGTCGTGAACTGTGGCAGAGTGAATGGAGTAATCAAATTTATAATAAATTGTTTTAAAATTTGCCCAGATTTAACCAATCTTTTCCCATCGGTGGTACGTAACCGTAAAGAGGAGTCGGTTTTGTCACGGTTACATATTGGGCACAGCTATATAACACACAGTTGGATATTCAGAAGGGAAGACCCCCCATGGTGTGTTGCGTGTGACAGCTTGTTCAGTGTTAATCATTTTTTGACAGAATGTGCTGATTTGATGTGTATCAGAGAGAAGTTCTTTTCCACCAGTGATTTATCGGTTCTTTTTCGTGAGATTTCAGTAGATCTTATTTTTTCTTTTTGAAAGAGGTAAACTTATTTTATAAAATATAGGGTTTTAATAATGTGTACAGATGTCGAAGGAGTTGAAAAGATAATTGTGCTTTTGTCCTCATAAATTTTAAGCGATGGTTAATACTAGTGTGGGTATTTGTATCAAGAGACTCAGATATGATAGCTGAGGTCCTGATTTGGCTCCTAGTAGTCCGCTGGACCCTATAAACACTAACTAACTAACTAACTACACAATGTTGTTGTAAAGGCATTTGCCGCTTAGAGGACACTGTTCTTTTTTGGTACAGTTGCAAGATTTCCTTTCGTGACCCTCATTTCTCTCTGTGCTGCTTTTCATTTTATTTGCTGAATCAATGGCATTTTTAAGATTCGGCATACATGAATATGATAATTTGATGTTTTTGTTGAATATCTTAAATAATTTGTGGTCTTTTGGGAAAGATGATTTCAAGATTTTTAAAAAATTCTTTCCCTACGTTTGTTTTGACTCTTGCATCATATGGGGGTTGTACCATATGATTTTCCTTTTCCTGTTCTTTCTGCATCTGTTTGTATCATTGTCTGGATCGTATCGTAATTCATAATTGTAGCCACTTTTATGTAACTCCTCTTGGTATTCAGCTGTAGCATTGTTGAATACTGTTTCGTTACATGACAAATTGGATAGTCTTTTATTTATGCTTCCGAGTATTGTTTTCAGTATGGAGGGTGGGTGGTTGCTTTTGATATTTACATAAACAGGCGTATCATTTGGTTTTTAGTGTGGTTTATATGTATGTTGGTTGAGGTCTAACGTTATGTCTAAATAATTCACTATCTTTTTGTTTGCTTCTATGGTGATTTTTAAGTTTTGGTTGTGGAAAATTGTACACAATTCTTTTTTCTTATTTTATGGTGATTTTTAAGTTTTGGTTGTGGAAAATTGTACACAATTCTTTTTTCTTATTTTCAATATTCCTGGGTTGTCATTCAGAGCGGCAAAGCCGTCATTCCATGTACAGTCCAGTTTGTTTTCCAAGTTGTTTTTTTTTAAATATTGGACAACATGAATAGTCCGAAAAGTTCGCAAGTTTTGGCACCATCATATGATCCGATAGTAACATCAAAAGTTGAGTTCCTGCTTGTGTTCTTAATCCAGGTTTCATTTTTACTGTGCAGTAAAGTTTTCTTTGTGTGGAAAATGATTTCCATTTCTGACCCTGGTATTTCAGTGTACTTGTTGGCAAATTTTATAGCTTTAGTAGCTTTTCATCTATCGATGGGTAAAAATCTACTATGTCGAATGTTATAAAAACTGTATGTTCTTGTTTATTGAGTTTTTTTTAACCATTGTATGACTTCACATGTGTTTTTCCAGAGATTGAGTTTTCAGTGTTTTCTTTTATGTTTTTTATGGTTTTCTCCAAGATTTTTTAAAACTAATTTTCCCTAGTTCAGATTTGGAAGGGTTTATCAATCTACATGTTGGATCATTCAAGAAATTAGGTTTGTGGTCTTTAAGTGTAATAAAAGCTTCTCTAGCTGCTGTGGTCTCTACTCTATCACCTAGGTCCATTTGTTGTACAAGTTCCTTTTCTTTCTTTCTGATGTGATCATATGTAACCTTGTCAGCCTGTCTGTTAATTTTTTGAATATTTTTCTCAAGGAGTTTTGAGTACTCTTCAGGTTCTATTTTGTAGAAGTTGCTGGTTTTATCCGCCTTCACAAACATTTTTTTATCATTTTGAATTTGTTTAATTTCCTTTTCTAACGCTGTTTGGAATTCATTATTTGATTTTTTGAATTCTATGTTGGCTAACATTCTTTTCATTTTATCTTTAAATGTTTTCATTTCTTCAATGGCTGGTGGTACTCGCCATGATTTGAAGTCATATGTATTTTTATCTTCTTTTTTAGCATTGGAGTTTAAAAAGAAAAATGCTTTCCATCTCATATTGTTGATGAATTTTTCCGTCTGTCCTATCATTTTCTTCATGTAGCACTGGGGTTTAGCGGACGGAATGTTTTTAATGGATTGTTTGAAGTTGATTTTTTCCATTTTAAAATCTGCTGATTCAAAGTGCTCAAAATAACGCTGATTATTGTCGCTATTCTCTTAACCGCTCCCTACGTTGAGCACTTTGAATCAGCAGATTTTAAAATGGAAAAAATCAACTTCAAACAATCCATTTAAAACATTCCGTTCGCTAAACCCCAGTGCTACATGAAGAAAATGATAGGACAGACGGAAAAATTCATCAACAATATGAGATGGAAAGCATTCTTCTTTTTAAACCCCAATGCTAAAAATAGAAGATAAAAATACATATGACTTCAAATCATGGCGAGTACCACCAGCCACTGAAGAAATGAAACATTTGAAGATAAAATGAAAAGAATGTTAGCCAACATAGAATTCAAAAAATCAAATAATGAATTCCAAACAGCGTTAGAAAAGGAAATTAAACAAATTCAAAATGATAAAAACAATATTTGTGAAGGCGGATAAAACCAGCAACTTCTACAAAATAGAACCTGAAGAGTACTCAAAACTCCTTGACAAAAATATTCAAAAAAATTACAGAAAGGCTGACAAGGCTACATATGATCACATCAGAAAGAAAGAAAAGGAACCTGTACAAGTGGACCTAGGTGATAGAGTAGAGACCACAGCAGCTAGAGAAGCTTTTATTACACTTAAAGACCACAAACCTAATTTCTTGAATAATCCAACATGTAGATTGATAAACCCTCCCAAATCTGAACTAGGGAAAATTAGTTAAAAAAATCTTAGAGAAAACCATAAAAAACATAAAAGAAAACACTGAAAACTCAATCTCTGGAAAAACACATGTAAAGTCATACAATGGTTAAAAAAACTCAATAAACAAGAACATACAGTTTTTATAACATTCGACATAGTAGATTTTTACCCATCGATAGATGAAAAGCTACTTACTAAAGCTATAAAATTTGCCAACAAGTACACTGAAATACCAGGGTCAGAAATGGAAATCATTTTCCACACAAAGAAAACTTTACTGCACAGTAAAAATGAAACCTGGATTAAGAACACAAGCAGGAACTCAACTTTTGATGTTACAATGGGATCATATGATGGGGCCGAAACTTGCGAACTTGTCGGACTCGACTATTCATGTTGTCCAATATTTTAAAAAAACTTGGAAAACAAACTGGACTGTACAGGGATGACGGCCTTGCCGCTCTGAATGACAACCCCAGGAATATCGAAAATAAGAAAAAACAATTGTGTAAAATTTTCCACAACCAAAACTTAAAAATCACCACAGAAGCAAACAAAAAAAGATAGTGAATTATTTAGACATAACGTTAGACCTCAACCAACATACATATAAACCACACAAAAACCACACAAAAAAACAAATGATACGCCTGTTTATGTAAATATCAAAAGCAACCACCCACCCTCCGTACTGAAAACAATACCCAGAAGCATAAATAAAAGACTATCCAATTTGTCATGTAACGAAACAGTATTCAACAATGCTACAGCTAATACCAAGAGGCGTTACATTAAAGTGGCTACAATTATGAATTACGATACGATCCAGACAATGATACAAACAGATGCAGAAAGAACAGGAAAAGGAAAATCATATGGTACAATCCCCCATATGATGCAAGAGTAAACAAAAAACGTAGGTAAAGATTTTTTTAAATCTTGACATCATCTTTCCCAAAAGACCACAAATTATTTAAGATATCCAACAAAACAACATCAAATCATCATATTCATGTGTGCCGAATCTTAAAAATGCCATTGATTCAGCAAATAAAATGAAAAGCAGCACAGAGAAAAATGAGGGTCACGAAAGGAAATCTTGCAACTGTACCAAAAAAGAACAGTGTCCCCTAAGCGGCAAATGCCTATACCACAACATTGTGTATCAAGCCACTGTAATATCAGAGAACGCAGAAGAAACATATGTAGGCATCACTGAAAACCAATTCAAAACCAGATATGCAAACCATAAACAATCATTCAACAAAGAAAGATACAAAAACCAAACAGAACTGAGCAAATACATTTGGAAACTTAAAGATATAAACACAGACTACAACATATCTTGGAAAATCTTAAAAAGAGCAGCACCATACAATAACATTTCAAAAAGATGTAATCTATGCCTGACAGAGAAATACATTATACTATGCAAACCACAATTAGCAACTTTAAATATTAGAACAGAAATGGTTAACAATTGCAGACACAGATGGAAGTTTTTGTCAGTGAACAAAACCAAAAATACCTGAGAAGCACAAGCATGCAACACGGGGAAAAAAAACAGCAAGCTATATATATACAACACTGGCAGCACAAGCTCACTACACACCCTGAAGACTGCAAAAGCATGAAACAGATCTGTAGGTGGTTTTAAGCCTGTTTTTTTAACCTGTTTTTAATATAACAATATATATAATATATATAGAATTATAAACAAAGCTTGCTCTTATGTCTTAGATTGAAGAAATAGGGGGAGATACGCATACATATCTGCAGTGGTAGATGATTCTGCCTAACTAACAGTATGTGCTTAAGTGGTGAATGGGGAAAAATAAAATAAAATAAATGCTTCTCAAAATGAGCCTTCAGCAAGCTTATATTCTCCAAGGGGAGAGAGACATCCTCCAATAGGGAGGGAAACTCACTAACATATAACTCCTGGTCATATACCGATATTTCGAAACTTGGTTGTTTCTCCTCAGTGACCGCGGAAAGTGGTAATTTGACTCCTCTGCCTTTTCGGTTTTAAGAAGAATGCAATCCCAGAAAAGACTGGTGTGCAATACCGTAGTATGTTTGTTGAGTTTTCAAAAAACCAACCAAAGGTGCCATCTAAGAAGCAAAAGAAAATCATGAAAGAGCAAAACAAGCTACATTTTCTTGTGAAAAGTAGAAAATATAAAAAGATATCCTCTTAAGACACAAGTGCTGAGGGCCAGTTCTTGGAATGAATCCGCAAGGGACTAAAATACAACTGTCAACAAACTAATAAATTCCAAGGATAAGTACCGAGACTCGGTACTTATCCTTGGAATTTATTTTTTTATATATAATATATAATATAATATATATAATATATATATATATACATACATACATACATACATACATACCAAGACCATCTTGTAGGGTACAGGGAGGAGGTACGTGTATCTCCACATGACTCCCTGCCCTACATCATTACATGGGGGGCGCAGTGAAGAGTTGACATGTATCTCACCATGTCCAACACCATCCTGCAGGGCACAGTGGAGGATTGATACGTAACTTCCCATGACTCCCCGTCCAACATCATCTCGTAAGGTACAATGGCAGGGTGGGCATGTTTCTTGTTATCCTGCAAGTAACATGGCGGTTGGACATATGTATCTAACCATGACACCCGGTCCCAAACCCCCCTGAATGGGTACTATGGTGGGTTAATGTCCTGGAGACAGGCTAAAGAATTCGTGGACACGACAAAGTCCAGGACTGGACAGGTGATTTACAGCTCTGCCCTGTTGCGCGTGACTTAGAGCTGAAGAGATCCCTGATAGTACAGAGGTCTATAAGTGACACCGCACATCACATGACTCAGAGCTGAAGAGATCCCTGGTCGTACAGTGTACTAGCGACACCACCATCACATGACTCGGAGCTGAAGAGATCCCTGGTCGTACAGTGTATTAGTGACACCACCATCACATGACTCAGAGCTGAAGAGATCCCTGGTCGTACAGTGTACTAGTGACACCACCATCACATGACTCGGCTGAAGAGATCCCTGGTCGTACAGTGTATTAGTGACACCACCATCACATGACTCAGCTGAAGAGATCCCTGGTCGTACAGTGTATTGGTGACACCACCATCACATGACTCAGAGCTGAAGAGATCCCTGGTCGTACAGTGTATTAGTGACTCCACCATCACATGACTCAGCTGAAGAGATCCCTGGTCGTACAGTGTACTAGTGACACCACCATCACATGACTCAGCTGAAGAGATCCCTGGCAGTACAGAAGTCTGTTAATGACCCCGCACATCATAACATGAGACACCATGAACAAAGCTTTGCCGAATGAATGAATGTGTGTGTGTGTGTGTGTGTGTGTGTGTGTGCGCGCGTGCGTGTGCGAACTTGTGTATGCGATGTGTGTGTGTGTGTGAGAGAGGGAGAGAATGTGTGTATGCGTGAAAACGTGTACACGGGGTGTGTGCGTGCGTGCGTGTGCGTGCGTGCGTGCGTGCGTGTGTGTGTGTGTGTGTGTGTGTGTGTGTGTGTGTGTGTGTGTGTGTGTGTGTGTGTGTGCAAGAATATGTGTGTGTGTGTGTGTGCGCGTGAAAACTTCTGCACGCGGTGAGAGAGAGAGAGAGTGTGTGCGTGCGTGAAAACTTGTACATGCGGTGTGTGTGTGTGTGTGTGTTGGAGAGAGAGCGAACGAGCGAGTTTATGTGCGTGCGTGCATGTGTGCGTGTGTATTTGAGAGAGAAAGAGAGAGAGAGGATCTCCTGTATAATTATGTTAACCCACCAACTTGCACCATTGCTATCCACATTATTTGTCCAGTATTTTCACGCTTGTCAAAATACTTCTTCGTAATTAACGTTCTCATGGGTTTTTTTTCTTTTACACGAATTATATACATACTCTGAAGTGGGTCTAATTCTTTCTTATATATGAATTATATATTACCATCACTCTGAATTAAAACAAATTGGGATTTAAAAGCTGTGACTCTTACTTAACAAGTGTCGTTTTTGTACTGTTTATTTGAAAACACGCGCCAGGATGTAGCCGTTGACATCTGACTATAAAGCCGTGGATAGCGACAAGCGGTATGAAGCTGACCCTGCCAAAGACGAAAGGCAACAACACATGTACAAATGTACCTGGATATCAGTCTTTGGACTTTGAGGAGGCAGACTGCTTATCAGTCACCGGATGATCAGGGAATTAACTATATAACATACTATGTAATCGGATATCGATCTTTGGGTGGTGATGAAATAGACTGCGATACATGTAAACCTGGGTCTCAGTTTTAGATGGGAAGAAGAAAGCGGACGAAAACGCTGGTAACGGTACCTTGATGTCAGTCATTGAACAGTGAAAAGTAGGTTACATGTCAAGTACCTTGATAGTAGTTTCTGAACAAGGAAACACAGGCAACAGGGTCTGTACATCAGGCTTTGAATAACGGAAAACAGTCCACAATACATGTGGGCCTCGTATACCTTGATATCAGTCTCGCCGAGGAGTAATAAACAGCCTGTACAGTATATGGTAGGTTCCTTGATATCATGCCCTGAATAGCGTGAAGCATGCTTTACAAGACATGTAATGTATCGTGATGTTGGTATCAATAGTGATAAACAGCATATGCTCAGTTTTAGACACTGAACATTGAGAAACAGGCTGTACAATACACGTAATATTCCTTGTCTTTGAAATGTGAGAAACAGCTCGTACTCTTATCTGTACACTATGTGATATCAGTGTTTGGATACATTATATGTGAGGGGAACACGGGGCTCAGTGGGCCCCTAAGCTTTGACGTCACACGGCCTCAAGCTGTCAACTGTATGAAGACTTCAGGTCGATGGAAACGTCACACACAACTGAATCACACACCTCACATTCATCGTTTCTGTTTGCAGCATCACAAGTTCAAATCAAAGAAATGAAAAGGAAAAAAAACGAGATTCACGTGTGAGCATGCAACGTTTTGGCTGAACTGCACCTGCGTTATTTTTATCGGGAAAAAAAATGAAAACGCGGTAATCATTATATCGAAACACTTGATCATTTGCCTCTGTCAAAAGTTGCTTTTTTACAAATATGTATGACGTCCTGTGGCTGCAGTACTGTCTTTATTAGAATTTTTTTTAAAAGACACAGGAAAGAATGTTGACAATGAGGACAATGTATTGTGAAGGTCATGTGTTACACGGTAGGACAGACCCCCTGGGGTGGACATGGCATGGACTTGATTGACCTGTCGGGCTCAGACTGTAGCGGAGCTGTCTGGCCCAACTGTAAATCGGATGTCACGCGTTGCTCACCGGTAAAAGTCACAAACGTAGCCTCCGCCTTCACAATCTGCACAGTTCTCTTGGCTCCATTGCAGACGTCGTTCACACTGACCCCATTCTTCATGTGGTGGGTGAACGTGGTTCTCCTCACGAAAAGACCGGAGTAATCTGCAGCAGTGCCATATTCTGCAGTGGTCTTTAGCATCTGTAATCTGCAGAGCAGTGCCATCTTCTGCAGTGGTCTTTAGCATCTGTAATCTGCAGCAGTGCCATCTTCTGCAGTGGTCTTTGGCATCTGTAATCTGCAGCAGTGCCATCTTCTGCAGTGGTCTTTGGCATCTGTAATCTGCAGCAGTGCCATCTTCTGCAGTGGTCTTTGGCATCTGTAATCTGCAGCAGTGTCATCTTTTGCAGTGGTCTTTAGCATCTGTAATCTGCTGCAGTGCCATCTTCTGCAGTGGTCTTTGGCATCTGTAATCTGCAGCAGTGCCATCTTCTGCAGTGGTCTTTGGCATCTGTAATCTGCTGCAGTGCCATCTTCTGCAGTGGTCTTTGGCATCTGTAATCTGCAGCAGTGCCATCTTCTGCAGTGGTCTTTAGCATCTGTAATCTGCAGCAGTGCCATCTTCTGCAGTGGTCTTTAGCATCTGTAATCTGCAGCAGTGCCATCTTCTGCAGTGGTCTTTAGCATCGGTACTTCACCCTGGCATATTTTGTTCACTCGCGTTTCCATTCATTTCAGGTTTGTCATGGACATATGTTCTTCTGTCTTTTATTTCAATATCTCTTACCTTTCCCTGACCTCTTTCCTTAAATGTTCACTCACTCTGTTTTGTCGTTACTGATCCAGCTTTGTTAAAGACCTTTTTGTTTCTGTTTTGGCGGCTATATGTAGACACTCGAGGTCTGACCAGCGCGGTTGGGCTAATGCGTAGTTCAGACATCTGCTAAGTCGTAGCCACGAGACCATCTTCTTCAGTTCTCTCATCTTAGTTGTTAATTCATTTATCCATCAGCTTAAAAGCATGCGTAGTGTGGTCTCAAAACTTAGCGGATAGCGTGAAGCGTATATATATGCCTGAGGTGCAGACAATGGGACAAGACAGGTCGTTCTGTGGAACACGATGAGGCGTCTGTTGAAACAAACGTTTTCTCACCTTGGCGTCACACGTGACGGTTATACCATTCACGCAGAAACCAGTCATCAAAAATCCAAACTTGTATTTGCAACAAATACGGACAAGCGAGAGAGTAACCGCAGCACTGTTATTCTTAATTGCTGAAACCTTAAGGGGGTGACAAAATGAACATTACACAAGAATTCATCGATAAAAATGACATGCAAATTCTCTTCTCAACACCATTCCCCCCCCCCCCCCCCCCACCCCCCCCCCCCCCGGACCACTCAATTCAGGAAGTTACGGCTCTTACAAGCGTCCATTCGCGCAAACTTACCGTAACTATCTTTATGCCGGTATTTTCCACAACACATCCCTCCTCCCACCACTGTCCCATCTTATGCCACAGGCCCGTCATGCCCCGTGTTCCCTTATTTACCGTGATATTATCAATCTTTGTTAAGTAAGAAATCGGTTCTACAATACATATCATATACCTTGATATCAGTTTTGACTAGTGATAAACCGGCTATTATGCATGCAACACAGCAAATGTTTGCCGATGTTCATTATGTTTTCGGGGGGGGGGGGGGGGGGGGGGGGGGGGGGGGTGACATAGATATATATAGGATTAATGTATTTCTACATGCGGATTGCATGTGCTTGTAAAATGTGTTTTGATTTAGGTTTGTTTGATTTCTTTCCGTTTCAGCGATTCTTTCAAAGTAAGAGAGACCAGTCCTGTTGTGTAACAGTCATATCTTAAGGTGAGAGAAAGTTTAGCACAGGCAGAGTCAAACTGATGGATATTCTGTTTTGCTTGTTTCTGTGTTGGCAAGTCAACATTGATCGTATTTGATTCATCCAGCTTGGTTAAGTTGTTGATAAATTACGCTTTATTCATTGTTATCGCCCATATCTTCCGCTGTTACTTATGCTGTGATGATGGTGATGATGATTAGGATAATTGTTGTTGTTGTTGCTGCTGCTGCCGTTGCTGTATGATTATGAATTAACGGTGACCATCATAATAACAATACTACTTGTTGCTGCTTCTGTTCTCGTTCATGGTGTTTTTATGGTTGTTGTTACAATGATTGCGGGGGAAATGACTTGTCAGTTCAGACTGAATTTCATCAAGGGACGTCACGCACAGCTGATTACGTCATATACGTTACAACGCAACTGCTAGGCTACGAGACTACTGTGCACAGAGCTGACAGCCACTGAATACATCAGTCTCTAAACATAGATAAATAAATGAACAGATAAACAAATAATCTTTAATTTCAGCGAAAGGGTGCCATGGAGCATACTTGACGCAAGTCTGTCCTAACATTTACGCCAGTACTGATCAGGTCAGATCAATAGGAAGATGATATCAGTGTTTGACGAGAGAGAGAGGACATTAACTATCCGGACAGAGGTCCAACAATTGTGCACAACTGGAAATAATGTCAGAGATCCCGAATAAACTGACATTCTCCGTGACGGGAGGCAGCAAAGCCAGCGGACGTCGGTCCAAGAAGACGCTCGTTCTGCACTACTGGAACTAAGCCTGAGATTCCGATTGGATTGACATTGTAGGTACAGTCCGTCAGCTGTTCTTTTTCAGGTTCCGTCGTGGTTTCACTGATTTTTTGTTTGTTTTTTGTTTGTTTCTGAGGGAGAAGCTGAGGGAGGGGGGTGGGGAGGAGGGGAGGGGGACCGGACTGAGGTCCCCCCCCCCCCTGCCCCCCCTCAACAAGAGAACTTCACAAACTGTTTTGTGAAGCACACAGCAGGCGCAAAAATGAGAACTCTATTTTTCACTACTTACAGAAAATAAGGCGGCGTTGTATATGTTGTTCCATCTGGCAGATTCTGGACACTAAGCAATACAAACAAAAAAAAAAAACAACAACAAAAAATCCCACGGGAAAAGTGCCGGGAAGCAACTCTTACTAGGCGAAGTCGGTTGTTGGTAAGTTGTCTTGGATTCCTACGGACACTGTAAGCATGGGAGACGGTTCTGCGCACAAGTGTTACTTCTGTCTGGCAGCGACATGTTGGGTGGATTGTGTACACAGCGACGGTTTTACCAGTGTATGCAAAAAGACTAAGTTGTGACTGAATTGACCAATATCTGTCTGTGATCAGCTAGGGTGACGTCATGTGCGTGCGTGCGTGGTGTGTGTGTGTGTGTGTGTGTGTGTGTGTGTGTGTGTGTGTGTGTGTGTGTGTGTGTGTGTGTGCGTGCGTGCGTGCGCGTGTGAACAAGAAAAAGTAGACTTTTTTTTTTGCTGTGAAAGCCGCGAAAGCTTATTAGACACAGACTCTAACAGACTAACAGGGAACGTTCTGAAAATGTTACGTTCAGAAACGTGTCGTATTTCTAATTATTCAGTACTCTTCTATCAAAACATTAATGTATGTATTTTGTAACAACAGTCAGTTGATCTTCACTTTTAATACTCTACTCACTGTGTCCTTTTCCTTCTCAAAACCAGCGTGTGTGTGTGTGAGGAGAGAGAGAGAGAGAGAGAGAGAGAGAGAGAGAGAGAGAGAGAGAGAGGAGAGAGAGCGCACGCGCGTGTGCGCACGCTATGTCCATGTGAAATGATCGATGATGATGCTAATGGCGGATGCATTGATTCTTTACGCCGTTCATATTTTAAGCTGACATTGATGTCGGGTGGTGATTGAATTTCAAACAAGGTAAACAGACAACCAGTGGAGTCGTTGTTAGTACATAGGTGCCACATTGATGTCGGGTGGTGATTGAATTTCAAACAAGGTAAACAGACAACCAGTGGAGTCGTTGTTAGTACATAGGGGCTGCACCGTGCAATACTGTTCCCACTAATGTAGTTTGTTGTTGTTGTTGATTTGAGCTTACGTTGACAATGAACCATATAAACTATGTGCAATAACCTATTTTTAGACCGGATTATTTTACACCCATTATCCTCTTTTGTGTGTTGATCTGATGATGATTATTGCTTGTTTTAAGTGCTTTCACGTATTTTTATTTTGTGTCATAAGATCACAAACTACTGGTTGATTTGTATCTTTAACGTGTGTGTGTGTGTGGACTGAAAAACGTCACAAACGGTGATCTCGTCAAATCTTATGAGGATTTTGAGGTAACTGAAGAGACGTCACAGTCCGTGATCTCCTCGTCTACCATTTTACAATGCCCCCTTCCCACCTAATTCCACATACATAGGGATCACGGCAAACCATTTTAAAACCAGATATGCAAACCATAAACAGTCCTTCAAAAATGAAAAATATAAAAACCAAACAGAATTAAGTAAATATATTTGGAAGTTTAAAGATAAGAAAATAGATTACAACATATCATGGAAAATTATAAAAGAGCAACACCATACAACAACTTGCTTGCCTAAGTATATATTTTGTTGAATACATATTTTTGCCATAACCAAATTCGGTTTAAAGAAAACATTTGTCAAAGGTTTGTCAAAAGCGGTGGAAAACTTCATCAGTTAGTGATTTGATCTTGTCAGTCATGTTTCCTTATGTAAAAGTGAACCTCTTTGTCAAAAATGACAGGGTTCAGGAGAGAGGCCAGGCGGGATCCGCGAATCACGCACTCACTAACACATAAATCTTTTTATTGCCCTAACAGACATCCATACTGGTGCACACACACTACCTAGTGTGGACTAAAGAAATGAAGTTCCCTAACATCAACGAACTAACAAAAGGGATACAACTATTGTAGGCGAGTGTAATCGAGACAGCAAGAGACAGCCTAAGCAATACAGGATAGCCCTGTTACTGATTATTCAAAGAACCCTATATTCTAGTGTATCAATCCACCAATACACAATATCACATCAGTTTCCTTAAACAGAACTACTACAGAATCGCGACGCAGACGACCGAACGCCTTACACTGAACCGCGATAACCAATGGGATGGTCACGGAAGAGGGACACCAATCTCCTACCTAGCTCACCTTCATACTTTTAAAGTTGTCAGGGGTACAGCCAAATCTGCCAAATGTCGACCACCGACACAAGCGCTGGTATGGGCGAGCTGAAAGAGAAACGTATGCACTAGTCCCCCGAATCAAGACCACCCTGTACACCAAAACAAAACCAACCACCTACTTATACTAACAACAGACGGAAAGCGGTACACACGGAATGGACGGAAAAGAACACGCAACTAACAGAAACTACATAATCCGGCGGAACGCAAGGCGGCGGACGAGTGCGGAGCTGTCATGGGCAGGCACTCCCCTTCCCCCCCCCCCCCCCCCCCCCCCCCCCCCCCCCCCCCCCCAACACTCCAGGTGCCGAAACGCTCCTGAGTAGGACCCCTTCAATTCTAGGGCCTAACCCAACCAACCTCCCACAGCTAGACTAACAGAAAGATAGACAGAGAGCTCTCCCCATGTCCGTCAGCAGTTGAGGCAACAGCGGAATTATCTGCCCCTCCCGGCATCTCCACCAAAATTGTCAAAAATGACAGGGTTCAGGAGAGGGGCCAGGCGGGATCCGCGAATCGCCACGCACTTACGGACAAACACAAGGAGGCAAAGGTAAACAACTAATACAACACTTTATTACATATAGACAAGCACCAACAAAAAAATCAATCACACTCTGTGGGAAAGGGCCATACAGAAGAATAAAGAAAAAAATAAAAGAAAGACAGAAGGAAAAGTAGAGGGGAGGAAAATGAAAGTCAGGAAATAGTGCCTATAGAGAAAACTGAGCTACCTATACGGGTAACAAGCAAAACACACTCCCAAAAGAAAATATAATCTGATAAATCAAAACACACCGACCCTTGGGACTTCCCCCACTCTTACCACCTCCTCTATACCCAACCTAAAACGCTACCACCCCATTCAACCCAAAGATAAGAGGAGGGACATTCCTAACATAAAGGACCTACTACACAACACACACACACAACCAATGTCAATGCCTGATCAAGAAGTGGCTCGCAGGCCAAGATGTGACTACCTCTCCAAGAGGCAGCAGAATCCAGAAAAAAAAAACCACAAAAAACAAAAAAAACAAAAAAAAAACGAGAAAACTCTATCTCGGCACACTAGGGTATGTGCTACAAAATGTCACAGCCAATATTTCCTCTTCATCTGGCGGAGTTACACATTGGCACCAACAGAAAAAGGGATCGAGCAAGGTCTCTCAACGGGGTACCGAGCCTTAGCTACAAGTCCAGAGAGTCGAGCTATTGGTGACAATGTCACGGAATCACACCTGCATGGGATAGGGGAGACAGGCCACACTCACTCTAGCAACAATCACGGGACACACACAACACACAAATGGACTCGCCGTGAGAGCGGAGAAAAAGTGTCCCAGCAATGCCACTGAAGGCTCAGAGACGAGGCTCGCTGCAAGGTGGTCCGGCAGGAACTCTCCTCCTGATGGCGACCTCAGCGGTTGGAAAAGCCTCGAGCAGGCACCCTGGGGACACAGTTGATCTCGGCCGAAGTTAGGTCAACGGCCCCTCACTCTCGGGACGGAAAGATGAAGGAAAGGTGGAAGGTGACCAAAAGGTTGGGATGAAGCACCAGCAGGACGGTGACGAAACAAAACTCTGCAAGCCAATCATGCTTTGTATGTAGTTCTGGAATATGGAGCTGTGTGGGGTGTCTTATGTGACTATGCTAGGAGAGGTAAGCACTGTCAACCCCCTCCCTCCTTGCTAACTTGCTAGGCTTTACAGGGAAGATCCCTAATTTGCTAAGTGTTGATTATTCTTTTTTTTTCCTTTCTCCTAATAAATTCTACTATAAGTCCAAAACCCTCATCTGCTTACAAAGTAAGGGACTGCCATCAATAAAAGGAAACAATTACGGGGAAATGATATCCAAACTCAGCCTCTGTAATTCTTCTTTTCCCCTTATTTCCGGAGGAAGGATCACAGGTTGACATTACACTATACACAAAGGAAAACAACTGCGCAAACATGTGAAACCAATATTTGTTCACAACTTTGAGGTTGACCAGAAATCACAGCGGGGCAGAAAGTTTACGCCAGTTCCGTAATTCAGCAAAATTCCTGAATCAAAACTCACATCTACAACGCACACTAATTAACTGTCTCGCCAATGATTATCAAAATTTATGCTCATCAGCAAAACCATGCGACATATACACATCAAAAATTGTGCAATAACATAATCCTACCTGAATCAAACAATTCAACATGTAATATTCAATACCCAAATATCTTCATGCACACCTCCCTTCCCCCACCCCACATATTTGCACAGATGAACAGGGAACACAACACAGACAAGGAGAGTGCTGATGGGGGAACGCGAGCGCCGCCCGAGAATTTAGTGGCCTCCGCACGCGACTGGATGCACACCGCGCGCTCACGACCAAAACCTGACAAAACAAACACGTAGCTGGGATCTATGGCCCCGTGGCAAGCGCAAATATACTGTACATAAAAAAACTACCATGGAAGATTTCGGCTCGCCTACAGATTTCACACACCTATCATCGAACTGTGGGTATTCACGTAACCAGGCCAACTGTGCGGTCACGTCTCTCAGTTAAAAACTAAAAGGGTAAAACAAAAACAAAACAAAAAAAAAACCCTTTACACTGACTACGGCTTGACACCAAGCCATACTATGACGGAACCAACACCACTTTGGTCCCCAGAACTTTCAAAATAAACGGACTTACAATTCGCAATAACTGGGGTTTTGAGAGAATAACGCGCATTTTATGATATGAACCGTACACGCCCAGTCACCTGCTAAGGGCTATGACGAGTGCCTCAAATTCCCAGACTTCCTACGAAAAATACACATTCTGAACCAACAGCAAACCACACGGAACAATACTGTACCAGCAGTTTGTGAGCGGGACGGAGAGGGTATGGTGGAACACCTAGTGTCTCCTGTCTCGACCCAGGCGAAGGGCAGGCAGGCGGGCACCAAATTTATGTCACAACGAAGTGACAGGATTCTCATAAGGATCCCACCGAAGGGGTCCGCCAAACCAGGGATGGTTTCAGGAAGCACAGAAGTTGGAACCCCACGGACTGCACGTGCAACTAAAAAAACAACAAAAAAAAACCCTACTTGTGTGGAGGGAAAACTTGATTTCACTCTAAAAAGAAAAAAACGACCCAGTTACAAAAACACACACACAAAAACAAACAAACATGAAGAACGTGGAGGGGTGATGAGGAAGGACGGTCCACGGGCGGCTCACACATCCTAAGAATAGAAGAGTAGGGAAACACACACACACACACACACAGAACTCGGGGTTGCAAAAAGCACGGCTTCACACTCTAAAAGACGGGGCTCCCAAAGGGATAGAAGGAAAAAGTTAGTGAAATCAACGATAAACCACTATAGAGACCCGATCCTTAGGAATAAAAAGGAATATGAAGGAGTACGGAAAGTATAGAACGTATCCAAGAGTGACTAAGGAACTATAAAACCATTAACAGAAGCGAACTCTAGTTTCCCTACGTTAACCTATCAAGAGAGAGTTCAAAAGCTGAGCCGTCCGTGACACTCTTCGTAAGATTTATATTGTTCCTTGTATGCTAGTGCGGGGCGTTATAAACCTCATTACAAATATTTATGATAATGCCCCTTCGACCGGTTGACTGTGTGATATTTTTTTCTCTCTGGACTGGTCTGAACTGTCAATAATCAGTGTCGCCCGTGTGAAATGCATTGATGTTTCTCCTAAATCCTGTTGTGTTGTTTTATTTTCGTGGCTGCAATTTCTAACTCGTGACGAAAAACAAAAAAAAACATGAATATACAGTCATCTGTCACACTGAAATTCAGATTTGGTTTATATGTCCATTTTTTTTCACAATGTCATTAAACAAAAAAAAATTCCCAATATCTTGATGTTCTACTAGTTTACTCCAACCTTATTTGTTATTGTTACCATGTTCCGGAGTTGTTTCCTCTCTTCAAGACAAGGCAAATGAGGGCTGTTGGGTTGGCGAGTCACATCATCACGTCTTTTGTTCAATTTTGTGCCAACGGATGGTTTATCCCATAATCTGAACGCGAGGTCAGAAACTTTTTCAAACGAGGACGTCGAATGGATTTTGAATGGCTGGTGGTTGTCAGTGTGGGCGAAACAGGTCAGTGCTGACCAAGCACTGACCACATGCAGATGCAAAAGGGAGGTGCGTTGATTGAGTTGGTAGCTGGGGGTCGGCTGACCGCATGATGTCGTTTTTTTTGTTTGTTGAAGTGGCGGCATTTTGGAGGAGCGAGGATGTGTCTGCGTGTATGTACCCCCCCCCCCCCCCCTCCCGCCCTCTCAAAATTGTAATCACTGGAAACTATGTTGTTGTAGATGGTGCAAATATTGTGCAATAAAATTATTCAAGATCTCTCTCTGTGCCTGACTCGCTCTTTCTCTGCGTGTGTGCGCGCGCGGGTGTGTATGTGCGTGCGTGCGTGCGTGCGCGCGGCGCGTGCGTGCGTGCGTGTGTGTGTGTGTTGTGGGGTGCGTGCTTGCGGTGTGTGTGTGTTGTGTTGTGTACGTCTGTTGCACGTCATGTGTGAGTACGAGTATGCAAGCATGATCTGCACGTATTGACCAGAACACACACTCACACACACACACACACACACACACACACACACACACACACACACACTATTTTGAACCCGTTGAATGGTCTGCTTCAAATGCGATCGTCACAATGATCAGCGTGCTATCTGCATGTCAGCTTATCTGTGCCAGGGAATGTACATCAACGGAAGACTCGCCGATCGTATGTCAAACCCCATACAAACGCTGTAGCTACTTGGATATAAATGTCTAATTATAACCGGACATGGCCGAACAAAGAACAATGGTGAGGGGGGAGAAGAAGACGGTGGGGGACAGAGGAGGGGGGGGGGGCAGTGATGTGGTCCCTCCTCTTTGAGTTCCGTCGATGTTTTTCTCTGCTTCTATTACACACAGCTTGATGATTAATTATCTCTTCAGTGCAGTACGATTCCTTACCCACCATTTCCTTTGTCTCCTTCCCCACCCCACTCCCGCCAGCCTCTTCTACCCCTTATCTTCTAGATTACGAAGGAGAGAGAGTATAATATCCTTTGAAGCTAAACATCACGTAAAGAAGAAAAACAAAATGGTGGAAAAGGTTGGAATACATGAAGTATTATTTCTCGGTGATCTCATCACGTTCCAATAACTGTCTTTGGAGGTATGCACTTGGAGCAGAATTCAAGGTTGGAATACATGAAGTATTATTTCTCGGCGATCTCATCACGTTCCAGTAACTGTCTTTGGAGGTATGCACTTGGAGCAGAATTCCAGCCTCATCAGACTCTCAAGACTTTCTTCTCCGCGTGCCACAAAAGTTTCATTCATGAGTCATAATGGAAAATTCGATTCAATTCATGTTCTTTACAGCCCCGCCGGCCCCGAAAGGGGTCATATCAGGCTAACACCTGTCATAAATGACCACCATCACTTGCTTGATGGCAACACTCTGGCCTCGACGTCTTCACAGCAAATGATCATGTGCATTCCCGTCACTTTAAAGTACGTGTTGCAAAGTCATATTCATCTGAGAGTGAAAGTATCCATGACAACGAAACTAGAAAACCGTCAGGCAAAAAAAAAAAAAAAAATTAAATAATAAAATAAAAATAAATAAATAACCTCGTTTCAGATTCCTCATTCCACTGAAAATTGTATCTGAACGTTGATGACATCCAAATTTTCCAGAAAAATTGATGAATACATCTTGCTCTGAGGTGAATCTGAAATGCTCCCCCCTCCATTCCCACCTGTCACTTTCCTCTCTTCTCTTCTTCTCCCTTCCCGTCCTCGTCTCTCCTCTCTCCTTTGCCCCTCGTTTAGTTTGTTATTCATGTGGCAGCCTCAAGAACTTCTCTGATTAGCTCTGTTCTCTCTGTCAGTACGCACTGGCATCTTATCTTAGTGAAAAGTTCATCCCAAATGTGCATCCTCAGCAAAATGACGCACATGTGACGTTTTATCTCCCCCCCCCCCCCCCCCCCCCCCCCCCCCCCCCCCCAAATAAAATTGATTTTTTTTTTAATGAAGCGTCTAATTTTGATCGATTTTTGCAACTACATGTATGTAACATTGCAATTGGTTCCCATAAATCTGTTCGTGAAACAAGACAGATCTGTTTCATTTGCTGCTTTAATGCTGCTTGACCCAGCTGCTTGATAATAAACCACATTGTCTGACTTAGCTATCCTCTTGAAAACACACACACACACACACACACACACACACGCGCGCGCGCGCGGGCGCGTGCGTGCGTGCGTGCGCGTGTGTGTGTGTGTGTGTGTGTGTGTGTGTGTGTGTGTGTGTGTGTGTGTGTGTGTGTGTATGGCTTGTATTAGTCCTGTATTTCGTAAAACATCTTTTTTATATTTCCACCTTGATTGGTAGATATTGCATGAAATGGCGTAATCTGGGCAAAACGTAATTATAACAAACAAACAAAAATTGTTACAATATTTTCATAATCATTTAACATGTATTTATCAATGTGTAAAGTAAGAATTGCAAGTGAAGTAAGAATTGCAAGTGACAACAATTTCTCTAAGAGTATGTCAGTTTTGTAGAATTGAAAATGTTAATCGCAGATGTATGGTTGAACTCGGTGACATCTTTAACGTTGGTAATGGCTGGAAAGGTGTTGGCAGTGTCTGTCGTTCTGCCATCTTTGGCTATGTTAGCACTTAGGATTACCGAGAAAATACCAAAGTTGAATTTGCTACGGACACAAAAAGACTAACGGTCACACAAATGAACAACAGAAACTGTGTAATCACATTGACTCATTTTATCCTTGTGTTAAAACAACACCCATGCGCGCGCACACACTCACACATACGCATATACAGAGGTCATGTAATCTTTAACAATGTGATTGTCATCGCGTACTAAATAGTACTTATAAGGTATTCATAACTACATCCTCAATACTCTTCCTTACTATGATTTATATGGCATACTTACTGTACTTATAAGGTACAGTAACCATATCAACAATATTCACCCTACTGTATATTCCCACATTCAGTCTCTTTCATTCAGTTTCTCTCACATCCATGAATACTGAGAGACTAAAGAAGAAATCACGTGAACGTCAATTGTTTCGTCTTGCAAGTCTTGAAAAAGTGTGTGTGTGTGTGTGTGTGTGTGTGTGTGTGTGTGTGTGTGTGTGTGGTGTGTGTGTGAGAGAGAGAGAGAGAGAGAAGAGAGAGAGAGAGAGAGAAGACAGACAGACAGACAGACAGACAGACAGACAGACAGACAGACGAGGGGGGGGGGGGGGGGAGACATGTGAACAGATCGGAACATATTTTTGGACAACCGGGGAACATCAGATTAAACTTCTGACTGGATGTTACCCTGGAACTATGCATGTCGTTTGGGCACGGAACATGCGCACGCGCGTTTGACAATTTCCATTTTAAAGGAACTCATTGTTTGAGCCTTGGCTGGACACGTGTTTCAGACCTGTAACTCCTCTTCAGCCAGCCCAGCAAATGACAGGAGAGTGCTGGGGCCACAGAGAACCAACAAAGTCATCAAGAAGAAGCTTGCTGAAAATGTTAGCTTTCAACACCCTTCTGTTGGACTTTTCCGTAAGGCTATCCATGATGATTGAAATAGAACAAAATAATAGAAACACTTGATCGTAGATTTTGTAGAATGCTGAAAATTGGGAAAGAAATAAACACTGTGCCAAACTGTGGATTTAAAAGCAATTTAAAAAAAACGAATGCAAAAAGGAAGGTAACTCTTCGTATGTAAGGCTTATTTAGGCGACCTCAATGACTTGGTCAGGCTGAGCGAACTTTCAGCAGGGTGAGATACGTACATACAGCTAGCAATTTGTCTCTCCGTCAGGACAAAAACTTGTCACAGTTTGAGTTAGCTGCATGATGTTTGACGTTCATACTCGGCAAAATCGGGGGGGGGGGGGGGGGGGAGGGGGAAGAGGGGGGGGGGGGTAAACAGACCTAGACACTGCTTATACTGACCTTGGATACAAGAAAATTCGCTTGTAACAAAGCAAACATCCTCCCCACCCACCCCGTGCGACGGGCCTTCTTTGTATTACTTCAATACCTCAGATGTATGAAACTCGCCATAAGAAACTCGCCATAAGAAACACGATGTCCTTTCCAAGGACATGTTTGACTCGGCTGTAAGAAAACCTCGGTATTTTGTAACCTGCGACCTCTCTTGAAAAAAAAAAGAAGTGTATGCGTCATCTTAATACAGAACAGAGAACTCGAACACCTGCACCGGATGTAATCCAGACAGGGCGACACGGAACAGATGCTTGATTAATAGAGCAGGGCACTGCACTGTGCATTTCTGTCAGAGCACGACAGGCAGACATCCTGTTGGCTTCTCCATCAAACCAGCAGCGGCACAAATCCCGGATGCACATGTCATTACGAACTAGCAACTCTACATTGCATCATCACGGCTCGACCTTGGGTCAGGCAACCAACTTGTGCCTCAAGAATCCCTCCTACACACACACACACAGTGACACACACACATGCAAGTGTGTGTGTATAAATATATATTTCTTCAATCTAAGACATAAGAGCAAGCTTTGTTTATAATTCAATATTTCTTGCAGTCATTGCAACACCAAGCTGCTCTGTAAGTTGCTGGAATGGTGCTCGGTACTTATCCTTGGAATTTATCAGGTTATATATATATATATATATTATATATATATAATATATATATATATATATATATATATATATATATATATGTGTGTGTGTGTGTGTGTGTGTGTGTGTGTGTGTATGATTGTGTGTGATGTATGTATGTATCCAAAAGTAGAGAACAAGTAGTTGTGGTTATAATCGAAATTTTCGGCTTTGTTGGCCTTCGTCAGCTATTGACCTCCCTAAGTGCCAGCAGGTAAGGTAGTGAGGGAAGAGACGTAAAGATTTCATTGTGAGGTAACATCTTCTTGATCTTGATCTTGATCTATAGTCGATAGGGCCACGCTGTGGCATAACATCGACGGAAGAACTTGGGGAGAGCATATATATTAACACAAAAAAAAATAAAAAAATAAAAATTCTACATGTTTGCATGTTTGATGGTCTGACCAGCCAGCCCACGTTCAGCGTGCACTGACATGATGCCAAGCCTCTGCAGCAGTCGTGGAAAAGGGAGGAAGGGAAGGGGTGGGGGGGGGGGGGGGGGGGGGGGGGGAGGGGGGGGGGTGGGAGGTGTTTGTTTACTTCTCTTTGGGGGGGCTGTTGGAGGAGGTTCTTGAATTCCTCCACAGTCCCTGCAGAAACAACACTATTGTCCAAGTTGTTCCATTCCCTGATGGTTCGTGGGAAAAAACTGTTCTTGAAGACAAGTGTTGTAGTATGCTGGATGTTGAAGCAGCGCTGGTGGTTCCTTGCGTATTGCTCCACTATGTTCTTCCTTTCTTGATTTTTCGCTCTTGTGGGTCTTATAAGTCTTTTGTTTTGGACAGGCGTTAGGTATTTAACCGCCTCTATGCCAGGAAGATGTCCTTCGATGATCTTAAATAAGAAGGTGAGCCGGTGTTGTCGTCTTCTTTCCTGCAGAGAAGGGAAGCCACTGTCCTGTAGCATAGCTGTGACACAGCCTGGGTTTCGGGACCGGTAATCTCGCTTTATGTATCTGGCTGCTCTGCGTTGGATGCCTTCAATCCTATCAATTTCTCCTTGCATATATGGGTCCCAGACAGTGGAGCTGTACTCTAGAAGGGACCTGACCAGGGAGACATACGCTGTTTTGCGGCAGGCTTCAGAACAAAAGCGTAGGTTCCTACGAAGCATACCCAGGCTGGCGCTTGCTTTCTTGTCTATGTGAGCGGACCAAGACAGGTTTTCGCTTATTTCAACTCCAAGATAGGGGGGTAAGAGTCCACTTGCTGTAGGATATGGTTGTCCAGCTGGTAGAAGAAAGGTGATCTGTGTCGTACACTCATGATGTAACATTTCTTGGCATTGAATCTCATGCCCCATTCTCTAGCCCAGGTTTCTAGTTTTTTTCAAGTCATCTTGCAAGGCGATGTGGTCTGCCTGAGTCTTAACGTTTTCCTGAATGCGTTCACACACACACACACACACACACACATTCCCTATCAATCTCCATCACGTTTTCCTGAATGCCCAGCCCTGATATGGCCCTTTCCGGTCGGCTGGGCTATAAGCAACATTACTATTACCATAACCACCCTTCCCCTCCCACACACAGCCACCCCCACACACGTAAAACAAATTACACCCTCCCCTCCCACACACAGCCACCCACACACAAAAAAAACAAATTACGCACTAGAATGATGCAAAACTTGACAGACCTGTCCCTGATAGTAATTTGATGGAAGAAAGCTGTGTGTGGAAGGGGGGGGGGGGGGCAGTTATGGTAATAGTAATGTTGCTTATAGCCCAGCCCACCGCAAAGGGCCATATCAGGGCTGGGCATTCAGGAAAACGTGATGGAGATTGATAGTGTGTGTGTGTGTGTGTGTGTGTGTGTGTGTGTGTGTGTGTGTGTGTGAGAACGCATTCAGGAAAACGTGATGGTCATTGATACCGAATAGTGTGTGTGTGTGTGTGTGTGTGTGTGTGTGTGTGTGTGTGTGTGTGTGTGTGTGAACGCATTCAGGAAAACATGATGGTCATTGATACCGAATAGTATGTGTGTGTTTTGTGTGTGTGTGTGTGTGTGTGTGTGTGTGTGTGTGAACGCATTCAGGAAAACGTGATGGACATGATACAGAATAGTGTGTGTGTGTGTGTGTGTGTGTGTGTGTGTGTGTGTGTGTGTGTGTGTGTGTGAACGCATTCAGGAAAACGTGATGGACATTGATACGGAATTTCTGAATGGTGTGCTTTGCACGGCAATTTTGTGATGGCTGATGGTCCGGTGATCACAGCGCTGAAACAGTCTCAGGGTCACAGGTTTAATCCAACCGACGTTGCCAGCTGGGCTAAATGTGGGTTCATTGAGATGTTTTTCAATACATAATGAACAGTGAACTAAGACTCTCTACAGAGCTGCCGGTTTCTGTAAGCTAAATGCATGCTTACAGGTTGTATGCACAGATCCTACAAGCACTTTAATGACCACGTCATGTGAGTCAAGGTTCTCCTGGGCTGAGGGAACCAGGATGTAGTCAACGTGTTCTTGGACACACTGAAGAGTGCATGGGTGGGGATGGGTGTTTGAAGGTCACTCATTTGCAGTTCCTCAAAGAAATACAATTGTTGTTTTTTTACATCGTTCTCGGCCAGTTTCAGTTTCATCAAGGAGGCATCACTGCGTGCGGAATAGTCCATATATATGCTACATCACATCCGCTAAGTTTTAAGACCACACTGCGCATGATTTTACGCTGATGGATAAATGAACTAACAACTAAGATGATAGAATTAAGGAAGAGGGTCTCGTGGCTACGACTTAGCAGATGTCTGACATACGCATTAGCCCAATGCGCTGGTCAGACCTTGAGTGCCTACCTAACATTGGTTGTGTCTTCTTTTTTTATGTATGTATGTGTACTGAATGTACACGTGTGTGTATGGATATGTGGGCACGGGCCCATGTGTGCGCGAGTGCGTGTGTGTGCGCGCGCGCGCGTGTGAGTGTGTGTGTGTCGTTCGTTTTTGACAGACATACTGTCAAACATTCCCCCTTTGCTTTCAGCGGCTAAAACATAATCATCATCATCATCATCACTACCATCATCATCAACAATAACAACGACAACAACACCCTGTTACAGATAACTGAGGATAGTGTCTATCATGGTGGACATCAGACAACAACAACAACATGAATAACAACAACAACAATAACAACCCTATCCTAAATAAATGAGAACAGTGGCTGTCGTGGTGGACACTCAGACAACAATATCAACAATAACTACGTGTTGAGAAAGAAGAGGCTGGTAATTCGAATCTTTTCAATAATGTTTAAACTTAACCGACCTAGTTTCAGAGCGAGGCGACTGCAGGCAGAAACTGAAACACATTTTAAACGTCCGTCGCCCAACGTCCCCCCCCCCCCCCCCCACCCGCCCTCCCTACCGTCCTTATAATTCTCCTGCCAAGCGGCTGCAGCGTGTGGTCCCTGGCCATCCATCTGCTGCCTGCTGTGGGATTCCGGAGTGGCCAGCTTGTGTGCATTGCTGGATAGGAACCAAAGACTACATACACCATTCTGACGAAACGAGGACAAGAATTTGAGGCAGCGTCAAGGTGTATAAACAGGACTCACAAAACACTACTATGTAAGAAAAAAATATAAAGTGCCTCGTGACTTATTTGCTTTTGAAAACAGTGTTACTTTTTTGTTTTTCTTTTTTTTTTAAAGGGGGGGGGGGGGGGGGGGGGGCGAGGGAGGGTACACTTGTGTACTCTCTTGTGAAAATATGTTTACAAAGCTTGGTAGAGGACCTGGAAGAAAAAAAAATCATTCAATATTCAAATTTGGTTAAGTTTCCACTTGTGTTCAGACATGCTCTAGGTGGATAGAGTTGGTGTCCTTGACAAGGAATGGGAAGGGGAGCAAACAGGAGTCAAGTCGACATGAGTGTGTCAAGCCACACAGCTGTTAATGGTAACAGTTCCACAGCACATTTGTCATGGCTTTGTTTTGGTGTTTACTCTTTCTTGTGAGGTAGAGTAAAATGATTTGAATGAGGGTTTTTTTTAATCTTGTGGGTTGGGGTTTTTGTTTCTTTCTTTCTTTCTTTGCTTTTTTTTTTTGGTTTTTGTTTTTGTTTTTGATGTTGCTGGAAGGATTTCCTCTGGGCTCCCTCTGAGGCTCTAACAGGTTTAGTCCCGGGGATGGACACCACGCTATGATCATGGGCCCTACTTACTGTAATACACTGAATAAAGAAAGTGGACATCCGCTCCCCCCTTCCCCCCAATAGTTTGTCAGCATGTTTCAGTGGCTTTTGGCTGAATTCTTTTTACACCAGTTAATTCTACTGCGGTGTAGAGTTTAGAAGCTTTCTTTTCAGTCCAGTATATCTTGCTGTACATCCATGCAGTCACCACCCATCTTGTTTCTTCCTCCTCCTTCTACCTGGATAGATGAAAATATGTGAGAAAATAGCACGCAAATGCATGGATTCATGCATGCCCATGTTCAATCCTTTTCATCCCATGGGTGAAACTGGAAAAAAAATTGAAAAACTGAAAGGTTGGGGTCCAGAGGCTGCCTAGGCCCCTGGCGGGGTCCAGGGGTAGCACCCCTGGTGGGGGGCTCAGGGGGGGCTTTGCCTCCCGGCTGAAATTGATTTTTTGAAAAATTCAGAGTTTTCGTGGCCTCTGGTGAAAGGAAATTTGGAGCTGAGACCTTGTTTGAAACACATATTTATTGCTTATAAGTGAACAAAAGTCATCATTTTAATTTTTTTTTTTTAAAGAAGAAAAAAACTTACCCAAAAAAACCCTGCTTGGTTGGTCCTTGGACATAGATAGGCAGTAAGGGTATCAACATCAGGACCACAAGCCTGTTGCAAGCCAACATATTTCCTTAACAGGAAATCTATTGGTAAATTGGAAGCCATGAGATGAGTGTTGTAGTCAGTAGAACTATGTGGTTACTCAAAGATTTTTTTTCTCTCCTTTCTGGTGGGAATGGATCATAAACTCCCCTATGTTGTCACAGCTGGAATAATGGAGAACAGGCTGTAGTGTTGTTTGTCTGAGCACAGCAATATTCTCTTGTTGAGCAAATGCAATTTTGTTTGTGTGTGTGTGTGTGTGTGTGTGTGTGTGTGTGTGTGTGTGTGTGTGTGTGTGTGTGTGTGTGTGTGTGCGTGCGTGCGGCGTGCGTGTGTGCGTGCGTGCGTGCGTGTGTGTGTCACTAGGGGGGGGGGGGGGCATGGAGGGCTGCTGAAAAAGATTTTACTGAAATTCTCACCTTCATGCTTTTAATATGGTCTGGACTTCTGGCATGCTTTGCTAGCCGAGATTTTCCATTGGATCCATACTCGAGGTCTGAGTTACACACGCGGCAAAACGCTACACCAGGTTTGTTCGTTTTCAAACACCAAACACGATGTTGTCGTTTTTCATCATCTATTTCGTTCCGCCAAGCCCATCGCCACTTATTAGTGATGCCAGCGTCGATCTCCTCAACTGAATCACCTTCTTTAAGATAGGACATTCTCACGGTTTCCAACGAACTCCAAACTCAAATCTAGATTTCGGCAAATGGTGCTTTATCTTTGTTCCCTAAAATAAAGAGTATTCCGATTCGGCACTTCCGTTTTATGGTACGACGCACTCGATACGTAATTTGCGCAATTTTAGAGACTTTTGAAAAACTCTTTTTGTTTTGTTTTGTTCAGATTTACGAAAAACGGAAAATTCCGTCTCGAATAATTTCATAAAACAGATTCCATCCTCAGACTGAAGAAGTTTCACCCATGTGACATCCTGAGAGTGCACCTGCCACAACCAGTCCTGTCCTTCCCCTGCCCCCTCTCTTTCCACTCATCCCTCTCCACTCATCAAAGATTTGTTGCATAATAGCCAGTGTACTGATGCACTATCTGAAACACTTGTCACTGGTTTCAGACAGCTGGGACAGCACTTTCTTTCTTGGACCCATCTGTCACTACTCTCCGCTTTGACGCCATCCTTTTCTTTACTGTCTCATCCGTTACAAGCTGGTGGCTTTGTTCTCATTTTATCTCATCTCACTAAGTTTTGTGTTCTGCGGTGCTCCAACATCTGTGACCAAACCACTGATGCCTGTAGCAGACATGATGGTGTTGCTGATTCTTCAACATCTGTGACCAAACCACTGAGAACTGTAGCGGACATGATGGTGTTGCTGATTCTTCAACATCTGTGACCAAACCACTGAGAACTGTAGCAGACATGATGGTGTTGCTGATTCTTCAACATCTGTGACCAAACCACTGAGAACTGTAGCAGACATGATGGTGTTGCTAAATTCTTCAACATCTGTGACCAAACCACTGAGAACTGTAGCAGACATGATGGTGTTGCTGATTCTTCAACATCTGTGACCAAACCACTGAGAACTGTAGCAGACATGATGGTGTTGCTGATTCTTCAACATCTGTGACCAAACCACTGAGAACTGTAGCAGACATGATGGTGTTGCTGATTCTTCAACATCTGTGACCAAACCACTGAGAACTGTAGCAGACATGATGGTGTTGCTGATTCTTCAACATCTGTGACCAAACCACTGAGAACTGTAGCAGACATGATGGTGTTGCTGATTCTTCAACATCTGTGATCAAAGAACTGAGAACTGTAGCAGACATGATGGTGTTGCTGATTCTTCAACATCTGTGATCAAAGAACTGAGAACTGTAGCAGACATGATGGTGTTGCTGATTCTTCAACATCTGTGATCAAAGAACTGAGAACTGTAGCAGACATGATGGTGTTGCTGATTCTTCAACATCTGTGATCAAAGAACTGAGAACTGTAGCAGACATGATGGTGTTGCTGATTCTTCAACATCTGTGATCAAAGAACTGAGAACTGTAGCAGACATGGAGGTGTTGCTGATTCTTCAACTTTCTGTGATCAAAGAACTGAGAACTGTAGCAGACATGATGGTGTTGCTGATTCTTCAACATCTGTGATCAAAGAACTGAGAACTGTAGCAGACATGAAGGTGTTGCTGATTCTTCAACATCTGTCACCAAACCACTGAGAACTGTAGCAGACATGAAGGTGTTGCTGATTCTCCAAATAAATCAGAATCAGCTGGAGGTGGCCAGACACCTTTACCATCTGCTTTGAGGCAGTGAAGAAGAAGCTGGTCCCTTTCAACACTGGACCAGAAAATATATGGTAGTTTCATGCAGTTATTTTAGATGGATCTTGGACATTTGTCCTAACTTGAACAGTCTCCTCAATGTGATTCATTCTAAGTAATGCAGACATCAGATAAAAAGAAAAGCAAAAGTGAACAGAATTGAAGAGAACATGCAAAGCTCACAGAAGCACAGTTGTGTACAACTTGTATTCCATTTTATTTTAAATTAAACTTATGCTTCGAAAGGACGGACATACTGATCACAAGATAGCAAATCTATCTCTACACACACACACACACACACACACACACACACACATGCATCCACATATGCACTTGAAGGCTCAGACAGATCTCATGTAAAAAGAAAAAAAAAAGCCACCATCACCAAAATTGTGGAGGAAAAATGTTATTAGGAAGTTGTCATGTGAGATTGTGATTCCTAATTTTGTCTTGTTGCTTGTAGATCACTGCCCTCTGCTGTTTCATGTGACAGACCCAGACCTGACAGGTAGAATGGCAGTTACAGCAACTTGTATTCGTTTCTCTTTGTCAGACGGTTTGTAAATTTACCCACATTTTAGTCACAACTAGAAATTAACTCAGTAAAACATAATACTCCGTGTCCAAACAATGCATGATAACAATCCACTCCATCCCGGTCTGTCTTAACCTATGTAAACAATACAGACACTCCCCCTCACAGATAACCCAAACCCTAAACCAACACTAGAGCCCTCAACCCATGTCAACCATGCCCCCAATCCCTGTCATGACCCCATGCCACCCAACCCCTCCATTTCGCGCCCCAGCCTGCTGAATGGGTCAAGGGAGATCACTGGTTCATAATGCTCAGTTCCTCTTTCTCTCTGTGGCGGGAAATGGCCACCACGATCTTCTCCAGGAAGCTGTTAAACCCTGTGCGCATGGCGTCGGGTCTTCTTCGATGTTGGTGCTGATGCGGGGCATCTTGGCAAAGCCTGCCGCTGAAATGACCACAACAACAGAAGTGGTATTAAACACCGATAACACTGTCACGTCTGTTGTTGTTTTTTTTTTCATAATAATTTCTTAACGGTACTTGTGGTTGTAACTGTAGTAACAGCAGAAAGTTCCATTATACTAATAAAACTAGCAGACAAAAAAATCTTTTGTTTCAAACCCACTACACAAGCCTGAAGATAATTCATGCGCATCATCTCCAAATTCATAGGTGCAAAGAGCTGTTATGAGAACAGGAATATTCACACATAACAAAACCAGAAAATCAGAAGCAAATACAAATCCTTCAACCAGGAACATATATTTCACTGAATAATTCACATTCTTGAGTCCCAAATTCACACCTATAGATTGTCAGAGTACAATGTCTGGCTTCCTCTTTCCTAGAGCTCAGATACAGGTGACTCTAAAGAGGAAGACAGGGACCACCCAATGAAATCTTTGTTTCACCAATGAATGTTCAAGGATACTGGTAACATTTTCTGAAGATCACTGCAGCTGTCTGCAGAGCTTAATCTAGGATTTTTGAAAAAGGGGGGCAGTCCCATCTGATATCAAAAAAGGGGGGCACTCCCCCCACCCCCACCCGGGCCACTTCTTCAGCCAATCGTCTTGAAATCGGTGTTCCCTTTTCGGGCTGCTTCTCCGAGCTTTTGGATGTAGTTGCGGTTTTTTCATTATCTTCTCCACCTTGCATGGCACAGAATTTTATTTTTTCACTTTTCCTCCGCGAAAGTCGAAGTCGAATGGAGTGGGTGCATGCTTCATTTTGGAAAATATCCAATATGGCGCCTCAAACTCTCACAACTTCTCGTCGGTGATCGAGATGGATGAGATGAACGCCGCCGATTGGTTGATTTACACTAACAGCCAATGAATTATCAAGAAATCGTTCGCTCCTGCTCAGTCCTAGTTTCAGTTTTTCAAGCAGAAAGACAAACGAGCGCCCGCAACAATCGGTGAACAGGGCGGGCAGTCCTGCAACTGTGCGGGAGTCTGCCGCGTTAAGACTCGATAATTGCGGGAAGGAATAGATTTTCGGGGGATTGTACCAATCCGCGCTCTAGATTAAGCTCTGTGTCTGTATCTCCAAGCCACGGGTGACAAGGACGTGTCATATAAGGAAGGGCAGAGTACAGCACAGTCACACAGTCTCCAGCAGTGCTGGCTCCCCATAACATCACCGTCATCATCCTATTACCCATTACTATAAACACGTACACAGTGTTCCGGATTTCTCTGGCCTTTTATGCCCTCGCTCATGGTGGTCTCAGTCTGAACCTTCCATCCACTTCCATGCTATATGTTGAATATTCATGTCCAACATGCTGTCTGCTTAGTCAGTCAGAACAAAGGGCTGACCCAGCACTGTCATGCTGAATTGGATCAGGCACTGCTAGATAACCTCCAGTGCTTGGCAGCAGTTCTGTTACTTCTCTGATCTTTGAAGTAGCCTGAAGACTGGCACTGACAACTCTGTCTAGCATCCTGCTGCACTGAAACTGTGAAAGGCTCCGGCTCTGTACGGGGGAGCTCCAGGAAGTGAAGCCCTTGAGAAAACACACATGATGGGACAGTACAACTAGGACACTACAGTAGGGACCCTAATAAAGAGACTCAAATGTATACAGACATGCTTCTTCACAAACAGTTGCAGATAACAAAATGTCAGTCTACATGATATCAGATTACAAGAATTCATTCATGAACAGCCTCTTAGTCTTAGTATTCAAAAAACTTTGACTGTTGTTAAAGGTCAGATTTCTATTGTTCACACATCTCTAGCAAGTTGAGGTCTCCAACAAACCTCACTACACAATGCTCAGGAAAATGCTGCAGCCATTGAAGTTAAAAAAAAAATATTCACCAGAAATAAAAACACAGGATCATATTTAAGAAACAAAGGAAATATGTACACTGAATTAGCACATCATTCGAGCAAACATATAAGTCAGCTCTGATAATTTGCAGCACATTCAAATTCATATTTTTCACCTCACAAAGAAATTAACCCAATGAACTAGCAGTCATTTTAACTTTACTTCGTTATGCCCATTAGCATAATCACATGTATTCTTTCCCAACTGCCACAATATTATGTATATTTTCTGAGTACAGCAGAGTAGTTGTGTATGTCTGGTGTGCACAAAAGATGTCTTAACAACAAATTAACAAGCTGCAAAAACATTTTATTACTTTAGCAATAAAGAACTTCACAGAATCAGTAAAATTAAGTAACAAACAAAACAAAAAAATAGACAAGTAATGTTGTCAATCAACTGATGATAAACCAAATACAGTTTTTTTAACCTTTCAAATGAAAATCACATATACTGAAAACAACTTAAATGTAAAAACACATCATTGCTGTTTTAAAAACGAAACGAGCAAAGAATGTTTTGTACATATACACCAATCAGACACTATGAGTCAAATACATATGGTTACTAATGCATGCTTTGTATTTTAAAACAGAATTTCTTTAAAATCAGCTTACACTTTTTTGGCATTTCTGATGCATAGTACAACCTGAACAAAAGAATTGCCAGCAGAATGTGTTAACATATATATATATACATTGTATATGTATTAAAAAGGCATTATTCATGCTCTCACTGTTCATGCTCTCACTGATTTCAAGTCATGCGTTAATTTTGGGAGTTCTGACACCAAACAATTGATGTTGTTAGAAAACTAACATGCCATTATTTTCAAAATTGTACAATCTAATATATCTAGAGGATTATAAAAACACTTTTTTTTAATAAAAAAAACTGAAGAAACAAAATGAACAGTCCATGCAGTTAAGCATTTTGCTGAACAGAATCAACGCTACCTTAAACATTTCATTACCTGTCAGCCTTCGTGGTTTATTGAATGGGGAAGCTGAGAACACAGCGATCAATCAAAAGGTACAGATTTTCATGGGCTAATTAAAATCAAAGTTACACTGTATTGGCGAATGACCCCAATTCTTGGACACAGCAGTGTTGCCCCTTAGTAACCATGATTCCAGTATCAGACTTCAGTCATCTAAACTTTCAGGTCAAGACATCATATGCTACCTCTGCATCAAATTTGGTAGGAATTACATCCAATGTTGTATGAGATTCTAACCTGATATAATTATTGCATCTGCCTGCCCATCAGGTAATCACTTGTTTGACTGCATAAAGTCATCAAAACCCACCACTAAACAAAGAAAAGAAACAATGTTTCATCTATTCCCTAAACCCGATAAACCCTCATTGCATAAAGCCCTTCTCTTATTCATGGTAAGTGGATAAACACACTCTTACACACACATGTTTGTGTCTTTGCTTGTATGTGCATGTGCACACACACACACACACACCACACACACACACACACACACACCACACACACATACAGAACAAACCTGTCACAGCCAGTCCATTCAAAGGACAACTAAAGGAACATCTGTCACAGCCAATCCATTCAAAGGACAACTAAAGGAACATCTGTCACAGCCAATCCATTCAAAGGACAACTAAAGGAACATCTGTCACAGCCAATCCATTCAAAGGACAACTAAAGGAACATCTGTCACAGCTAATGCATTCAAAGGACAACTAAAGGAACATCTGTCACACCCAATCCATTCAAAGGACAACTAAAGGAACATCTGTCACAGCCAATCCATTCAAAGGACAACTAAAGGAACATCTGTCACAGCCAATCCATTCAAAGGACAACTAAAGGAACATCTGTCACAGCCGATGTATTCAAAGGACAACTAAAGGAACATCTGTCACAGCTAATGCATTCAAAGGACAACTAAAGGAACATCTGTTCTGTAACCTACTATGTGATGTTGACAACAATGTATTCTGAAACATGAATTTGACAATAGAAAGGTATTCTTCAAGCTACCAAATTATGTTAACAATTGCAGAATATGTGATGTTGGCATTAGAACAGTAATCTACTGCCTCCTGAGTGATGATAGCTGTATTGCAAGGTGTTGAAAACTGTTGATAACCTATTGTATGCACTACAGACCTTGGGATCTTTAGAAAGATACCATAAGATATGCTGTCTCTGATGACTTCATTCATTATGAGCAAGTAATGCATATGCGCTGGTCAGCATGTTCACACAGTATAAATCCTCGCATGAGATTCCATATTTCATTACTTTGAGGAAGTCACCGACCATTAGCAAATAACCTGAATGTGATGTAAGACAGTTTGACAAAATAACAAGACACAATGGTTCTAATTATCACTGCATCAAAAACCAATATCCTAGGGCATAAAACTAGGGCAGGATGCACAGACACACACAGATCAACTCACAAACACAGGCACTAAACTGGATTGAGAAAAAAAGAAAAGACTTACGCAGCTCTGTTCGCACCACCTCCGAAGCATTTGGCTTGTGGTGTTCAAACACCATACACCCGTTCACCTTCATGGACTTTTGAGTGCCAAAGAATTTGTACCTTCACATCACACAGCGTCACCTACTGTCTTAGATCTCTGTTCAATGCCAAAGAATTTGTACCTTCAACATCACACAGCATCACCTACTGTCTCAGATCTCTGTTCAATGCCAAAGAATTTGTACCTTCAACATCACACAGCGTCACCTACTGTCTTAGATCTCTGTTCAATGCCAAAGAATGTGTACCTTCAACATCACACAGCGTCACCTACTGTCTCAGATCTCTGCTCAAAGGTTAACAAATACATAGAAATGGGAATGCATGGGGACAGTAAGAAAGAAACACAAACAGAAAGAAGAAAAATAAAGCAATAAATCGCTCCGAAAGCAAAAAGTTTTCTGTCATGAGTATTAAATCTCCCAGATTATTACTCCTCATTTCAGAATAAGTTTTTCCTTTCTTTGCTTCTTTTTTTCTGAGCTGTGACCAAAAGTGATCTGATCACTAACTGAACATACTTCCATTTTAACCTTCATACGTCTTCTTCTTCTTCTTCCAGATGGGATGTTTAACCTGCCCCGTGCCCACAGTCTTCACGTAGACTATTCTGGCACACAGGTTGCATGCATTGTGTATTTCGTGTAGCCGGTACTCACCCGTCTTAGGACATGAGCATCGGGATCTTTAGAGTCCGTGTTGATCTTAGTGCATGTGACACAGACTAGACCTCGGTTTATAGTCCCATCCGAACGACTATATGGGGAATGGAGTCAGAACCAATGTTAACTCCGAGGGAAAAATCCCCCTATACCGAAATTCGAACCCGCAACCCCAGGATCACGAGTCCGGCGCTCTACCAACTGAGCTATCCGGCCCCCACGTATTCAAATTTTGGCAAAAGTACATTGTAACATATTCTCCCAAACGTTTCTTTGCCAAATGTTTTGCTATTTCAGACACCACAATTTCTGGAGCTATCTGAGCAAAAACCCAAAGCCTGCCCCCTCACAATCCCATCTCCTCCTCTCACTTTGCCTCTCTCCATCCTGAATTGGTTATTCCCTGCAAAGACTATCATAAATCATTCGCCATCAGAGTGTTCTGTCTTCTCAACTTCAAACACATCATCATGGAAGCTTGACAGAGAAGAAACAAAAAAAAAAGGAAAAACAGAAAACTGCATTATCAGGTGATTCAGAACAGGATTCTTCTACAGGATTTGGAAAGGACAACAGCAGCACCTCACAAGCTACCAGAACCCGATCTCAATCTGAACGGAATAGAAATGAACCCCAAAACCCAGATCCTGAGAGAGACTTCTCCCATAAGAATGCATTTTCTCTGACAGGGGGGGGAATGCGACGTCAACCACACAACCCTTGATGTCACTACCCGGGCACCAGTGAGTCCCCCACACCCACCCACCCCCCCCACCCCACATAAATTCAGTTAGTAAGCAGCTCTCACCAATTTTGCTTTCCCAGCAGGAGCAACACTTTCGGAGTGTGACGAAAAGATTGAAATTTTCAGAGACTGAATTATTCAAGAACATGTGATGGACGTACAAAATGTGACAGAAGCTGACTTGTCATTACAAAGACCTATCATCATGCACATTTTGTAGCTGTTCTTGAAAAAACAAAAAATCAGCATTACTACTGGTAGTACTAGCATTACACAGCAATCCTTTCAAGTCCAGTTCAAGCATTGCAACACACTCCCTCATTTGACTGAAGTGTCTAAAAATATTGAACTGATTCTTCTGCACAAATCAAATAGCTGTTTAAGCAATAAAAAACATAAGTTTACCTCACCTTTGATGCTTAGTTTGTACAAAGTGATCACTCTGTACCTAAAGATTTTTTTTTCATGTTGAAAAATCACTTCTGTTTTTTCAAATGTTAACAAGAAATTAGTAATATATACGGAACACCCAGCTCACATTGAAAACTAAGGGATGATTCACTGTGCGTCACAATATCTACAACAGCCGTTGTAAGCGTTTAAAAATACTAATGCATAAGATAAACACCTGCATATAGTTTATACACTCCATGCTTTTTTTTTTATCTTAAAGGCTCAACACCACATAGCAAGAT
>CM031619.1:11268726-11273726 GCA_018398815.1 Conus ventricosus
CAATGACGTGGGATGTCAAACTGTACGGTGCCCTGCTAAAAATGCTTGATAATAAAAACAGAATCAAACAATATACAAGTGTATTGATAAAAGCAGATACCAAGGAGAGAAAATTTAAATATTATCCTGCACCATCAAGAACTATGAAATTCTACGACAACAACCCTATCTTATTCCGAAATTTTATTTTGCTAACATTAGTAACAACTTCAAATAAACAACAGTCAGGGAGCAGCAGACAACCTTTCTGGAGAAAGATTTTTCTGTTTTAGTTTGCAGAAAGTGTATATCTGCACATCTGATTACATAATTACTGCAACTATTAAAACAGCATCAAAACAATGAGGGCAGTGATTGAGCTTGATTGATTTATCGTTAGTTTGAAACCAAAAATAAAAACAAGGATTCTAGTAGTTTTGAATTTAAGCCTTAGAAATTTTCCATCATAGAAGATTTCTATCCTTCTTTGGTCCAAAGCATTTTGCGCTACTATGCATGTGATTACTAAATATGCCTACTACAGTGCTCACCAATCGCAGCAAGCAACACAAACACACAGGCCAGTATCATGTCTCTGAAGTTTTAGCTAGATGTAGCCAGATTTGTGTGTGTGTGTGTGTGTGTGTGTGTGTGTGTGTGTGTGTGTGTGTGTGAAGAATATTGATCTGTTTCTGCTCTCCACTGATACAAAATTGAAGACATATTCTGATCATGATGTACCACAGGAACATTACCAAGTCATTGGAATACAGCATAAGCGCTCTTCACATCAATTGAAATGCTCATCACTGTTGAGTACCAAGCTTGATATAGCTGTCAGTGAATCTGTGCTCCCGACTTCAGAACATCATCACAGCCCCTCTATCCCCTTCTTTCTCTCTAGATATGAAAATATTATCCATCATCAAAACATATGGAATGATTTTCATCATACTCATCTTTTATCTGCCATATCCGCAGAATTTCTACTTTCAAAACCTCTCATAAAAAGGTAGCAATACTGTTTCAATCAATTTTTAAGGCAATTCTTAAAAAGTGCTGCACAGCAATGTTTATGTTCCAAAGCTGTTTGTTTGTTAGTTTGTTTTTCATTGAAATATTGCTTTTTTTTTTCTTTGCATTGCTGGTGTGACTGTGAAAAACTAAGGCTGAAAACTCTCAGCATTTCTGAAATGCTTGAAATTTCATCAAATAAAAAGATGAGTTCTTCAAATCAAAATTTAAATGACATAAATCTACATTTCAGTCTGTAAAGATTATTTGTAAAGTTTAAATTACATAGATCTACGATCTTCATTGCATCATTTCTACAAACGTGCATCGGTAAAATTGCTTTCTTTTGCCTTTATTGATTTGATTAGTGGCAGTATCTACCATTCAATACCGTCACTGTAGCATAATTATTCTTTTCATGCTGGCTTAGCTTTCTGCGAATGGTACGGACTATAATCTTTACACTCATTTAAATACATAACAACCCAGGGCATAAACAATACACAGTTTCTTTTCATTTGTTAGAACATTATGGCAGAAAGCTGTGAAGCCAGCAAATGCTGTGTTACCGATTCTCAGATTCAGAATTTATTCCAATAATTGAATCAAGAGAGACAACGAAAAAGGACGCCCATCGATGTGTCTCTGGAAATTTCGTCTAACAACGAATTCGTACCTGGACGGGTCCTACGCAGAGCAGTTTGACTTTGGACATAATGGAAGATGATCAATAACAGTCAACTAATAATGTGAGCCGACAGTGCACAAGTCGAATCGTTTTCCTTGCCAACCACTGCGGAATGTGCTTTAAAGGGAGAGCAGTAAGCCAGCGTTTTCACACGCTCAGCGGAAGTTAACCCAATGTCTTTTTAACCAAATACAGTGTAATGATGTTTGGTTCTTCCGCACGTTTGATCCTCACCCTTCCCATCCCCTTGCCCATCTTTCTTTCTACGTTATGCCATAGCTTTTATCTTCATATCAAATTCCGCCCATCAAAAAAATTTCCCTTTGGTTTTCCCTTTTTTTATTGAATAAAATCACCGGGGTGGCGGTCATGTTATATAACCTCATCAAATTTGACACCACTTTATTCATTTTATCCATTGTAGGGCTGGGAACCACTCCCGGGGGCCTAAAGTTGCCAAAAATGCATCTCATTTAAAAAGCAAATTGATACCATTTTTGAGATCTGCATGTGACTTTTTCTTTTTTAACTTCCCCAAATTTTATGGTTAGGGCCTGAACGGCCCATTTTTTTAACTTTTTGATTCGTGCCCCCCCTTGTTGCCAAATTTTGTCCAGGGCCAATAGACGAGTCGCACTTTATTTTATGTTTTTTATTTTACTTTTTAACATGCCGCGGTGACCTACTCTTTTTGATGAACCATATTTTAGAAGAAGAAAAAGATCAATGGTCCGACAGTAAGGAGCCATTTCTCATGTCCACATTTTTCTGATTAGGCTGGAAATACACCACCCCCACCCCCTACCACCCAACACAAAAACACACACACCCCCCCCCCTTTTTATTTCTTTTTTTCCCTTTTTCCTTTTTTTTTTACAAAAAACATTTTTCCTTTATTTTTTTTTCCCTCTTTTATTCCTTGCTTCTTCACAGTAAATTCATTTTTATGTGTGCATACGGTTGGGGGGGATATATGGGGCGGGTGGGGAGGGGGTGAGGTGTTAAGGTGGGAAGTTCTGTCCGTAAGGTGGGTGTGGTGTGTGTGGTGTGTGGTGTGGTGCGTGCGTGCGCGGTGTGTGTGTGGTGTGTGGGGTGGGGGGAGTCCTGTACTGTGAAAGCATTGTCTTTGCTTTGAACTTGGGAGGGGGGGGACCCCTTTTTCTACTGCTGCATGATCTTCGTTTGATTTTCATGTTTTTATTCATTTTTGTTGACCCATTACGATTTTTTTTTTTTTTATCAAGATAAATTTTTGTTTGTGTTAAATTTCATGTTGGTTAACCCCCATGCATGGGGCCAAATCGGGGCGTTTCCCGAAATCACGCTAAAATGGGGCCAAAAATGGGGCTTTTTTCCTCAGAAATCAACGCTTAAAATGGGGCCCAAAATCGGGGCGTTTCCTTACAAAATAAACGCTCAAATACCAAATCAGGGCTTTTTCCCTTAAAAATCAACGCTCAAATGGGGCCAAATGGGGCTTTTTCCTTACAGAAATCAACGCTCAAATAGGGCCAAACAGGCGGGTTTCCTTTCAAAAACCGCTAAATAGGCCAAATCGGGGCGTTTCCTTCAGAAATCCCCCTCAAAAGGGGCCAAATCAGGCTGTTTCCTTACAGAAATCAAGTCAAATGGGGCAAACGGGGCTTTTTTCCTTTACAAAAATCAACCTCAAATGGGGCCAAAATCAGGCTTTTCCTTACAGAAATCAACCCAAAAGGGGCCAAAATCGGGGCTGTTTTTACAGAAACAACCCCAAATAGGGCCAAATGGGCTTTTCCTTACGAAATAAAACACTCAAATTTGGTTTTTTATGATAGAACAAATCATGTTGATAACCCATCTCACCCCCTTTTTAATCAACCCCTTTCAGTTTTAAAAAAAAAATATCCCCAAACCCACACACTCCAACAACAGACAGACAGAGAAGAAAGAGAAAGAGAAGGGGAAAAAGGGAGAAGAAAAACAAAAGTTTCAAAAACAGCGAAATATCTTTTCCCCCATTTTACTTCATAAATTGTAAAATCAAAGTCGTTTACCAAAACTAACCCACCACCACCCCCCCCCAAAAAAAACAACAACAACAAAAAAAAAAACAACTTCCCCCTTTGGCAAAAACAAAGTGTAGGCATGCCAAGGCCTTTTTTTGGATTTTACGGGAATGTACTTAATGTTGGGTCTCTGCACATTTAAGACACCTGCTTGCTTTGGGGATAAAGGGAAAAATGCTTTCCCGGGGCAAATCACATGCTCAAATCTTGTAATGTAATGCTTTCTTGTCAAAATCTTTTTTTTTCAACACAGTTAACCGATTTTTAAACTTTTTTAAAGGACACTCAAATGAACTGTTCCGTCTATAACCTACACTGCACTTAAAAAAGCTCTCCCAGATTCTTTTACTTGGTTCATTATCTGGGAAAAAACTGCTCGTTTCTCATTTTTATTTGTCTTGACAAAGTGACGATGTACGCAAAAGGTTCAAAGAATTTTTTTTTGTGAAACAACCCGAATTCAGTAAAATTCAAATGTTTTTGTTTGTTTGTGGGGTTCATCAAAAAGACTGGTATCTTCTGGGGTGTGCTTTCCCAGGGGGAGTGATCCTTTCTGACTCAACGCATTGACTTCATTTTTGGGGTCATTGGTGGTCTAACATTTGTGCAAACATTTTTTGTGGTGTGTGTGTGTGTGTGTGGTGTGTGTGTGTGTTGTGTGTGTTTTTGTGTTTTGTACTTTCTGTGGTTGTTTTTGTGTTGTGTGCTGGGATGCAGTTCTGAAAAATACTAGGAAAATGAGGGCAAGAATTAAGTGTCCAAAACATCACTTCAATTTTTTTAGAATAATACATGTACGGAAACCAAACGTTTTCAATAGTTTTTAACTGTTGATAATCTTGGGCCCCGGTCAATACAATGCACACATCACCCAACAGCCCCCAGTCAAACCCGTCTAATTTTGATTTTCAAAGGGCAAATTGATCGGACATGGAAGTTCAATTAACTGAACAAAACTGATTATCAAAGGGGCTTTTTTCGGGAAAACATTTGAGCAAAGTTTATTTTCTTTATTTCCATAGGGCTAGGAGTCAACAAATATTAAAGGCAAAGCTTGACTAAAAAAACCATGCTTTTCAATGGCTGTTTTTTTTTCCCCACCCACCCCACACACACACACACACACACCACACACACACAACAACACACACACAAAAAACATGCATTCCCCACCACACAATAAAAAATTTAAACCCAAAAAAACTGCTTTTTGGGCATAAACCAAATATTTTTAAAATGTTCGTTTTTCACTTATGGCGAAAGCTGGAAGC
>CM031619.1:11278368-11343368 GCA_018398815.1 Conus ventricosus
AGTTACCAAAATGAACGTAGACTTTTTTAAATTTTACAAAAAAACCCTTTTTCCAAGTAAAAAAGTTTTTTAATTGGGGTCCTTTGACCTGAAAAATAACACCACACACTCTCTTGAAACGCATGTTCGTTTAGTTCCCACAAGGTTGAGCATGAAGGGAATGTTTTACATACAATGCTAACCCCAAAAATGGGGTCCTTATTCACAAAACAATCATAACCAGGAATACAATACTCAGGCATGTTAATATCCAACGTCGTTTAGCTTTAATTTCAGTTAACGCAATCACACCGCATTTTTTTCTTGAATCAATGAAAATAACTCGCTCTTCTTGTTAAAGAAAATACCAGATTTGAAAAAAATTTTACAGTGCAACTATTTGAACAAGATGTATCTTGATCAATATTAAAACTATGTACATTTCATTCACATTCAGCACTGCTTCCCTCCCCCCCCACCTGCTCCAGCACCACTGGCCAACCTCTTAACAATTTTCCCACCTCTTATGTTTCCAGTCATTATCTCCTTAAATACATAACAACCCAGGCATAAACAATACACAGTTTCTTTTCATTTGTTAGAACATTATGGCAGAAAGCTGTGAAGCCAGAAAATGTTGTGTTACCGATTCTCAGATTCAGAATTTATTCCAATAATTGAATCAAGAAGACAACGAAAAGGACGCCCATCGATTTTGTCTTGGGAAAAATTTCGTCTAACAACGAATTCGTACCTGGACGGGTCCTACGCAGAGCAGTTTGACTTTGGACAAGGGGAAATGATCAATAACAGTCAACTAATAATGTGAGCCGACAGTGCACAAGTCGAATCGTTTTCCTTGCCAACCACTGCGGAATTTGCTTTAAAGGGAGAGAAAGTAAGCCACGTTTTCACACGCTCAGCGGAAGTTAACCCAATGTCTTTTTAACCAAATACAGTGTAATAAAGTTGGTTCTTCCGCACGTTTGATCCTCACCCTTCCCATCCCCTTGCCCATCTTTCTTTCTACGTTATGCCATAGCTTTTATTTTCCCATATCATATTCCGTCCATCAAAACAATTCCTTTGGCTGTTCTCTTTTATTGAATAAAAGTAGCACCAGGAGTGGGGGTCAATTTATACATACCTGCATCAAATATTGACAGCCACTTGCATTCATTTTATCCTATTTTCTGTACGGCTGTGGAACTCACTGCCGGGTGCCATCAAGATTGCCACAAATGCAGTCTCATTTAAAAAGCAAATTGATTACGACAGTTTTGAGATCTGCATCTGACATTTTCTATTTAACTTCCCCAAAATATTTTATGGTTCCCTGGGCCTGAATCTGGCCATTGTTTTTAACTTTTTGAATTCGTGTGCCACCCCTTGTTGCCAAATTTGCTCCAGGGCCAATAACTGAGTCGCACTTTATTTTAGTTATTTATTTTACTTTTTAACATGCGCGCTGGTGACCTACCGTTTTTGAGTGAACCAGTATTTAGGGAAAAAGAAGAAGATCAATGGTCCGACAGTCAGGAGCTCATTTCATCATGTCCACAGTTTCTGATTAGGGTGGGGAAATACACACACACACGCACGCACGCATACACACACACACACACACTTTTTATTCTTTCTTTCCTTCCTTTTTACAAAAAACAAATTTTTTCCTTTATTCTTTTTCTCTTTATTCCTTGCTTCTTTACAGTCAATGCATCTTATGTGTGCATACGTGTGTGGCGGGGTATATAAAGGTGCGGGTGGGATGGGGTGAGGTGTGTATAGGTGGAAGTTCTGTCCGTAAGTGTGGGTGTGTGTGTGTGGTGGTGTGTGTGGGGTGTGGTGTGTGTGCGTGCGTGCGCGTGTGTGTGTGTGTGTGTGTGTGGAGTCCTGAATCTGTGAATAGCAGTTGTCTTTGCATTTGATAGCTTAGGAGGGGGGGGAGCTCCATTTCTACTGCTGCATGATCTTCGTTTTTATTTTCATGTTCTTATTCATTTTCTGTCTGATCCCCATTACGATTTTTTTTTTCTCATCAAAGATGAATTTGTTTGTGTTCAATTCATGTTGTTTAGAGCCCAGCCGACTGCATAGGGCCAAATCAGGGCTGTTTCCTTACAGAAATCAACGCTCAATAGGGCCAAAACAGGGCTGTTTCCTTACAGAAATCAACGCTCAAAAGGGCCAAATCAGGGGGTTTTTCCCTTTCAGAAATCAACCTCAAATAGGGCCAAATCAGGGCTGTTTCCTTACGAAATCAACGCTCAAATAGGGCCAAATCAGGGCTGTTTCCTTACAGAAATCAACGCTCAAATAGGGCCAAATCAGGCTGTTTCCTTACAGAAATCAACGCTCAAATAGGGCCAAATCAGGCCGTTTCCTTACAGAAATCAACGCTCAAATAGGGCCAAATCAGGCTGTTTCCTACAGAAATCAACGCTCAAATAGGGCCAAATCAGGGCTGTTTCCTTACAGAAATCAACGCTCAAATAGGGCCAAATCAGGGCTGTTTCCTTACAGAAATCAACGCTCAAATAGGGCCAAATCAGGGCTGTTTCCTACAGAAATCAACGCTCAAATAGGGCCAAATCAGGGCTGTTTCCTTACAGAAATCAACACTCAAAATAGTTTTTTTTATGATAGATCAATCATGTTGCTTATAACCCAGTCATCACCTCCTTTGTAATCAATCCCTTTCAGTTGTTAAAAAAAATATCACACACACACACACACTCACAGACAGACAGACAGACAGAGAGAGAAAGAGAAAGAGAGAGAGAGAGAGAGAGAGATTAACATATGAGTTTCTAAAACATGCTGAAATATCTTTTCACATCTTTACTTCATAAATTGTAAAATCTAAGATCAGATGACCAAAACTAACCACCACCACCCCCCTCCAAAAAAACAACAACAACAACAAAAAAAACAACTTCTCAGCCTTTTGGCTAAGATCAAAGTGTAGGAGCATGCTCAAGGCCTTGTTTGGATTTTACTGGAATGTACTTCAGATGTGTGGGGTCTCTGCACATTTAAGACACACTGCTGCTTTGATGATGAACTGGAACAATGCTTCCAGGGCAAATCACATGCTCAAATCTTTAATGTAATGCTTATCTTGTCAAAATCTTGTTGTTCATACACAGTTAACCGATTTTAAGACTTTGTAAAGGACACTCAAATGAACTGTTCCGTCTGATATAACCTACACTTGCATCATTAAAAATGCATCTCCCAAGATTCTTTCTACTTGAGTTCATTACTCTGGGTAAAGACTGCTCGTTTCTCATCTTATTTGTACTTGACAAAGTGACGATGTAGCGCAAAGGTTCAAAGAATTTACTTTGTGAAACAAGCCAGAATTCATAAAATTCAACTGTTTTTGTTTGTTGTGGGATTCATCAAGAGACTGGATATCGATTCTAGGAGTGTGCTCTTCCCATGACAGTGATCCTTACTGACTCAACGTCAGCTTGACTTCATTTGGGAGTCATTGTTGGTCTCAACATTTGTGCAAGCATTTGTGTGTGTGTGTGTGGTGTGTGTGTGTGTGTGTGTGTGTGTGTGTGTGTGTGTGTGTGTGTGTTTGTGTGTGTGTGTACGTGTGTGCGTGTGTACGTGTGGTGTTGTGTGTGTGTGTGTCTGCATGCAGTTCTGAAACTACTAGAAGAGATGAGGTCAAGAATTAAGTGTCCACAAACATCACTATCATCGTCTCTTAGAATAATACATGTACGGAACACGAACGTTTTTCAATAGTATTAACAGTGTGATAATCTATGGCTCCATGTCAATACAATGCACACACACCTGCAATCAGCTCCAGCTCAATCCAGTCTAATTCTGGATGTGTCAAATGACAAATTGAATCGCGACATGATAGCGCAACTTAACTGAAGCAACAGTCTAGATATCAAGGTGCTTGTCAGTTCAGGTAAACATAGAGCAAAGTTTATTTACATTTATATTTACCATGAGGTGCTAGGCAGATCAACAAAGTATTAAAGGCAAAAGCTGACTGAGAGCATAAACCATGCTTATCAATGGCTGTTTTTCTCTCTCGCTCACACACACACACACACACACACACACACACACACACACACACACACAATGCATGCACACACATATATACACACGCTTAGTGCATACACATATTCACACACACACAAGGGTAGAAACTCATCTGACTTATTTATTTCTCCATTAAATATCAGCAACTGACTTATTTCTCTGTTTCAATACATGCCAACACTGATTTCTGAAGAAAATGGGAAACAACTTCACAGTGATCATCACGTACCTTATAGATTCACTTTCCAATACATTGTAAGCATTCATATGTTATAACGTCTTATGCTTGTGCGTTCACATAGTATTTGGGAGTTTCGGTTTTTAGTTTGATAATATTATTTTGACCCGGAAGTGGTTGTAAAATTCAGTTGAGTATGACCCATGGGCTGCAAAGCAGACAGTTGTTCATTAACAAATGAAACTGTATCATACGAAGTATTTGTGTCGCTTCATTGGTGACCCCGACGTGAGTAGAAGCTCTTTATGAGTGACCAAGCTCTCCATCTTTCTTATGAAAAAAGAAGAAGACGCTACGACCACTCGTAGTATGGAGCCTACGTCAAACTATCCAGCAACTTGCTGACGCCATTCTCAACAAACGCTCGCTCATGCAGCACAAGCAGTCCCTCCACCCCCTACAGTGGCCGCTGTTGCTTTCAAAAGCCCCACCTTATTGGACAACTAATGCAAGTCAATGTTTTTATAATACGCCTGGAAGCTTCCTTTGCCACTCACACACCGCCCATTACAAATGACCTTACCAAATCCAACATGTGGTTCAACTTTAGACTCGGCTACTTCCAGGCGTGTCCAAGCAGTAATTGAACACCCCCCGCTACTGAGAAATACAAGCCCTCAAAGCAGCACATTTAGATGCATACGAGGCAACAAAAGTTCAAAAAGACACGCAACTGTTAATATGCATGGTTTAGGGGATAGACGTCCTACAGACTACTTCAATACATGCGTTCACTCAACTCGAACCCCAGACCCTGTTTCGTGCCTTTTTCTAACCAGCTTCCTCCTGAAGTTCGTCGTATATTAGCACAGACTCCTAAGAGGTTGATCTTGACACCTTGCAAAAACTGCAGATCGTATTCTCGAAGTGGATTTGCCAGCACCACTTCTGTGGCAGCAACTTGTCAACAAGCTGATCCCTCTCTCGGGATAGAGACGAACAGCAAATGCAATGGGTCCATACACAAACATTCACAATTCATACTGCTGCTGAGTTGAATGCCTTAAATCGAGATTTCAAACCAAAGAACCGACACACAATCAATACAAACACAGATGACCACCCTTCATTTACCCTGTGTAAATATCATTCAAGGTTTGGTGGCATGGCTAGGCGCTGTGAGACCACGTGAATGGTAGGCCTTGTGCTATGGCTCCATCACAAACTCAAGGAAACCACAACTCCATAACAGACATGAAGGCTCAACATCACGGACTTTTGCAGTCATTCAAACGCTGCTGATACCATAGACACTCGAGCCCACACAAGCAACACTGTACCATTACAGTGGCTGATCTTCTTTCTGGACGGTCTTTCCTTGTCGACACTGGGCAGAAGAGTCCTTTTTCCAGCGACGCTACAGGATCGCAAAAAATCTCGTGACCTAGCCTCGTGGCTGCCAATGTTCAGCTATCCCTACCTATGGAAAGCGAGACATTCTGCTAGATTTGGCAAAGACGCCAACTTCACCCAAAACTGCAGTGATAACTCCTTTTGGCCTGTACGAGTTCTTGAAAATGCCTTTTGCTTGAAGAATGCAGCTCAAGCTTTCCAACGGCTCATGGATGGAATCCTGCAAGGCGTTGATTGCTGTTTTGTTTACCTGGATGATATCTTGGTGGCAAGTATAACTCCAGAGCAGCACGAGACAGACCTGCGCACTGTTTTCAGTTTACTGACTCTGAACGGTCTGGTTGTCAACATCAAGAAATGCATCTTTGGTCACTCATCCTTGAATTTCCTGGACATATGATCTCAGCAGCTGGAATTCAGCCTCTACCAGACAAAGTTCGTGCGATTGCAGATATGCCAACGCCCGCAGACAAAAAGCACTTGAGCGATTTCTCGGGATGATGAATTTTTATCACAGATTTCTGCCTGGAATCGCCAAACGCCTTTTACCACTCACTGAGGCAACAAAAGGAAAATCTAAGAAACTCATCTGGACAGCTGAATGTCACTCTCGCTTTTCAGAGGCGAAGTCTGCTTTGGCTTCGGCTGTCATGCTTCATCACCCAGATCCTCAGCTGAGACGAAGCTTTCTGTGGATGCATCGGATTCTGCTATCGGAGCAGAGCTTCACAACGACATGAGGACATTTGGAGACCCATCGCTTTCTTTTCAGGAAACTGTCACCTACTCAGCGGCGCTACTCCACTTTTGATCGCGAGTTGCTGGCCATGCACAGCGCCATCAAACATTTCCGCTACATTTTGGAAGGCAACACATTCTCCGTATACACGGATCACAAGCCGCTGACTCATAGCTCTCACTAGTGACACCGACAGATCTCCACGCCAAGAACGACAGCTTTCTTACATCGCTGAGTTTACTACAGACATCAGGTACACATCATGGTGTCGGAGAACATTGTACCTGATACTCTCTCCAGGGCCCCTGTTGCAGACACAGACCCGGCGATTTCAGACCCAGAGCCACTGATCGCTTGCACTTCACCAGTTCCTGCAGTAGATCTTGCACAGCTAGCTGCGGCCCAGGTCACTGACCCCAAGATCAACGACCTGCGTGCTAACCCTGGATCCCTCGAACTACGGGATGTCTCTCTGGATGGGGTCCAAATCCTGTGTGAATTTTTCCACCACCGCCCACGTCCAGTGGTCCCACCTTCATGGACAAAGACGGTCTTTGACACTTTTCACAACCTTTGCCACCCTGATCTAATCCTACCATCCGTGCCATTTCCGCTCGTTACGTCTGGCCAGGCCTCAAAAAGGACGTGAGAAACAGGTACGCACCTGCCATTCATGCCAGGCAAGCAAATTGGGACGTCACAACCAAGGCTCCTTTGTCTCCCTTTGAACCTCCTGACAGACGTTTCGGCGACATACACGTTGACCTGGTCGGACCCCTCCCCCCTTCAGAAGGCAACAGCTACCTGCTCACTATTGTGGACAGATCACCCGATGCCTGAGGTCATTCCCCTCCCCAATGCCGAGGCCGTCACCTGCGCAAAAGCTCTGCTACGTTCTTGATGCACGTTTTGGAGTCCCAGACACCACACCTCAGACCAAGCCGCCAGTTTGTCAGCATGCTATGGCGTGAGCTTCACATGGTACTCGGCGTTCACCCCAGAAACACCACTGCTATCACCCCCAGGCCAATGGAATGGTAGAACGTTTCACCGCAGTCTGAAAGCCGCTCTCAAGTCTCGCCTGAATGGATCATGCTGGATGGATGAATAACCTGTGGTGTTACTAGGTATTCGACAACATGGAAAGAAGATCTGGATGCGGCTCCAGCTCTTTTCACCTATGGCACAAATCTCAAGTACCTGGTGATTTTCTCCCTCCCCATCTGCAGATAAGCTGATTCCTACCAGCGCTTTTGTCCAGGAACTCCAAGAGAACTTACAGAAGCTGGCTCCTCCGCCTCCTGGACATCATGGTTCGCCGACTACGTACGTGCCCCGCATTTACAGTTGCTGACCAAGTGTACGTTCGCGTTGACTCTCACAGAGGCCTTTGGTAAGGCCCTAGATGGACCATTTCGTGTTCTTGCACGCTCGGACAAATACTTGACATTTGAAAAATGGAAAATCAGCTCGAATTTCCATTGACAGACTCAAACCAGCCTACTCATCGCATTCAGAAGTCCTGCCTTCGACACCAGTTGCATCAAGACCTCCGCTGAAGACCGACAGTCCACGTTCTGAGTGTGATGCTCCTGTACAACCAGCAGGTGCCAAAGATACTGCAAGTGTTCCAGCCAAGTTCAGCAAGACCAGTATCCTTTGCAATCTGACACTTATGAACCAATCGTTACAAAGCGTTCTGGTAGACTGGTGCAGAAACCGACGAGATATCGAACAGTCTATAAACTGAGTCGGTTTTGAAATGACTGATCCACTTACCTGAAAATGATAATCCTATTTTGTTTTGGCAACCTGAAGTCATTCTTGGACATTCCTGAAACTGGGATTTTGCTTTTCTTTTCTTTTCTTTCTTAAAGCATTGTGACGTTCTGGGGGAGCCTTGTAGCATTCTTATTGTTATAACGTCTTATGCTTTGTGCGTTCACATAGTATTTTGTGTGAGTTTCGGTTTTTAGTTTGATATATTATTTGACCCGAAGTGGTTGTAAAATTCAGTTGAGTTGACCCCATGGCTGCAAAGCAGACAGTTGTTCATTAAACAAATGAAACTGTAATCATACGAAGTTTGTGTCGCTTCAACATCATAAAACAATGCAGGAAGGATCAGAATATCAACATCAACCGACCAAATTACAAAACATCATAAAGCAATACAGAAAGTAACAATTAATTTTCTTGCTTTCTAAAAAGGCACCCATATCCATAAGACCATGACAGATAAAAAGATTAAAATATGAAAAATGAATATCCAAATGCTAAAAAAATGTAAGCATGAAGGTAAACTCCTTTTATCAAATGCAAAGCTTTTTAATGGCATTCCAAATGATAAGTTACTCATCGAACACTGAGCATTTGTCAACCTTTGCATAAACAATCCACAACCAGAATCTCTTGAACTTAAAAGCCACAACAGGTATTATGAGATTCTGCGAAAAACCTTGAACAAGTATGAGCGAATGGAACAATAGAAAGAAAGTCTATGAAGACTACTGAAGGATAAGTGTGGAGATTGGGAGTTTACTTGCATGCATGCATTTTGCATTGGGCCTACTGCACTTCGGCACAACAATAGAAAGATTCAAAATGCAATTCCAGAAACAACAAAAAGACAATGTCCAAGCATGTTCATAAAGATATACCTACCGTATCGTCTCATCACATTGATGGCTTACAGCAGAAATGATGTTGTCTAAAACACATGAATCTTACACAGGTACACCGACATTCTTCCATCATGTCACAAAGCCATATGCTGGCATATGCAACAGAAGAGCAAACAAAAAACAAAAAACAAAAACAAGACCACTCGCTCACCAAAAATTGTTTGGTCAGTAGTTGTCTTGTTCATGTATTCGTCTAACAACTCATGATCAGTTGCAATCATTTTGTGTGCACAGAATATGACACGATCATTATCATAATTATCTATCATTCAATGCCCTTCCAAAAGCACCACCATACTGGCTTGGCGTCCTGTGTGTGTCCTCATGTTTCAAGACATCTCTACAGTTTAGACAGCTCCAGATTCAGCTTTATTTTCACCCCTGTAAAAAAGGGATCCTATTCCCAGCGTCATCAGCTAATTTGAACTTCCTACTTCACTTTGCAGCTGATGCATGAATTTGTTGGAAAACAAAAACAAATACTGAATATTCTTAAAGCAATGCAAGAAAGAACAAGACAAAACAGGTAATGTGAGATTCTATATTGTTCCAAGCAAATCTCAGAACATAGGGAAAACGTAAAAAAACTATCAAGTCATATATAATGTATATTGTATCAAAGCATTTCAGTTGTAACAACTGACAAACAGTGCATATCAACAAATACCCTATACCCAACTTTTCTGAACTCCTGAATGATAAATTTTTGCCCATACATGCTTCATATATATCAACAAATTCCATCCATTCCTATCTCTAACACAAGTTCAAAAGGATGTCATCAGTTAAATGAATTTTCCACACCATTATCTATAAAATCATATAAATAACTGAGACTTCGAAAATGGATCCCAAGAAAGGAGCACACTGGATTCTACATCTTTGTCACAATCAAACTTGGAATAAATGATGGAAAAGTCATACAGATCTGAAAGCACTCATACAAACCCTTGTGCGTCTTACCACATAGTCTACAGATGGACTGAATGTTTGACAGCTGGAGCACTGACCTTGAACATGCTTTCAAGCCAAAGCAACCTGAACAAGATGCAAAGCATATAAATGCTACTCCCAGTACAGTGACAGACAGGCAAGACAATTTCCAGTCAGTGAAGAAAAATTTGACAGTGTGGTGGTTATTTCCCTTATCGACTTGTTTTTTTTTAAATTAATAATCATTCATAGCCGTTAGTAACGGCTATTCTGGTAAAACAAAACATCAGGCATCATCCGTGACCCAAATGAACATACCTACAAATTTTCAGAAAGATCGGCCCAGAAGTTTGTCTGAAGCGAGCGGAACACATTTTGACCAGGGACTGTTCTATAAGAACTGGGAGTACAAAAACAGCGATATGAAATGACATTCTGCCATTGCCAATATCAGTTACTTTTCCAGTTCTATCCCATACTTCAAACTAAATTGCAGAATTCAAAAGACAGATGGAATAAATTAAATATGCAAGTAAAAAGAATGAAGTAAACTGCACTGAAATGAAAAAGAAAAACTAAATGTAATGATAAGACACCATGGTCACATTCAAAAGAATCTGTGAGCCAAGTTTTGCCATCTGACTACCAGGAAGACTGTTCAACATATTGAAGACAATGCCACAAGGAAGGAAAGACAAGAGCAGTTGAGGCAGCGTTCAGGCAGCACTTTTGGACAGTCCTTTCTTGGCAAACCAGTCGTCGCTTTTGTCCTTCTGTATAGCCTGCACAGACAGACATCAGTCACATGACCTGGCAGCACTGGTGACACTGCAGTTCAATTTACACAGAAAAGCCAACATCATATCAAAGAGAAATGACACAGAAAAGTCTACACATATGCATGCTAATGCAGAAGACACTGAAGTGCCTGAGAGCACTTCAAGAGAAGATTTGCCCCTCTGCACAAAACAAATCCTAGTAAAACCAAAGTGATGCCAGCTGGGTCTTCATTTTGTGTCAGACTGGTTGCTGATGAGTCAGTGGATACTGAGGGCAGTGATACTGCATTTCAAATACCTGTTGGTTATCTCTGGGGCATTAATACTGCATTTCAAATACCTGTACGTTATTTCAGAGTTACCCTCTACAGTGGTGCAGTGGTTAGGGTCCAGAATTGCAGGTCGGGAGGTCATATAATTCCACCTGCCTCCTACCCAGAAGCGAGTCTACTATTGGCTCAAAGGAAAAAACTGCAACCACACAGAGTAATTTCACCCATACATGTCCCCACAGAGTCCAAATTTTCTGATCAACACTGCAGGTGTCCACATTTCTTCAGCCTAGTCATGCCTGGCTCTACTGTGTCAAGGACTGTCGATTACAGTCCCACTATGGACATCCAGACCAGCAGTAATTTTTTTTTTTTTTTTTAATTTTTTAAAGCCTTAAATGCTGTGGCCCTTCATGCCCTGTATCTTTTCTTCCTTTTTTTTTACATACGCATGCTGATTTTCCTGCAGAAACTACCTGTAAGACAGGCAAGGATTAATCACATCTACCCAACAAGGGTGTGGAGTTTTGTGTGTATGACCGTTTTTCATCCTGCCATTAAGGCAGCCATACTCCATCTTCGGGGAAAGGGGCAATGCTATGTGTAACGTGTCATCCATACCAACGACCAAACTGGCCTTCTCTTTCCGAAAGTTGGTGAAGGATTATTGACGTGTGTGTGCAAAATGTTATGCGTGCATTCACACACGGAACCTCGGTTTATAGTCTCATTCGAAGGAACGTTTGGGAGATGGAGTCAGAACCAATGTTAACTCCAAGGGAAAAATCCCCCTGTACCGAAACGGCCCGGCAGAGATTCAAACCTACAACCCCAAGATTACGAGTCCGGCACTCTACCACTGAGCTATTCCGCCCCCCACCTGTTCTTATGATAACCTCAGTATTGGTTTTCTCTTTACATCCACAACATGGTGAATCTGTGTCACGATCATCAGTGTCAGCCAGTTCATGCAGACTGGATGTAGAAGTGATGAGCAAGGAGACTGGTCTCCATTTACTTTGGCACAGACAAAAAAGAAGGCTGAAAAAATGATGTCATCTTTGCATTGCTATGGTTTTAACTGATTCATCACACAAACTGACATGAAACCCCCCCAAAAAAATGCAATAACAAAAAATACATTAACAGACCTGATAGGAGTAAGGATACAAACAACAGAAAGAAAGAAAATGGAAACGTAATAAAACATGACTCTCTCACACACACACACACACACACACACACACACACACACACACCAAGAGTGGTCCCCAAAAAATTGACAAAAAGATACAAAATGACCATAAACAAAAGCAATAAAGTAGAGAGACAAAAAAAAGAAAAAGCCACTAAACATAGCCTTAAAACAAAAGCAAAACCCAATGGAGACCAACAATACAGAATACATGCCTCGTCCAGCAGTTCATCAGCCTTAGGATCCACTTGAGATAACTCTCTGAACGCCTCGTCACCCACAAAACAGATCTCATGGCCGTCCCTGTTTGAACACAACACACACACACAACACACACAACACACACTGAGTCACTGCCACTCTCCATCATCAATTGGTCTTTATTCCCCAGCATCGTTTATATCTCCTCAACAAATTCTTAAGCAAAATAACTTAATCATCAGGTTGCACTGTTTCATAGGTGATGATGTGAATCATGTTCAAGTGTAAACATATTTTAACCGACTTTTGGAGTAGCCTTTAGTCTGTCTGCAGAGATGTCAAGGCATTTTAAAACACATTTAGTCTTCAGTGAGTTTGATATCAATTTTGAGCTGTATATCAACAGGCAAGACATCCAGCGGACCACAAGGGGACACACACACACACACACACACACACACAGAGTCACACATACGAAGAGAAACATACACACACACACACACACAAACATACACACACACTCACATACATCCACTCTCACACACACACACACACACACACACACACACACACACACACACACACACACACACACTCTCTCTCCTCACACACACACACACACACACACACACACACACACACACACACACACACACACACATACACACACACACACACACACACACACACTTTTCTATTTCAAAATCAGCAAAGCAAACATTACTGATAAAACAGCTGATGCTCATGTAAAAAGTCTCATACAATAACATACTTTAAGTCAACAAGGAGGAACAAACCTTCGGAAGAATGTACACTGCAACAGCTGAACAAACACACAGACATTATGACATGGATAACTACACATGTGCAGCCGGTATGCATTTCTTACAGGATCACCACAATGACCACCTCCACATGGCTTTGCCTGGAGTGTCCCAGACTGACCAGAGGATCAGGATGGTCTGTCCACTGTCCTCCATGCTCTTCTGTATGCCGGGCAACTGGGGAACAGACAACGCTCCGTCAGTGCATGTACGACATGCACATCAACAATGAGGATTCATACACCACTGAAAAATCACCCCCCCCCCCCCCCCTCGCCACCTCCCAAACCTTAATTTGGTGCTTTAAAGCAGCACTCTTTTCCACAGTTCTGATCAGACTGCCTTCAAAATCTGAAGCATCATACATCTGCATACCCATCTAGTTATTTGCTTAGCACTTAAGCATCTACTATCAGACAAAATGGTTTGCTACAAGAAGAATAATCCAATTTCTCATGTTTGGTTTCATATTCACACTTCGTTTTTGGTTTTGTTTGCTCATTCTTTAATCACTTTTTTTTTTTGGCTTGTTTATTTTTTTGTTTGGGCTTTTATTTTGAGGTGTGGGGAGTGGGAGTAGGATTAAAGGGGGAGGGGGGGGGGAGAGTTCCATTAATAAACAAGGGAAAATAGAAATCACAACTAATTTTTATTTTATTACTTGCCAGGGATAAGGTGAAGAGGAGGCCTCCAACCAATCAAAGCTGAGGATTTTGTTTTTGTTTTCTTCGTCCAGGAACATTGCCGATGGATGGGGCTGGGATTGATGGGGAAAGGTTAAGCTGGAATCCTATTCAAAAGAGATCCCGAATGTGGACCGAGTCTTGGATAAAAAGCTGCCAGTTCATGTTCCTCACAGATGACACAATGTATTACAGCCAGTTTGGTTGAAGCTGTCCATCCCCTCTCCCCCCACCCCCCCCCCCCCCAAAAAAAAAAAAAGCTTACAAAAAACAGCCAAGGAATGCACCATACTTGACCTTCCATCCCTCCACACTCTCTTACCTGGTCACTCTCTGTGTCAAATGCAAAACTGAAGTGTTTTGTTTAGTTTTTTAAAAACATGTTTCTGAATAGCTTTTACATCCCTCACTCAAAGATTAGAAAACAGAGACAGAGAGAGAGAGACAAAGGTAGAGAAAATGAGTGTGTTATATGCATGACTGCATGCATGTGTGTGTTCTTGCTTGTGTCAGCCCTGATGTGGCCCTTTGCGGTCGGCTGGGCTATAAGCAACATTATCTTATCTTGCTTGTGTGTGTGTGTTCTTGCTTGAGTGTGTAATGTGTGTGTGTATGTGTGTGTATGTGCATGCCTGTGTGCATGCCTGTGTGCATGCATGTGTATGTGCGTGTGTGTGTTGTGTGTGTGTGTGTGAGAGAGACAGAGAGAGCAAGAGAGAGAGAGAGAGAGAGTATACATGTGTACGTGTGAGCCCAGGTTGATAGGGCAGAAAGGTGGTCAGACAGTCAAACAAGCACCCTACCATGAAGACGGGGCAATGGAGTAAAGAGAGCTTTCCATCCAAAACAGATGACGTAAAACTCAGGAACAAACTGGAATGTTCAAGAATTTTCAGGAACATGCTATAGTCTTACAAATTGGCTTTGCAGATGTGCATGCATGCATGTTTGAACATTCACATCACCATGGACCCCAGGACTGATGGAGGATGCACACTTGCAGATCACGCACAAACCAAGGATTTCTCCTTTCTTTCTTCGTAGTTAAAACAGCTACCATAGTATCATTTCCTGAAGATCTGGAGGCTTTGATTTTGTTTTGTTTGTTCACATGGCTGGGTCCACTGTGTGTCTTCTTCATTGGTCTCATACGTTCTGAATTTCTTGCTATGTCTAGCTGTCTGTTCAGCACTTTCTCTTAACTTCATCTCAGTTTGGTTTCTCCTGGTTATGGACTTTCACACTTGCATACAGTGTTTGACTTACAGCTTCCCATTTGCCATCAAGACTGTCTATCTGTTGAAAAAGATGCACACATTTGTTTTGGACTTGGGTTGTTTTTTCTTCAAAATAATGAAATTCAAAGTTTTAACATCCAGAATGGTCAAAGAAACTGACTTTTCCGCCGAACGAGAGACAAACAAATCACAAGACAAAACAGTCGAATCAGCCTGCAGTCACCTCCCTTTGAAATCATCCAGAATGGTCATCAATCTTCACCTATTTCAGTAACAACTATGCCTGTTCCAGGATGGTGGGCATGTCTGGGTAAAGAAACGAGGGGAGGGAAGAGCATGTGTGTCACTGTGTGCACAACAATTATTTCATTCTCATTCTGTACTGAGAATGACATGGAAGCAATGAAGGACATCATGACAGCACTCTTTTATTAGCCCACCTACCCCCCCCCCCCCCCCCCCCCTCCAACCTTCCATCCACACCCTGCCAGGCAGGCCATCCGTGCAAGCCAAGTATATTGCCCTGCATTAAATGAAAAATGCAAACTGTTAAAAAAAAACCCACCACAAGAATAATAACTTAAGACATCTTTGCTACAGAAATTAAGAAAGAAAAGCACACAGAAAGGATTTTTTCCCCCACATGTCTCACAGTGGTCTGTCAATACCTGTTCTCTGGGACAAGCAAAAGCTGTTCTGCCAAAAGCTGTGGCACGATCAATCCCCCCTTCCACGGCCACCAGCTCCAGTTTACACTGCCACACACAGCAAACTGATATGTAAGAAGACTAAGCCTGTCAATTTGTTTGATCATTCTCCAATGTCAGGTCTAACTACTAACATAAAAGTGATGTTTAGACAGACCTATCCATTAACATGATATTTTGTGAGCATTCCGATAAATTACATTTAGTCAGTACAGATTTATCAATTAAAATGATAGTTTGTGAGCATTCCGATAAATTACATATAGTCAGTACAGACTTATCAATCAAAATGATAGTTTGTGAGCATTCCGATAAATTACATATAGTCAACATGCCAATCTGGACATCAATCTGCTTGCTGGTAAAGTATGAATATGTCAAAACCACACTTCAAATGAATCAAATGTTTCAGTAAAGCCCAACACCAAAAAAGACTTATTTTCACTACTTCAGAGCAACAACAATCACCACTTCTAGTAGGTTTACCGGTAACACGTTGATTTTCGTTCCAATTTTGATGGGCATCCAAACTGGGGACTAAATCAACCACCCCTCACTTCCCCTTCACTCCTCCTGCCCACAGATGCCAAGTTTTCCCTTGTGCACTATGCAGCCAGCAGTGGCCTGTAAGGCAGCATCACTGACTGCAGACCTCTGCCCTGTGCACTATGCAGCCAGCAGTGGCCTGTAAGGCAGCATCACTGACTGCAGTCCTCTGCCCTGTGCACTATGCAGTGGCCTGTAAGGCGGCATCACTGACTGCAGTCCTCTGCCCTGTGCACTATGCAGTGGCCTGTAAGGCGGCATCACTGACTGCAGTCCTCTGCCCTGTGCACTATGCCGTGGCCTGTAAGACGGCATCACTGACTGCAGTCCTCTGCCCTGTGCACTATGCAGTGGCCTGTAAGACGGCATCACTGACTGCAGACCTCTGCCCTGTGCACTATGCAGCCAGCAGTGGCCTGTAAGACGGCATCACTGACTGCAGACCTCTGCCCTGTGCACTATGCAGTGGCCTGTAAGACGGCATCACTGACTGCAGACCTCTGCCCTGTGCACTATGCAGTGGCCTGTAAGATGGCATCACTGACTGCAGTCCTCTGCCCTGTGCACTATGCAGTGGCCTGTAAGACGGCATCACTGACTGTAGACCTCTGCCCTGTGGGTGTCTGGCAGTGCTGAAGGTAAAATCAGTCTGACCCCATCTCCTTCAGCGAATCGTCATCCAACTCACATCTACCTTCCCCTGCTCATAGTGTGTGTGTGTGTGTGTGTGTGTGTGTGTGTGTGTGTGTGTGTGTGTGTGTGTGTGTGTGTGTGTGCTGTGTGCATGTGTGCGTGCGTGCATGCATGTGTGCGTGCGTGTGCGTGTGCACGTGTGTGTGTGTGTGTGTGTGTGTGTGTGTGTGTGTGTGTGTGTGTGTGTGTGTGTGTGTGTCTGTGTGTGTGTGTGTGTGTGTGTGTGTCTGTGAGTGTGTGTGCGTGTATGTGTGCATGTGTGTGCGTGTGTGTACGTGTGTGTACGTGTGTGTGTGTCTGTATATGTGTGTGTGTGTGTGCGCTCGTGTGTGCGTGCGTGCATGTGTGCATGCTTGTGTCATTGTGCAATGTGAGAATTGTCCTGTACAACAGGATGTAATGGTAAGAAGTAGTAAACCTACAACTCAGTACACACCTGATTGTCACGATATCCCAGCAGAGCCTTCTTGTCATCACTGGAGTAAACCTTCATCCCACACAACTTGCTCCAATAGTCTGCACAAAAAAACACAAATCATAATACAGTTCATCATATTCACAAAAATCCATACTGATCATGGCTGCTCAAACACACACACACACACACACACACACAAACACACACACACACACACACACATTTTTTCTTCACTTTTTCTACCCCTGTGCTCTTTGGACAGGACTCAGTTTGTACCAAAAAAAAAAAGAGTCAGCATGTTTCATATTGAAAACATACTTTCACTACACATCTCTGACGGGTCAGTCCCTCTCACCATTGTCCACTATGTCCACAATTCTGGTTATGCAGATTCAACTCTTATGTTTGATTCGTCTGTCAGGTCACAAGCATACGAAGAGAGACACGCACAAGGCATTATTTTTGCCCTGTCAGCCTTTTGGCCTTCTGCATGCTGACCATCCCATTTCATGCAGGGCAAGCCTGGTTTGTTTTCAAGAAAACTGAAACTGCAAGACGTTCTATAAATACTGAAACTGAGACTACGAAAGAGTTGACCACTTGCTCTTCTTGCCATCCTCATTTCTATGCCTTGCTCTTCTTGCCATCCTCATTTCTATGCCTTGCTCTTCTTGCCATCCTCATTTCTATGCCTTGCTCTTCTTGCCATCCTCATTTCTATGCCTTGCTCTTCTTGCCATCCTCATTTCTATGCCTTGCTCTTCTTGCCATCCTCATTTCTATGCTGAAGTGTGTTGACAACTTCACATACCATGGTCCCTTCTAAAACAATGCTAACAAAGCAAGTCTTCTTTTTTTTCTTGTTCTCACGATACACGATGTTTTATTTGACCTCATAAAAATACAAGGAAAATTTGTTTGTGGTGCCATTATCAAAATTCACATATTACAACAACTTATAAACAAGTATATCATTAAAAATATTCCACTCTTTGCACTGTGCTCAGCCATTCCTTGTCAATTCATTTATCCATCTTGTGTCAGTCTGTACACATATAAATATTAACACATGCACGCACACATCCTACCACCCCCCACCCCCCACCACCCCAGATACACACACACACCACACCAATACAGAATCACACGCACACACCCCGCCAAAACAGTGTCATACACACACACATACACATACACACACACACACACACACACACACACACACACACACACACACACAGAGGCGCACACACCACCACCACAAACCACCATCACATTTGCAACATTATCACAACACTTAAATAAACACTCCAACTGTAAATAAGAACGCTCCAAGATAAGCTCAAAGTTAAGTATAAAAAAGACAGAAAACAAAAACAATAGCACCATTCAAAAGATCAATAACATTGCAAAATGTATAATTACGTAAACTGTAAAAGCAACCTGCAGAGTTAAATACAAATCAGGAATAAAAGATTTACTGCTAAGTAAGATGTTTGAAGTAGAGAGAGAGAGAGAGAGAGAGAGAGAGAGAGAGAGAGAGAGAGAGAGAGAGAGAGAGAGAGAGAGAGAGAGAGCGAAGGGATAAGATAAGATAATGTTGCTTATAGCCCAGCCGACCGCAAAGGGCCACATCAGGGCTGTCACCACGTTAAAATCAACTCACAAGTCATTCATTCACACAATTCTTTAAAATACATCGAAAAACCATCCGAAAGTTTGTTAAAAATCTTTCCACTGTAAAAACTCAGATCCGATGAAAAATATTAATCTCTTTCAAAAACTCAAAGAGCGCGTCAGCTGAACAAGATTTTCATGGAATCTGCCGTAAAATGTTTATGTCTCACATCGTGCAAGTCCCAACACTCTGGAAGAACATGTTTCATTGTGAGTGACACATGACATGGAATGCACCACGGAGCTTCTTCACTCTTTAAAAGGTACGAATGGGTAAAATACGAGTGGCCGGTGTGCAGCCGGCACAGAACTGTTTCTTCTTTACGACCACCAGACGAAGATGAGAGGAACTCCTTAAGGTTTGGACGGATCTGAAAGAGTTTGTTATCCGTCTGTGTATTCCAATCCTCCTGCCAGAGGTCTCTGACATAATCGTTAATTTTGGGTTTCAGATCTGAGCAGGGGATATATATGTTTGACGGTTTCTCTGTTGTGGCATTCTTGGCTAAACGATCAACCATTTCGTTCCCTCCGATGCCAACATGACCAGGAATCCAAGCCAGAATAATGTTGTAACCATCTGCTTTCAACTTGGTGAAAAGTTAAAAAAAAGTGTAAAAGTTCTGGATGCTGAAGGTTGCGGCCAGCTATGGCCTCCAACGCTGACAGTGAATCTGACAGAACCAGAAAGTCCCTCTTCTTAGAATGTGAGATTATCTTCAATGCGAGAACCAGAGCAGTAAGTTCAGCGGAATAGACAGAAGCATCTGAAGTTATATGTTCTAACAGTATCTGAGAAGGAGCCCCAGGGCAATAGGCTGCACAGGCCACTCCATCCTCAGACTTGGAACCGTCAGTGAAAATTTTTTGATAAGATGGAAATTTAGAACAGAGGTCAGCATACAAGGCCTTGTATGCCAGAGAGCTGGTAGACTCTTTACGAAAAGCTGCAAGATCAAAACAAATCTCAGGTGTGAAAAAGGTCCACGGAGGTTCATTTGGAAACTTGGAAAAATCAGACACAACTCCTAGGTCTAGACCTGCATTCCGCACGTGAGGCTGCATACGAAGACCAAACGGCGGAATACAGTTAGGGTTGTTTTCAAATTTATTTTGGAACGGAGGGTCAAAAACACAGTCATAGGCAGGGTTTTCTGGTTCCGAGAACAGTCTGATATAATAATTCAAAGACAGTTTCAGCCTGCAGTTGGACAGTGAGGGTTCACCTGCCTCTGTGTACAGGCTGTACACAGGTGTGGTGCAGAATGCTCCAAGACAGAGACGAAGCCCTTGATGGTGGATAGGGTCCAAGAGTTTTAGGTAAGATGATCTTGCAGAGCCGTACACAGCACAACCATAGTCCAGTTTGGAATGGACTAAGGCTCTGTAGAGGTGCAGCAAAGTTTTCTTATCAGCGCCCCAGTCAGTGTGCGCCACGACCCGCAGAATATTCAGTGCTTTCTGGCAAGCAGTTTTGAGGTTTTTAATGTGGCTGAGAAAGTTAAGTTTCTGGTCAAAAATAACTCCTAGAAATTTGGCCTCTGACAGCTGGAATGGGAGATTTCCCTATTTGAATTTCAGGATCTGAAAAAAAACGACGGAAATTATGGAAGTGAATGCACTGTGTCTTTGGAGGAGAAAAGGTGAAACCGTTTTCATCCGCCCACTGATGAATTTTATCCACACAAAGCTGGAGCCTGCACTGGATACTCGGTACAGGCTTCCAGTTGCGTAGACAGCAAAATCATCCACAAACAATGAGCAGTCTGAACCCTGCTGAACTGATTTAACAATGTTGTTGATCTTGATGCTAAAGAGGGCAGGAGACAGTATGCTCCCTTGTGGAACACCCAACTCCTGCTCGTGAACATCAGAGAGAGTGGTGCCAACCCGGACCTGAAACTGTCGTTCTGCCAAAAAATTTTGTATGAAAAGTGGAAGATGACCTCGAAAACCAAGATCATGGAAATCATGAAGTATCCCTGACTTCCAGGTGGTATCGTAGGCCTTCTCCAAGTTGAAGAAAATTGCCACTGCATGCTGTTTGTTCAGAAAGGCATTCCGAAGTGTAGATTCCAGACGAATCAAATTGTCAACTGTAGTCCGATGTTTGCGGAAACCACACTGTTCTTTCGCCAAAAGGCCATCGGTTTCGAGTTTCCACATGAGTCTAGCATGCATTGACCACTTTCTCCATCAATTTACAGACACAGCTGGTCAAAGCTATGGGACCGCAGTTTGATGGGTTAGAAAGATCTTTTCCAGGTTTGGGAATGGGAATAATGAGGGCTTTTCGCCAAGAAGGTGGAAAGAAACCACATGGTCCACACATGGTTGTATACAGGTAGCAGGATGTTCAGACCTTTTTGCGGAAGATGTTTCAAAAGTTTATAATGAATTTCACCTATAGATGGAGAGGAATCGCTGCAGGACAGTAAGGCAGATTTCAGTTCATTTAAAGTGAAAGGAAGATTGTAGTCTTCCATGTTGTCTGATGAAAAGTTGCAGGGTGATTTTTCTTTAAGGGCTTTGTTTTTGACACAACTGGCTGATTTGTTAAAAGAGGAGGAATTCTTTTCAATGGTTGAAGCAAGCAGATTAGCAACTGCTTTTTTCTCTCGTTATTAAAGAGTCAGAAAACTTGAGATGGTTCACTTTTTTCTTCGATGTTTTGGATTTGAGACTTGAGCAAAACTGTCTCCAAGATGAACGTTTACTAGTCTTATAAATATAAAGGGAGATAATTCATAAGGGTGTGAAAATTGAAAACAGACTTGTATGAACCTTTTAACTATAAAAAAACATATCATTCTCTATTAAACCAAGTACGGAATAAAAGAGCACAAAATTTCAATGCCAAAAAATTATATCACAAAAAGTATGATTGTTTAAACAGTAAAAATAATACAATCAAGTAAAGATATTTGTAGTAAAAAAAGGCTGGGGGGGGGGGGGGGGGTCCTTCACACACACACACACACACACACACACACACACATACACACACACACACACACACACACACACACACACACACACACTGTAAAACAGGACTTAAAATACTTAGTGAGGGTGGGGGGCAGCATACACACCTACGCACACACGCATGCATACACGTACATACCCCCCCCCCCCCCCCCCCACACACACAACACACACACACACACACACACACCACACACACACACACACACACACACACACACACACACACACTTGTTTATTGTGTGAACACTGCACCCCACTCTCACTTAAATCTCACACTTGACTGCAGCCATGATAATGCTGCTGTGCTGTCAAAAAGACAACCCAGCAAGCTAAGGCTCGGTCTTGAAACAGACTGAAGGATGCCTACCACTGATGGTCTTGGTCTAACTGTTCAAAGTCAGTTCAACCATGAGTAACCCAAACGCACACTGTTCACTTCGCTCCCAGTCTATCACTGGGTGGTTGTCTGCTCAGACCACCTGACTGTTCGCCCTCACCACCACCAGGTCCATGGATTGGACAACAGCAGGACAATATCTGACAATGACAGGGCAATACAAGACAATGGCAGGGCAAGACACCATCAATACAGATGTACAACCTGGCCCTCATCTTACTATCCAACACAAAGGAAGTAAGGACAAACATTTCTGTCATTTTGAGCACCTGCCGGTGACTTCTATTCGTCAGCTGATGAAAAGACATCAGAGGCAGATGCGCAAAATGACAGAAGTGAAGGTTTAAATATATCACATAAGTAACAGTATAGGTAGCCATGCAAAAGCACGTATGCCATAAATCTATCAGTCACATCCCAGTAATCTCTGCTGATCAAACATAATCAGGACAATGTTGAACATGTAGCCTTTGCTACAACACTATACACATTTTGCAAGCCAAACATTGATCAATACATGCTAGAGAGACAAGGGTATTGTGAAGACTGAAGGACACGAGGAGGAGACACAGATCACAACCCAAGACCAGATGTGGAGAAAACTTCAAACAAATGCAGATGTCACATTCTCAACAAAAAAAAAATTCAGAATTTGCACACATAGCTGTAACATTTTCACTGTTCATAAACACCACATGAAAATGTGACATTAAAAAAAAAAGAAAGAAGCACAATATATAATCAACTCACCGCTCTAACTGAACTTGGTTCCAAATCCAAACAGAGATTTAGGCCTCTTTTGATAAACTCCATCATTGCAGCAGAGCTACAGCAGTGATTCATGCCCCGGTCAGCAGCATGTCAAATGTATCTAATGATCATGTTGACAGATTTTTTTGTTTCCACAGTCAAGTCAACAGGACAGTGGGTGATGTGCAGTCTTTGTTGCTAGGAAATACAACTTCTGCTGTGTGATGTCAAGCCGAGTGTGTGCAGGAAATGAGGAGATAAGTCGGCATCAAATCAAGAACTACTCTATAAACTTGCTAGTACATATGCGCACACACGCACACACACACACACACACACAGACACACACACACACACCAAACAACAACACACACACACACGCACACACACACACAAAACAAAAAGAAAAGAAAAGAATGCTCAACCTTCAACTGCAGGTGGAACATTCTTGCAAATGGAAGATATACATACCATCCCACACAAATTTCACAACTTCTTGTGCTTTTGTACTGAACCTACAAAGGAATCAACCTTAACATCCACTTACCAACAGATTTTGACAGGTTGGTACAAGACAGGGACACCTTCTGAACTGGATCTGTAAACCAACGTGTACATCTCAATACAGTGTGTAGTCAGGCGAGAGAATGGAGGCTCTGCGTGTGTGCATGCGTTGTGCGTGTGTGCATGTGTGTGTGTGTGTGTGTTTTGTGTGTGTGTGTGTGTGTGGGGTGTGTGTGGTGTGTGGTGTGTGTGTGTGTGTGTGTGTGTGTGTGTGTGTGTGTGGTGTGTGCATATGTGTGTGTGTGTGTGTGTGTGTGTGTGTGTGCGTGTGTGTGCATATGTGTGTGTGTGTGTGTGTGTGTGTGTGTGTGTGGTGTGTGGTGTGTGTGTGTGTGTGTGTGTGTGTGTGTTTGCATTTGCGTGTGTATCATGGATCCATACCAAACATGCGTACATCTGTGGGCCATGTTCCACCTTTCCACCACATTTTGTTAAACTTGTTTCGACAGTTTTCACATAATCTTGATGAACCGATTCAGCATCTGCTGTTTGATCCAAATTCACACGACAGATCCATACCACAGATTCGCAACATAGATCGACATCACAGATCTGAACTGAAATTCAATGGATTTGTCTGTACTCCACATTTTATCTTTCTACCGAATTTTGTTGAAACTGTTTGAGTACTTGTTATGTTACCCTGTTGACAGACTGACGACACAGAGCAAAGACTCTGGTAAAAACATAACCTCCTTGGTGGAAGTAAGCATACCACTATACCTTACTGAACTGTATCACACCTGACTACATCCAATTCCATTGAAATATTTGCCCACATCAAATGTCACATGACACCAGAACGTCTGCTCAGCTGCTTGTCACAAAAGCGCAGATATGAATATCAATACTTTCCACTGCATTGAAAATGAAATGACACGCTACCCTTTTCATGTTTCCAGGGTGAGCGACGCCTTACCCCCGTCAGCCTGCTCCGGGACAATGAAGAATTTGTAGCCATCAGGGGACTGCAGCACAGACTGACCGTCTTCCTGGGTCACTGGGTACTGCTTCTTCTGGGCCCTCTCCAGCACATCCTTTGACTTAATGGTGAGGCCCTGTCACAACACACCCTTTGACTTAATGGTGAGGCCCTGTCACAACACATCCTTTGACTTAATGGTGAGGCCCTGTCACAACACACCCTTTGACTTAATGCTGTTGCCCTGTCACAGCACATCCTTTGACTTAATGGTGAGGCCCTGTCACAACACACCCTTTGACTTAATGGTGAGGCCCTGTCACAACACATCCTTTGACTTAATGGTGAGGCCCTGTCACAACACACCCTTTGACTTAATGGTGAGGCTCTGTCACAACACATCCTTTGACTTAATGCTGTTGCCCTGTCACAGCACATCCTTTGACTTAATGGTGAGGACCTGTCACAACACATCCTTTGACTTAATGGTGAGGCCCTGTCACAACACACCCTTTGACTAAATGGTGAGGCCCTGTCACAACACATCCTTTGACTTAATGGTGAGGCCCTGTCACAACACACACCCTTTGACTTAACGCTGTTGCCCTGTCACAGCACATCCTTTGACTTAATGGTGAGGCCCTGTCACAACACATCCTAATGGTGAGGCCCTGTCACAACACACCCGTTGACTTAATGCTGTTGCCCTGTCACAGCACATCCTTTGACTTAATGGTGAGGCCCTTTCACAACACATCCTAATGGTGAGGCCCTATCACAGCACATCCTGTGACTTAATGGTGAGGCTCTGTCACAACACATCCTTTGACTTAATGGTGAGGCCCTGTCACAGCACATCCTTTGACTTAATGGTGAGGCTCTGTCACAACACATCCTTTGACTTAATGGTGAGGCCCTGTCACAGCACATCCTTTGACTTAATGGTGAGGCCCTGTCACAGCACACCCTTTGACTTAATGCTGTTGCCCTGTCACAGCACATCCTTTGACTTAATGCTGTTACCCTGTCACAACACATCCTGTGACTTAATGCTGTTGCCCTGTCACAACACATCCTTTGACTTAATGGTGAGGCCCTGTCACAACACATCCTTTGACTTAATGCTGTTGCCCTGTCACAACACATCCTTTGACTTAATGGTGAGACCCTGTCACAACACATCCTTTGACTAAATGGTGAGGCCCTGTCACAACACATCCTTTGACTTAATGGTGAGGCCCTGTCACAACACACCCTTTGACTTAATGGTGAGGCTCTGTCACAACACATCCTTTGACTTAATGGTCATGCCCTGTCACAACACACCCTTTGACTTAATGGTGAGGCCCTGTCACAACGCACCCTTTGACTTAATGCTGTTGCCCTGTCACAGCACATCCTTTGACTTAATGGTGAGGCCCTGTCACAACACATCCTAATGGTGAGGCCCTGTCACAACACATCCTTTGACTTAATGGTGAGGCCCTGTCACAACACATCCTAATGGTGAGGCCCTGTCACAACACATCCTTTGACTTAATGGTCATGCCCTGTCACAGCACATCCTTTGACTTAATGGTGAGGCCCTGTCACAACACATCCTTTGACTTAATGGTGAGGCCCTGTCACAACACATCCTTTGACTTAATGGTGAGGCCCTGTCACAACACATCCTAATGGTGAGGCCCTGTCACAACACATCCTTTGACTTAATGGTGAGGCCCTGTCACAACACATCCTTTGACTTAATGGTGAGGCCCTGTCACAACACACCCTTTGACTTAATGCTGTTACCCTGTCACAACACATCCTGTGACTTAATGGTGAGGTCCTGTCACAACACATCCTAATGGTGAGGCCCTGTCACAACACATCCTTTGACTTAATGGTGAGGCCCTTTCACAACACATCCTAATGGTGAGGCCCTGTCACAACACATCCTTTGACTTAATGGTGAGGCCCTGTTACAACACATCCTTTGACTTAATGGTGAGGCCCTGTCACAACACATCCTTTGACTTAATGGTGAGGCCCTGTCACAACACACCCTTTGACTTAATGGTGAGGCCCTGTCACAACACATCCTTTGACTTAATGGTGAGGCTCTGTCACAACACATCCTTTGACTTAATGGTGAGGCCCTGTCACAACACACCATTTGACTTAATGCTGTTGCCCTGTCACAACACATCCTTTGACTTAATGGTGAGACCCTGTCACAACACATCCTTTGACTTAATGGTGAGGCCCTGTCACAACACATCCTAATGGTGATGCCCTGTCACAACAATGGTGAGGCCCTGTCACAACACATCCTAATGGTGAGGCCCTGTCACAAAACATCCTTTGACTTAATGGTGAGGCCCTGTCACAACACACCCTTTGACTTAATGGTGAGCCTGTCACAACACATCCTTTGACTTAATGCTGTTGCCCTGTCACAACACATCCTTTGACTTAATGGTAAGACCCTGTCACAACACATCCTTTGACTTAATGGTGAGGCCCTGTCACAACACATCCCAATGGTGAGGCCCTGTCACAACAATGGTGAGTCCCTGTCACAACACATCCTAATGGTGAGGCCCTGTCACAAAACATCCTTTGACTTAATGGTGAGGCCCTGTCACAACACACCCTTTGACTAATGGTGAGGCCCTGTCACAACACATCCTTTGACTTAATGCTGTTGCCCTGTCACAACACATCCTTTGACTTAATGGTGAGGCCCTGTCACAACACATCCTAATGGTGATGCCCTGTCACAACAATGGTGAGGCCTGTCACAACACATCCTAATGGTGAGGCCCTGTCACAAAACATCCTTTGACTTAATGGTGAGGCCCTGTCACAACACACCCTTTGACTAATGGTGAGGCCCTGTCACAACACATCCTTTGACTTAATGCTGTTGCCCTGTCACAACACATCCTTTGACTTAATGGTAAGACCCTGTCACAACACATCCTTTGACTTAATGGTGAGCCCTGTCACAACACATCCCAATGGTGAGGCCCTGTCACAACAATGGTGAGTCCCTGTCACAACACATCCTAATGGTGAGGCCCTGTCACAAAACATCCTTTGACTTAATGGTGAGGCCCTGTCACAACACACCCTTTGACTTAATGGTGAGGCCCTGTCACAACACATCCTTTGACTTAATGCTGTTGCCCTGTCACAACACATCCTTTGACTTAATGGTGAGACCCTGTCACAACACATCCTTTGACTTAATGGTGAGGCCCTGTCACAACACATCCTAATGGTGAGGCCCTGTCACAACATATCCTGTGACTTAATGGTGAGGCCCTGTCACAACACATCCTTTGACTTAATGGTGAGGCCCTGTCACAACATATCCTGTGACTTAATGGTGAGGCCCTGTCACAACACATCCTAATGGTGAGGCCCTGTCACAACACATCCTAATGGTGAGGCCCTGTCACAACACATCCTAATGGTGAGGCCCTGTCACAACACATCTTAATGGTGAGGCCCTGTCACAACACATCCTAATGGTGAGGCCCTGTCACAACACATCCTAATGGTGAGACCCTGTCACAAAACATCCTTTGACTTAATGGTGAGACCCTGTCACAACACATCCTAATGGTGAGGCCCTGTCACAACACATCCTAATGGTGAGGCCCTGTCACAACACATCCTAATGGTGAGGCCCTGTCACAACACATCCTAATGGTGATACCCTGTCACAACACATCCTTTGACTTACTGGTGATACCCTGTCAGAACAAAGGCCTCTCAGACAGTCAACACAAACACCCCGTAAGCCCAGTGAAGTCCAGCAGCAAAGCCTCAGCGGGCTCAGTGAGAGGGGTACCATGAAGCCACAGACTTTTCACTAATTGATTTGCAAACATTCATCACAGAAAGATTACAATTGCATTTAATAAAAAAACGTTTATGAACTTCTACAATCACTTTAAGTAAAGGAAGCCATTGCAGACCTGTATTAGAACTGATACATAAAAAGCTTTTCCATGTCTCATCACTGTATGAAAATAAAAGTTTTAATAATAAAAAACAGGTTAAATAAATTTATTCACTCTCAGGCTGGTGAAAACCTTCAGCAGGCGAGTCAAGGTTCAAAGCAATGCAGCGTCCTGATCAACCAGCCTTAAACACACATGGATCAACCAGCCTTAAACACACATGGATCATCAAGCCTTAAACACACATGGATCAACCAGCCTTAAACACACATGGATCAACCAGCCTTAAACACACATGGATCAACCAGCCTTAAACACACATGGATCATCAAGCCTTAAACACACATGGATCAACCAGCCTTAAACACACATGGATCAACCAGCCTTAAACACACATGAATCAACCAGCCTTAAACACACATGGATCATCCAGCCTTAAACACATATGGATCAACCAGCCTTAAACACACATAGATCAACCAGCCTTAAACACACATGGATCAACCGGCCTTAAACACACATGGATCATCAAGCCTTAAACACACATGGACAGCGTCCTGATCAACCAGCCTTAAACACACATGGACAGCGTCCTGATCAACCAGCCTTAAACACACATGGACAGCGTCCTGATCAACCAGCCTTAAACACACATGGACGGCGTCCTGATCAACCAGCCTTAAAGTTAAACACACATGGACGGCATCCTGATCAACCAGCCTTAAACACACATGGACGGCGTCCTGATCAACCAGCCTTAAAATTAAACACACATGGACGGCATCCTGATCAACCAGCCTTAAAGTTAAACACACATGGACAGCGTCCTGATCAACCAGCCTTAAACACACATGGATAGCGTCCTGATCAACCGGCCTTAAACACACATGGACAGCGTCCTGATCAACCAGCCTTAAACACACATGGAAGGCATCCTGATCAACCAGCCTTAAAGTTAAACACACATGGACGGCATCCTGATCAACCAGCCTTAAACACACATGGACGGCATCCTGATCAACCAGCCTTAAAGTTAAACACACATGGATGGCATCCTGATCAACCAGCCTTAAACACACATGGACAGCATTCTGATCAACCAGCCTTAAAGTTAAACACACATGGACAGCATCCTGATCAACCAGCCTTAAACACACATGGACGGCATCCTGATCAACCAGCCTTAAAGTTAAACACACATGGACAGCGTCCTGATCAACCAGCCTTAAACACACATGGACGGCATCCTGATCAACCAGCCTTAAAGTTAAACACACATGGACAGCGTCCTGATCAACCAGCCTTAAACACACATGGACGGCATCCTGATCAACCAGCCTTAAACACACATGGACGGCGTCCTGATCAACCAGCCTTAAACACACATGGACAGCGTCCTGATCAACCAGCCTTAAACACACATGGACGGCATCCTGATCAACCAGCCTTAAACACACAAGGACGGCGTCCTGATCAACCAGCCTTAAACACACATGGACGGCGTCCTGATCAACCAGCCTTAAACACACATGGACGGCATCCTGATCAACCAGCCTTAAACACACATGGACGGCGTCCTGATCAACCAGCCTTAAAGTTAAACACACATGGATGGCATCCTGATCAACCAGCCTTAAAGTTAAACACACATGGACAGCGTCCTGATCAACCAGCCTTAAACACACATGGATGGCATCCTGATCAGCCACCTTAAACACACATGGACAGCATCCTGATCAACCAGCCTTAAACACACATGGACAGCGTCCTGATCAACCAGCCTTAAACACACATGGATGGCATCCTGATCAGCCAGCCTTAAACAGACATGGACGGCATCCTGATCAACCAAGCTTAAACACACATGAATGGCATCCTGATCAACCAGCCTTAAACACACATGGGCAGCTAGATCTGGGAAATTACATTAGATTTACTTAAACCAGAAAAGGTCACACAAGATGTCCAACAGATTTGACTATTTCATTACATTACAAATACGCAAAATAAAGAAATCTTCATTGCCATGTGTGTATGCACAGCCGTAATTTCTGTTCAACTGTTTAATTTCTTTCAATAACATCTCTAAATTATGATAACGGACTCCAGCTCAAATGGCCAAAATAACAAGGAATGGAAGAAGTCGAAATGTTACAGCATTTTGGTCAATGACAAATGCTCCAGTAAGTTCAGAAACAACTGGCGACTGCCAAACAAACCTTTCCCACAATTCCCATCAAAGTTTTTGTCAAGGTTCAAATGTCAGAGGCTACCACAAACAATACCGTTGCTACAGAGCAGAAAAGCCAACACCTAAACAAGATAAATATCAGCGTACCCTGAAGTCGTTGCCCAGGCAGTATGAGCCGATGCCGTAGTTATAGGTGAGCTCCACCACAAAGTGAGAGTCCTCAGGACCGTAGCCCACCATGGACTTGCTCCACTTGCCGTCATAGGGCCTGCACAGCACAACATGCATTTCTTGCCGCCAGGGGACACACTGACAGAGTTTTGTTTCACATGTTGGGTTCACAGCCATTCAGTGACATTCACTTAACTGATTAATCTTTTCAATCTTGCTCATTCATATTTTTTCAATTTGGGGGGAACTGCTTTCAAGAAAAGTATGTCACACATCATCTCACTTCCTAACACAACTTAAATGTTGCAAGATGCAATATTTCCAAGCAGTTCAGACTTTTCACGTGCATTAAAACAAATTCAAACACACACAAATCCGACCCCAAAGAGGACAAACTGTGACAGAAACTGTTAAAACATGACAGGATGGTTTTGATTCATTGGTGGTATTAGTAACAGTCAAGTGGTTAGAACATTGGATTCACAATCTGAGGGTGGGCAAAGCGTAGAATGGGATGCTTCCTCTCACCCTGGTCAAAAGGTGTGCACACCTGCTAGTGGTTGAGCCCACCTCATAAGTGTATCCATGAAAAGATTAGATATGTGCAATACAGATTCGATAATCCCTGTTAGTGTTCATTGGACTATGTAAACACAAAAATACCCAGCATGCACCAGGGCACTTGGACAGGAGATAAACACACCACCAAGCATCCCTCATTGCCATCTGAAATGCTAAAATGAACACCGAGGTAGCAGCATCATCACTGTTCATATATCTGGCAACCCCATGATCCACAGGCTAGACATTGTGTCTGTTTTCCAGTTAAAACCAAGCTCATAGTTAGTTTAGCTGTGCATTACACATGACATCAAATGAAAGAGTCGAGTCGTGTAACCAGCTCCATAATCATATTATTTAAAGTCTTCACTGCAGAAATTGGAGCTAGGGGATTTGTAGGAACGTCTGCATACAGCCTCATGAAACAGCTCTCAGTTGCAGGGAAGGAAAAAACCAGAGCCCTGAAAGCAATGGCAGAAGCGGCAGAGAGGTGCTCAAGCTGGATCTGGTCAAGGAGGAACAAAAGTGAACTTCATAATTTAAATTTCCTACAAATACAGGGTCCCTTGGCTCAGGGGTTAAAGCCAGTCATTAAGTAAAAATAAATGTCCGGGGGTAACAACATTTCGAATCCCACCATGGCCCCCCCAAGTGGGGAAAAAAAAAAAAAGGGGGCACAGAGGACTCCGGAGTCAAAACCCGGGGTGTGGCCCAACCCCCCTAGAGTGTCAGGGAAAGGGGCCAAAACACTTCTTGAAGGGCTTCTCTTCTAACTCTCTGCTCCCACGTCTCCCCGAGTTTTTTTCTACGATGCAGGGGTAAACCATTGATTTCCCGGGGAATGGGGCCGGGAGGACCCCGGAAAGACCGGGGGACACGGAAAAGACCAAAACCCAAAGGGGCTCTGGGGGGGGTCCCCATTTTGCCTTAAACATGTGGCACTAAAAAAAAAAAGGAAAAGAGTCCCAATTCACCAAAGGGGGGAAATGATGAATCCATCGTGCTCAAACCATCACACTGCAAACCCCCAAAGGCTATGAACAGGGACCAAATGAATATCCATGTGTCTGGGAAACGTTTCGCTACCACCCGGGCATAAGACCACAGAAAAAGGGGGGATTGTGAAGACCATCTGAAGACACACGCAGCATCACAGATAAACGTCGAAACCCAAAGGCCAGGTTTAAACCCTTTTCCCAAAGGGACTCCACGCGTTGGTTGGGATGAGGAATTGCACAGGCCCTCGATCCAGGGCCCCTAACTCAACCTCACACAAACAAACTGAGTTTGGGGAGAAACGGGATGCAAAAATCGTCCAAAACTCGATCATATGGGGAAAAGCACCCGGAACACAAACTATCCACATAGGGACATTTGTAAAATGCCACATGTAGGACCGGAGAAAACTACCCAAAGAGAAAACACCTCCAAAGAAACCAGACCCAAGAAAAGAGGGACAAGACAATCCAAAAGAAAAAATCAAAAAGCAAAGAAGACCGCACTGCCACTCAAAAAAAAGGGTTTGGAAAAACTGTGGGAAGACCTGAAAGAAAAACACGCGCCCTCACAAACGAATCGCGAGGAAGGGGAAAAGAGAAAAAAAAGAAGAAGACACAAGACGCTTCTTCAAGACCCCTTCCATTTTGCCAGAACACTGTTGAGCCCAAAATCGGACCCTAAGTGGGACAAAGATTTCTTACACATCTGAAAAACATACTCTGCTCCAGAAAAAGCACCACTAACATTCAAGATCTTTTCCCCCAACCAACCCTGGGGAACATTTTTAAAAGGAAAAAACCCTCCAACGTTGGCGGAAATCAAAAGGTGGTCACAAAGCCAAGCCAAATCATCACCGGGGCCAAAGGGAATACCTTACCACTTTACAAAAAATGCCCCAAGGTGCGGAGGGCCCCCCGGCCCTGCGATCGGCTTGGAGAAACCAGAAGACAGCGCCATGGATGACGGCAGTGGTTTTAAACCCCCAAAGAGCAAAACTCAATACATACCATTCAGGCCAATATCACTACTGAACCCGGGGGGAAAATTTTCTTCTCTGTCAGGCAGAAAGGGCGACCAAGTCCTGAGGAAAACAGTATTTGGGATTTTCATCCAAAAGGGGGCATCCCACGGGGCGGGCTGTGTAGAACACCCAAAATGATCGGGGAACGAAATCCAAAAAAAAAAACAAAAAAAGAAGACCTGGACGAGTGGCTTGATCGGCAAACGCATATGGATCGTCCCCCCTAAAGAACTTGGGTTTTGAGATTACCATGTCCCAAAGAACACCGCGAAAAAGCCAAAAAGTACTTCAATGGCTTCTCAATGCGGTTCTCAAAACCAAGGATACAAAACTGTTTGAATAACGGGAAGGGGGCATTAAAAGGGGCCCTGTGCAATTTCCCCATACTTCGGCTGGCAAGGAACTCATCTTGAAAGCAGCAACAAAACAACGCGAGAAAAACAGCCCTTTGGCGATGGATACAAGAGCCTCCCCAAGGCCCTTTCAGGGATGACACTACAGTATTTCACCAGAAAGACAGCCCACCTTTCTGGAGAGGCTGAGACGTATTTGCCTCATCCAAGAAGTTAAAACCAAAGAAATCAGGGATCTCTCACTGAGGAAAGGGAAAAATGGCCGAATCTGTGGTCTTAAATGTTCCAACCAGCCATTCCAACATCACAAAAAAACCAAAAGAGCCGGAAAAGGTATGATAACGCAAAAGACACACAAAGAGCAAAAAAACCAACAATGGGGGAAAAGGGCTTGAGACCATTGCCCATGGGCTCCCTGGAAATACAAAGGCTGGTGTCTGCAGTTCATGCTAATACCCAAAACTCCAAGGCCCTATGATATACGACATCTGCACCCACATGGGGGGCAATGGAACCCAAAAACAAAAAGTTTTACAAGGAAAGGCTTGGTGTCCCACCCTTTTGACTGACACGCGGTACTGTCGCCAAACAAACTCAACTACCACTGAAAAACCATCCGGGGGAAAACAAAGCAGGAAGATCAACTTCAAAGCATGCTGGGGGATCAGGAGACAAGGGAAAAAGCAATCAAGCCCCCTGAACACAAAATGGAAATTTTAAAAGGCATGGGTTCTGCAAAAAAAAGTCTCAAATCAAGAAAAACAGGACACACACAACCAACAGACAAGGGCGGGGGGACCAAAACTGAATGGTGTCAAAGGCCAAAGAAAAGCCAAAAGAGACATGAAAATTTAAGAGAGAAAAAAAGAAGACCAAAAAAGACTCCAAAAAGCATCCACAAGCCCAAGGGGAATGGGCAAAGGGGAAATGCCTCCAAAAAGCTACCTTTGGGAAGACATTGGCACATGGGCCCCCTCAGGATCACTTCATTTTTCGATCTCATATGACCTTCCCCTCAAAACAAACCTGGTGAAGTGGGGAAAACAACGATCCCCCAGCCCCCTCGCCATAAAAAACAAACAGGGGGCATTTCTAAGCTCATTAAATACCCTGCTCAAGGAAGGGACACATGGGGGCACAACCAAGCTCAAAGAAAATTTTACAAGTAGTCGGCTAGTACCAAAACCACAAAAGGGAGAATCAGGGCTCCAAAAACACCCCAACTTCTTCACCCCCAGGGGGCAGCAAAACATGGCCCAAAAAACAACAGTGCCCCCCGAAAAAATGCAGGCAGAGTCTGCTGGATGGCAGATGACTGGGAGTGCACGCAGACCTCCCGAAAGGGAAGAGTCACCCAAGATCATCAGCAAAATGGGAGAACCCGACATATAGTCCACTCTAATCAACCAAGCACGATCATATCGAGCCACGGGGCCATAAAAAAATGGGGCACTCAAATCACAAGACTGAAAAGTAGCTGACGGCAAACAGCCTGAAGAGAAGGCAAAAAGGGCAAAGTTTTTCACTGCAGAAAATTGGACTAGGGGGTTTTAGGAACGTCTCATAAGCCCATGAAACAGCTCTCGGGTTTCAGGGAAAGGGAAAAAAACCAGAGCCCTGAAACAATGGGAAAGCGGGAGAGAGGTGCCAAGCTGGATCTGGCAGGAGGAACAAAAATGAACTTTATAAGGGTTAAACCCTACAAATATCAGGTTCCCGTGGCCAGGGTTAAAGCGCGATCATTAAGTAAAAATAGCATGTCCCCAGGTCATGGGTTTTGAATCCCGCCATGGCCGCCCCCGGGGGGAAAAAAAAAAAGGGGCACAGAGGGGCATCCGATCAGAACCGGGGGTTGGCCCAAACCCCCCAGAGGGCAGAATAAGGGCCGAAACACTTGCTTGAAGGGGGGTTTTCTCAGGACTCTTGCTCCACGCCTCCACAGTTTCTTTTTTACTACTTAAAAAGACAATTTTTTAAAATCTGATAATGCTTCAGGGTTTTACGAGGGCTAGTACTCTGAAACAAAAACCATGAATCCCCGGGTTTTTTGTTTGAAAAAAAACCCTCTCTGGCAAGCACAAATGGGAAAAGGGGTGGGATCCATCTTTCCTAAGGGCCCAAAACTGTTCACCTTTCCAAATGTGTAACCCACATTTTTCACATATTTTTACATTTGATTGAGCTGATCTTTCACTTTCATTTTCACAAGGGGCGCACTGCATGCGCAAGTCCAATTGGTACACCACATCCCAAGTTTGGACCACACGCCATGATTTAAAGCGGGGGATAAAAAATAAAAACAAGATGAAGCACTGAAGAAGAGGTCCTGGCTACACTTTGCAGATGCTGACCTACACATTTCCCTGTCAGACCTTGATACCCCAAAACTGGTTGGCATTTTATCATTGTGTGTGGTGTAATGAAAGACCATGTGTGTTAGGGGGTGTGTGGCACGGCCCATATGTTATGCTCATCTTGTGCGTAGAAAGTGCCATATGCGACCATATCTCTGCTGGGGTGTGGTTTTGTGTGTGTGTGTGTGTTTTGGTGTGTGTGTGTGCCCCGGCGTTGGGCCTGCGTGCGTCGTGCGTGCATGTGTACTGCATACTTTTTGTGTGTCTGTATCTGTTGTGTCTGTGTGTTTGTGGTGGTTTGGGGTGTGTGTGTGTGTGCGCCCGCGTGCGGCTGCTGCGTGCGTGCGTGCGTTATGTGTACTGCATACTTTTTTTTGCTGTACTGTTGTTCGTTCTGTAGTTCTGTGTGTCTGTGTGTGTGTGTTGGGTGGTGTGTGTGTATGTTGGGGTGTGTGGTGGCTGCGCACATGGCCATTCTTGTTTTATGTTCCACACACATTGGGCGTTAATCGAAAAAAAAGGACAGGATTTCTTTTTTTAAGGTTTTTAAATTCCCCCTTTTACCTGAGGTCTGTTGCCTGAACCAAAAATGTCTGCAAATAATGTAGTGTTGGCAACACTCATTAGAGCTAGATATTTTTAAACATCTGTGCTTTATCTGCTCAAATATTTCTTCCCACATAAAAATTAACAGATTGAAATAAACCTTCTTTGAGACAAATCTGAAAATGTACCTTGTAATCTTTTGGTGTCATACAATAGACTCTAGGATTCTTTTTGTTGAAATGACATACAATGTGTCTGTAAAGTATTAGAAATAGCGTTTTGCACATCTGGTGTCATTCTTAACACAGTTTTGCACTTGATTCAATGCATACTAGAAACAGTTGTTTCTATTTATGCTGAGACAGAGCACTGCAACCCTTACTTTGTCAAGAACAAAGGTTTTTTCGGTAATTCTAGAAAAAGACTTTCATGTTAGAACTCTCTTGTTATATATAAATCTCTTTGATTGTGATGTATATGTTCTTTTAATATGACATGTCTGGGGGACTGGTGTAATTGACACTCTGTAACATGTTTGTGAAATGTAATACAAATATTAAAAAAACGCAATATCAGTAATATGTTTGGTGAGACCAGCCGCCGTGGCGAAGTGGTTAGCGTCGCGGACTCCCGGCTGGGAGGTCATGGGTTCGAATCCCATCAGAGTCATGTGGGGTTTTTCTGCTCCGACCGGCTCCTACCCAGAGTTGAGTTTGCTGCGGACTCAGTTGGGAAGACTGGGACCACACAGTCGAGTTTCATCCACTTAATGGATGCGTTTCTGAGAGTGTTGCTCAAATTTCATGACCAACACTGCAGGTGCCTGTATCTCTCGGGCCTGGTTGACGCCAGGATATATTATGAAAGGAAGCGTAGAGTACAGCCCTGTCATGTAGTCTCAGACCGAAATGGAAATCCGTAGCATCATCTTAATCATCCTCATTCCCATTGATCAGCATTAAAAAAAAAATGTCTCAAGTTCGTGTGCCCTTCATGCCCTGCTCTCATGGTGACCTCAATTTCGATGTCCTCTCCACGTCTGTGGCCTTCAGGTTTGCTTCCGTCAGGGTCACCGGTTTCGGCGAGTCCATACGGGCTGTCGTTGGATGGACATGGTGGCGCCCTCCGGAGGGAGAGCTCACTCACGCCGGCTCCGCGACTAAGCAATTATTGTCGTCAGTAGGGGCTTAGTAGGTGGTGTCCTGCGTATGTTAGATCAGAACAGGCGCCACTGAAAACCACCGAAATGACTCGGCAGCAGTGCAGTGTCTCCTCCGGTGGGTCGCCTCTTGGCGACTTGACATTGACTGCTCCCTGTGGACTGCTGGTGCCGTGGCTGCGGCGGGGCCGGCCGGGCTATGGCTGTGGACAGGGGTGTCGGAATGAGCGGCGTGGGTGCACTGCCTCTGAGGTGGCGCAGAGGTTGGGACAGCAAAAAAAAAAAAAAAAAAAAAAGTTTGGTGACATGTGATGTAAAATTCCAAAGAAAGACAATACCAGTGCCGTTTGGTGAAACGTAAAAGACAATACCAGTGCCGTTTGGTGAAAAGTAATACAAGCATCCAAAGAAAGAATACATGTAATCCGTTTTGTGAAATGTAATACAAATACCTGAAGAAAGGCACTGTTTGAAATACATGTCCTATTTGACCATCAAGTTTAGGTTTTGTTGTCATTTATCATTTTGCCTGCAAAACACACGTCTATGTTTACAGAACCCCATTACAAAGACGGCAGTATTGAAACTTGAAACGTATGTCTTCTTTGAACAACAAAATAAAGACAGACAAGAATCATTATTGGGTTTTGTTGTAATTTATTATTTTGTCAGCAAATCAAATGCTTGCATTCATAGCAATCTGATGCATACTACGGGGTTTGCTTTCATTGCTTTGTTTACTTGTTTTTTTTTGGTGAAATTTCAACACACTCACGGTCACTTTTACTGAAGCCTCAGTGTGGTAATTCACGAATTATGTAACTGATTATTGCTGCGTCGTAACACTTTAAACTATACTCATTCATTTGCTTGCTCTTCTTCCTACTAAACCATTGTAAAGCATTCATTAGAAATTAAAACCCTGAAGTTTTTTTTTAAAAACTGTGGGTTGCAAGATTCAAGAACTAACTAGTACCACCCATATTTTCACATTCTTCAGGAGAGCGTCAACACTGATATAACAAACCAACCAGATACACAAGGACATGGGGAAATGGTTCATTAACTGTGTGTTTTGTGATCTACAGTGCTTTATAAAACACACACACTACACTTTCGAGAGCAGTTCGTTCCCCAGTCAGTGTAAGCGACAAACGTGTTCCTGCCTGCATGCACAACCAGCCAAGTCTCTGAACAGGACTGCATGGTTCAAAAATACCACAATATTCCAAAATTCTGTTTTTGACTAAAATTATGTGACACACTTCTCAACAAAGCCCCCCCCCCCCCCCCCCCTGCCTCCCTCTCCCCTCACCCCCCCCCCCCAACACACACACACACACACACACACACACACACACACTTAGTCACTTTTGTACAAAAACAACAGATTCACCACATGATAGTTCACTGGCATCAATACCACGTGTGATACACCATAATTATCACCACATCCATTACTTTCTACCGTCTTACCTGACTGCTGGTTCTGGTCTGAGTCATAAAAAGGGTTTTATAAATGCACCATAAATTACGGGGCACAGCCAAGACTGATAACTAGGACCTGTCAGATGGAGTTAAGAACAGTATTGATAACAACATTGAAAAACACACACACACACATTCTTTACAACCTTTTTTTTTTTTTTTTTTTTTTTTTTTTTTTTTTTTTTTTTTTTTTCTTTTCTTAAGAAGCAACAGATCTGCGAAGATCCCTTTCTTCTATTAAGAAAGGGTGAAAACCGTAGTCGCACCTTCTCGCCACGTTAATGTGGGTGTTTCCTCAGGGGACATGGGCAGGTTGGACGCAACCTCTGTTGTGACTAACGCGGCACGGAGCGGACGACTGCGCTATATTAAAACTAGATCTCGGCCTCTCCAATCAAGGAAAGCCGCAGGCTAGACCAGTCCAGATGGAGGAGTAAGGCCCCCACCGAGAAAGGAAGAACTCTGTACAGGCCCACCGGCGCGTGGACACGCCCTGACACTGCTCCAAGCCTTACCCCAGCCATGGGATAAATGGCAAGAGCCGAAGTCGGATGTGCTGGTCCTGACTTGTCAGGGCGTAACGGCAGCACAACGCATCCCCGCTCACATGACAGACAACCTTGGAGAATCTCGATATGGTGCTCGACCGTTGAGGACCCGCCAGGGTGGAAGAGTGCCGGCCCTGTGCCTAGGAGAAACTCTACGGATCTCTGGAGGACCTCCGCCGGACGGCAGCCTTCATCATGCATCTGGGGTTCCTGTCTGAGCGAACGAAGAAGAAGAAGAAGAAGCAACAGATGGCCTGTTTGCACTTACGCTGGTTGAAAACTGTTCTGCTTCTACAACAAATAACACTCAATAAAAAAAGATTAATTATCGATGGAAATTCTGTACTACATTTCAATATAGAGCAACAGATGGCCTGTCTGGTGCACACATTGGTTTAATGATGTGACCGTTTTAAAAAAAAAGAGAGAGTGAGACTGTGTGTGTGACACAGAGAGAGAGAGAGAGAGAGAGAGAGAGAGAGAGAGAGAGAGAGAGAGAGAGAGAGAGAGAGAGAGAGAGAGAAGAGTGAAAGAACTCCGGGCTTCTTATGCATATATCATCTGTTCTTAAATATACTGTGTGAAGTAACGTACTGAACCACCAGCTGTTTTCCCATCAGCCCCATTATAACACTGCACAGACTGGTCTGAACAGAGAATTGGTGTATGAGAAGGAGGGGGGAAGTCTTAGCGACCTTTTCTATTCTTTACTCAAGTTTCATAATGCTAACACACACACTCACTCACTCACTCACTCTCTCTCTCTCTCTCTCTCTCTCTCTCTCTCTCTCTCTCTCTCTCTCTCTCTCTCTCTCTCTATCCTTCTCCTGCTCCTCCTCCTCTTCCTTCTTCTTCTTCTTCTTCTTTTCTTCTACTTTTTTTTTATTTTCTGTTTCCCCCCCTCTTTTAAACTGTCCATTTTAAACAGGAACTAGCAGAATTCCATGTACTGTCAGAGTACTGATTATTATGATTAATGTAAGTGTGTTTGTTTAGTGTTCATTCCATCTGTTGTCATAGTACTAAGTATTATATCAAGTGTGAGTTTAGTATACATTCCATTCATTGTCAGAGTATCAACTTATATGATTAAAAACATGTGTAAGTTTAGTCAACATTCCAGGTACAGTCACATTATTAACTAGTATTTATAATCAAAACAACAAGAGTAAGTTTAGTATACATTCCATTCTTATTCCATATATTGTCAAAGTATTAATCAAAAGAAATGATATACATGTGCAAGTTTAGTAAACACTCCACGTATTGTCAGAGTATTAACTGTTAATGTTAGTTCCAGTTGTCCTTAGCATTCTTTAGCTCCTGAACACATCTTTGTATTTCATATTTCAATTAAATCATTATACTGTTTTAAAACAAATCAGTGATGCTTGAAGTAAGCATTTTCAGACACCTTGAATTCACTTTCATTAAGATGACAAATCTAGTTCTATCAAAATCACAACAAAAGAGAGAGTGAGGCAGAATGTGAGACAGACAGAGAGAGAGAGAGAGAGAGAGAGAGAGAGAGAGAGAGAGAGAGAGAGAGAGAGAGAGACAGGGAGGGAGGGAGAGGGGAGGGAGAGAGAAAAGAGAGAGAGACAGAGGATGGAAGGAAAGAAAGAGGGAGAGAGGTGTTGGGAGAAATGATGATGATGATGATGATGATGATGATGGTGATGATGATGATGAAGATGATGATGATGATGATGATGATGATGATGATGATGATGATGATGATGATGATGATGATGGTGGTGGTGTGGTGGTGGTAGTGGTGGTGATGATGGTGACAATGACTGACGAAAACAATTTTTAAAAACTTCAAAAGAACAAAAACAAAACACAAACAAACAAATAAAAAAAACACAGGGTCCTTCTAAAGCCTAGGTTAAAGGCTAATATTAAAGTCACATGGCCAAACTGTCACTGAGGCAGTGAACTGTCAGAGGTTCAGCATGTCCAGAACACACCATGACAGAAAGTGGAGCCCATCCCTCTCCTTCCACCACTTGAACTTTCCCTGACCTGGATTCCATACCCATAGACTTCTGCTGGTTCAACAGAGGATTTAGAAGCCATAAAAATCTGCCCCCCCCCCAACCTCACACCCCTTCCTCCTGCACCCCTACCTCCAGAGGTTTGTACTCACAACCATAAACTCTGCAAGCACACACTCTAAATATTTTACTACCGGCACCTAGAGCAGAGCTCTTTTTTTTTTTTTTTTTTTTTTTGTAATCAATACATATGCTGGAAATTCTAGATCACATCAGCAGGCCTTTCCACAAATAACTGTTACAGATACACATGTACAAGCACATTCTTAGTAGCTTTAAAGCCATTCTACAGAAAGCCAAAATACAACGAAAGTTTCATACAGACAGAACAGATTTGAAAGAAAACCTTTAATACTTACTACAAAACAGACAAGAATTTTCAATGACTAGGATTTTTTTTACAGGCATCACAAATAACTCTTAACAGATATGAAAATTCATTAAGCGAGATTCCATATTAAGTCTCAAGCTTTCAGCATTCTCTCTCACTGCAGTTTTAAATAAAGTATGATTCAAAACATGGAACTTACTTCTACTTTATCAAGCATCACACAGATTGCTCATTGCTCTCCAAATAAGTAAATCCGTTTTTTTGTGTAATCAGAATTTAAAAACAAAGATCTATACGATTAGTCTTCGTTTAGCACAGTTCTAGTTGGTAAACAATTCATGCGTCCATAATTTTTTCTTTGATTCATTCCCAAGAAACAGCTGACTCACTGTGCGGGCAATTGCTAAAGATTTGAAACAAATGATAACCATTCAAAACACACTCAAGAAGTATGTAACAAAGTACAACAATTTCTTTAATTATACTCGGATTAACTTACAATAATTTCTATGTTTCTGTATTCTATCACAAGCTTCTTACCTGACTCCTAAATAACTGATTTAGTGACTGTGTAACAGGATACTTCGGGTTATGCTTTCTGTTTCTCCTTTTTTAAGTAACCAGCTTACAGATACTGCCACATACATGAAAAAAAATATATAAAAAAGTGAACTAACCCATTGCACGCCGCTTTGCATCCCTCGTCAAACTCTTCATGTCTCAAGAACTGCACACACACATAAATAATCACAATAAAACTTCATAAAAAAATCAGGACCGAATATACTTAAAAAATATATAAATGTATAAAAATTAATACATCAGGATAATTATAAGTAAAATCACCATTATGACTCGAATAACTGTCAGACTCAGCCAGTGAAATCTTACACAGGCCATAGTCTTTACAAACAACTATGAAATATGGATTTTCACAAAATATAAGTGTGTCTGGTTAACAAATGTGTGGGTCTGCACCTCATAACTCTCATCAGCGAGTCCCCTCCTACACTTTTCTTTTCTCATTTCTATCTTTCATATAACATATCCATTTACTTGATTATCAATTAACTTACTTCTATCAGAGTAGTTTGGTGTCATGGCTTAACATTTATGGCTTTCGCTTACAGTATATGACCCATTCCCACAGACGGAATCAAAGTCACTGGCTTTGAATCGCTTCACAGCTTAAAGATGTGTTAAAGGTCAGTATGGTGAATTTGAGACTTCGAGTGTACACGCTATGTTTACAGAATTTCAACAACCCCAAAATCTAAAATTCACCCTTTCATCATGATGCACCCAATAGTGAGGGTGAGGACCTCTGACTGATTTTTGATAGTTCTACTTTCCCTACAGAGTGAAAGTGCTAGGGCCTAGATTCATCATCAGTTATATATATCGTATGTTCTGCTTCATCTCATCAGGCCTTCTGACTAGCACAGTGGTGTCCATCTCCTCTGGCAATGACCTGATACTTGATGTGGACTGTCCAGAGCTGAGAGTATAAAATGAAACTATGTGTCATTGTGTTTGAGGGTTCTCAGAAGGTTTTAAAATAATAATAAAAAAAGAAAAACAGAACAAATATCAACAACGTTTCGGTCATAGACCGTCTTCAGGACTTGTGACATAAAAAGAAAAACAAATAAAGAAGTACAGGCAATGATACATGTATGAAAAAATATACGTAAAGGGACGATTATGTGCTTAAAGGGGGGGGGGGGGAGGGGGGAGGGGGCTGGTGTGCATGCGTGTGTGTGTACGTGCGTGCGTGCAAGTGTGTGTGTGTGTGTGTGTGTGTGTTGGCGCGCGCTGTTGATATTTGTTCTGTTTTTCTTTTTTTTCCATTTTAAAATCTTCTGAGAATCCTCAAAGACATTTAGCATTTTTCAGAGAAGATCTGCGGTCAAAAATCTGTTTTATTATGCGTCATTGTGTATGGGGGAGCCTGAATATGCAACATGAGACTTAATTAATACTAGTAGCAAGATCCAGATGAGGCATCATCACCACTTGATTTGGATCAGAAACTGCTGAACTTGCTCATCTTGTGATCTATTCATCTAAACCAATGAATTCAAACAACAGATTTTCCAATCTGCCAGCTAGTTACTGTTTCTTACTAAGATAGATGTCATGCGTCTGTCAGCCTGATGTGAGACCTACCGGACCAGGAGTGATCAATGCAATTCTTACTGGACCAGCCCACTTGTCTGCCTCTCATTGGGTCTTGGTGATGGGCTAGTTCATGCAGCGGGCAAAACAAATCATAAAGATGAAGAAAACACACTCCTGCCTGCCGGCAATAAACTGCAGCCTATTCAACAAGAACAAAAGGTTTTCCATTTTGATTTGTTTGTAACCTATCACTTTTATTCAGCACGACTAAAAAGGTTTTGTTTTGTTTTGTTTGTAACCTGTCACTTTTTACTTCTGTTTTTCTTTTCTGTGAGTCAGTTTAACCTGAGAATCACATGATATAGTACTCATACACTTTTTGTTACTCTCTTTTGTACATTTTTTTTTCTCCTTTTACAACTGCTTGTGTCTTGAAATCATACATTTAACTGCTTGGCTTTAAAATACATCAAACAGAAGATGCCTCTGTTTTTCTTTAATAGTTCTTGCATACTTTCATCAAAACTTGAGAGGGTATTAGTTTCTTTATTTGTTTGTTCTTGTTTTTTGTTTCCTCATGTTGTTCTTGTTTTTGTTTCCTCATGTTGTTCTTGTTTTTGTTTCCTCATGTTGTTCTTGTTTTTGTTTCCTCATTTTCAGTTTCACTGAAAATTCTTTAACAGAAAACCAGCGGCAAAAGCTTCATTTCAACATGTAAACAGTTTCCTTCAAAGGCTATAAAATAAATTGTCAAATGGAGTCATCCCGTATGACAAACTGGCAAAGTAGCACCAATTAAAAGTTTTCTCACTAACTCACAATGAAGGGACAATATATTTTGAATATATATCTTGAAGAAAAGAAAGAAGAGAGAGAGAGAGAGAGAGAGAGAGAGAGAGAGAGAGAGAGAGAGAGAGTCTGAGACAGAGACAGAGACAGAGAGACAGAGAGAGAGAAGAGGGGACAGAGAGAGAGAGAGAGACTGTTTTTGTATTTTCAAGCATGTAGATAAGCACTGGCATACTTTTTTCTTTTCTACTTGAATTTAGTCCTCACCCTTCAAAGGATCTAAGAGGCCTGAGCTGTATTGTTAGCAAACTTGCCAGTTATGGAGAAAAGTCCTCTGTGGAAAATCAAGTTAACTATTCCAGTTGCCTGGATAGTGACACAAAAATGTCCCTGAGCAGTAAAGATTCCAGACAAAGAATGCGATGCATGTGCAACACAGTACACAAACATTTCCCCATGAATCTAACTAATACGAACAAAAAGTTAAATTCAATAAAAACACAAAACACCTTCTTTTTTAGCGCAAGCTTTCGAGCCACTGCTCTTCTTCAGGCCGCATGACAACAAGTGACGCAATAGAAAAAATGACGTCCATTGGTGACATTATCTGTGACATCATCTCTCTCTCTCTCTCTCTCTCTCTCTCGTGCACAACTCCATCATCCTCCGTTTCTCTGGTCACTCAGACCCACACATTGAGCCCTTGTGGATAGTTCGTCTTGAGCTTGTATCTCCAGAACCTCTCCCTCTCTCTTCGCTTATTGATGTCAAGATTTTTCACAAGTTCAATGACTGTGCAGCGGGGGTCGGTCAACTGGTGACCGGGACCATTGAAGTGTTTGGCAACAAAAGTGTCCTTCTTGTGCCTGATGTCATACCTGTGGGCATAGAAGCGCTCCGCCAGGGTATTGCCGGTCTCCCCAACATACTGCACATCATGACACGCTGCACAGTCAATCAAGTACACCAGATTGTTGGAAGTACAGCAGACCACATCTCTGATGTTAAAAGTTTGACCCGTCCTGACGCTGGTGAAGTTTGGTGATTCCTGCAGATGTTCTTTGCAGATGATACACCGTCGTTTGTCACATTTGTGGCAACCTGTTGCACCTTCATGTGCATCTTCACTTCGATCGCCAATACCAGTCTGAGGTACATCAGGGGGCAAACATGAAGGCATCAGCAGTTTGCGGAGGTTAGTACAATTTCTTTCCCCCACGATGGGAGGAAATGAAACAGCCTTGGTCATCCTTCTGCTTGTATGGAGGACCTTCATGTATGTCTTGAGCCACTGGTCAAGTGGAGGATTCGAAGGGTTATGGGTGATGATGAACGGCACTCTCTCAGTCTCTGCATTGTTCTTTCTGCTCACATAGTTGAGAGCGTCACTCCTGGAGATAACTTTCACCTTCTCAATGGATGCCTCCACAAGCGTTGCTGGATAGCCCCTCTTGATCAATCTTTGCTGTAGTTCTTTGCTTCTCTGCTGGAACTTGTCGTCCTCAGAACAAATGCGGCGTATACGTAGGCACTGTCCGTATGGTATCCCCCTCATGCAGTGTCGTGGGTGACATGAGTTGAACGGCAAGTACATGTGCGCATCAGTTTCTTTGGTGTGCAGGTCGGTGGTGATCTGACCGTTTTCGATGCTGATGCTGACATCCAGGTAAGGGATAGCCACTGTTCCATAATTGGCGGTGAACTTGATCGTTGGATGCTGCATGTTTAGCCAGGTCAGAAACTCCTTCAAGTTCTGCTCACCCTGCATCCACAACATGATGATGTCATTGATGTATCTACGCCACATGGTGAGATCAATGTGCCATGGAGACTGTGCCAAGATCCTCTTCTCCAACCAGCCCATGAACACATTGGCAATCGATGGTGCCATAGGCGTGCCCATCACTGTTCCATGTATTTGTCGGAAGAGCTCTCCGTCAAAGTTGAAGACATTGTTAGACAGGATGTGATTTACAATGTCCAGTAGTTTGGTGGTACTGGGATCTTGTCTGTAACATGACCATACTCACTCATCATTTCTGCCAGGGATTCGCCAACTTCATGATGAGGAATGTTGGCATAAAAGTCCTACCACATCTACAGTGACAATCTGGGTGCCCTCAGGCAAAGGTCCACTCATGGTTTTCCAGTCTTCCAGAATTTGAAGGAAATGTGTAGTATCCTTCACAATAACCCAGCTTCCCAGGATGGAAGCCTGGTTCACTCCTTGTTCTCACTGACCAATCTCAGCAAAGGATGTAGACTGCTTGACATTAAATGATAAAAGAGTAGAGAATATGTTGAATAAAAAAGATGTATGAGATACACAATCATTTCGTGAAATACAGTTCTGAATGAAATCATTAAAAGAATAAGATAAAAATGAAATAAAAAGACAGACCCCCCCCCCCCCCCCAAAAAAAAAATCCCACTAAAAAATAGTTGACAAGACAGACGTGCATCTCTGAGTGTGTGTATGTGTGTGTGTGTGTGTGTGGTGTGTGTGTGTGTGTTGTGTTGTGTGTGTGTATGTATGTGTGATGTGTGTGTGTGGTGCATAAGTGTGTGTGTGTGTGTGGTGTGTGTGTGTGTGTGTGTGTGTGTGTGTGTGTCCTGTGTGTGTGTTCAGTTTTCATCCTTTTTTCCCCCAGGCTGCACAAACTCTGAACCCCTACATATTGGTGATTACTGGTGTCAGCAGCTGGACATTACACGAAGGAGAAGACTGAACACACACACACACACACACACACACACACACACACACACACAACACACACGGAGAAGAAACCTACTGACTCAGTGACTGCAGAGCATTTATAATCATATGAAGAAGGAAGATGCAGAGCCAAAGCACAAATTGCCAGGGTACCCCAGACTTGCTACTGAAGGAGTCAGCTCTCCACCACAACCGCTGGTTTGCAGTCACTGAGGAATTAAGTCTGCAGTCCCTGCAGAGTTCTGTGCAGATGTAATGTACAGGCTGAGCCCTATTGTTTTCCAACTGTTTACAATCTTTGAGTTAGTTAAGACTATTTGCATTGCTTCTTTGTATATGTTCTGTGTTATCATTTTTTTTAAAAGTCTGCAATCCAGCTGTTGAAGCTTCCTGGGACGGCACAGTGATCTAGCTTGTAGTAAGTATATAATTTATAAACAAGTGTGTGTATGTGTGACTGTGTATGTGTGTGTGTGTGTGTGTGTGTGTGTGTGTGTGTGTGTGTGTGTGAGAGAGAGAGAGAGAGAGAGAGAGAGAGAGGAGAGGGGTGGGGGGGGGGGGGAGAGAGAGATTAACAATTCCAGCTAAAATGAGATATAAATGACAACGTTTGTCTCGACAACATATCGGAACCGGTACCCGAAGGCAACTTTATTCATACAAAATAATTCATGTTTCATCGAGGATTTACCTTCATGCCAAGAATCTCTCTGTAAAACGATGCTGTTTCTGTGCGTTTGCCAATTTTGAAGACAAAATGCAATGCACGTCCTGTTGCCATGCTGGATCTTGTCAAGTTGACGAACAAAAGTCTTCTACAAGTAAACAGCGAATGTATCACAATCCACGTTGATCAACTAGCAGACGCTGCAAGTATAGTTGCGTTATGCAAACTCACGTTTGGTCGGAAGAGGGTATTACTCGCACAGCCTATCAAGTCGCGTTGTATGATTGGTTAACAAACAAGTATGGTTGCTCTGCATTGGTTAGATTGTGGGTGGGTGGGTGTTAGGGAGAGGAACATGGGAGGGTCCATGTCCACCGCTGCAAAACGGAAAAAGTCACCCATACCCACCCACTTTTTTGGACACTCAAGTCAGGCAGGAGACTTTGCAACAGATCTTGTTTTTTCCAATCATACACTTAATAATGCAAAGCGGAATCTGCGAGGAAGAGGAAGAGCAAAAAGAAGAAGACACAAGAGCGCTTCTTCAGAGACCCTTCCAGTTTGCCAGAACACTGTTTGAGCAGCCAAAATCTGGGACCCTAAGTGTGGACAAAGGAGTTCTTGAGCAGCATCTGAGGAAAACATACTCTGACTCACAGAGCAAAGCACCACTCGACATTCAAGGTCTGGTGTGGCCAACCAACCCTGAGGAACAGTTCAATGGCAAGCCTCCAACGTTGGCGGAAATCAAGAAGGTGGTCGACAAAGCCAGAGCCAAATCATCACCAGGCCAAACGGAATACCTTACCAGCTTTACAAGAAATGTCCCAAGGTGCTGGAGTGGCTCCACAGGCTGCTGCGATCGGCTTGGAGAAACCAGAAGATCAGCGGCCAGTGGATGACGGCAGATGGTGTGTACATCCCCAAAGAGCAAAACTCAAGTGACATCAGCCAGTTCAGGCCAATATCACTACTGAACGTCGAAGGGAAAATCTTCTTCTCTGTCATGGCAGCAAGGCTGACCAAGTACCTGATGAAAACAAGTACTTGGATGTGTCAGTCCAGAAAGGTGGCATCCCAGGCATGGCTGGCTGTGTAGAACACGCCACAATGATCTGGGACGCAATCCAAAAAGCAAAAACAGAAAAGAGAGACCTGGACGTAGTGTGGCTTGATCTGGCAAACGCATATGGATCTGTGCCCCATGAGATGATACAGTTGGCTCTTGAGATGTACCATGTGCCAAAGAATATCCGCGACATGCTCAAGAAGTACTTCAATGGCTTCTCAATGCGGTTCTCTACCAAGGAGTACACAACTGATTGGATCAACTTGGAAGTGGGCATTGCAATGGGCTGTGCAATTTCCCCGATACTGTTCGTGCTGGCAATGGAACTCATCTTGAAAGCAGCAACAAACAACGCGAGACAAACAGACCTTGGCGATGGATACAAGATGCTTCCTCTCAAGGCCTTCATGGATGACACTACAGTGATTTCATCCAGAGAAGACGAGACACATCATGTGCTGGAGAGCTGGACGACATAGTTGCCTCATCCAGAATGAAGTTCAAGCCAAAGAAATCACGGAGTCTCTCACTGAGGAAAGGAAAGTGGCCGAATCTGTGGTCTTCAGTGTTGCCAACCAGGCCATTCCAACAGTCACAGAAGAACCAGTCAAGAGTCTTGGAAGATGGTATGATGATACGCTGAAAGACACACAAAGAGCAAAAGAAACCAAGCAGATGGCGGAAGAAGGCTTGGAGACCATTGACCAGTGTGGGCTCCCTGGCAAATACAAGGTCTGGTGTCTGCAGTTCATGCTGATACCAGAGCTCCTATGGCCTCTGATGATATACGACATCTGCACCAGCACAGTGGAAGCAATGGAAGCCAAAATCAACAAGTTCACAAGGAAATGGCTTGGTGTCCCACCCTGTCTGACTGACATCGCGCTGTACTGCGCAGAGGGACATCCGGAGTCATGAACCGGGTGTGGCCCAACCCCCCTAGAGTGTCAGGAGATAAGGGCCGAAACACTTGCTTGAAGGGGGCTTCTCTTCTGAGGACTCTCTGCTGCCACGCTCTCCACGAGTTTCTTTCTACTGTGCGTAAATTTGTGGACTGGAAAAATGTGCAAACAAGGATACGAAAAAATGTCAACATACTTGTTGATTTTTGTTCAAACCCCATGCAAACAAACAAAAAGAACTACAGATAGAAGTCACCTAGATAGCCCAGAAGTGCAATTTTTTAAAATCATCATACAGTTTGTGTGTTGTGTAATTTCTCGTGAAAGATACTCGTCAAATTTTACAGACCGGGGCATTCCACGTTCAGCAATTTATGACAAAGGAGTGGGGGAACAAGGACATTTTAGGCGGGGATTGAAGTAGGAGAGAAAACTGACTATAATGGGTAGCCTCCATTGTCTTTTCTCCGTCCTCCCCAGTTAGGATTATTTGGTGAGACAGTCCAAGCAGGCAATATCAAATCTGAGAAAACGAGGCTCATGGGTGATAACTGTGAGGATTTCGGCGATTTTGAAGTTTTAGACACCATCAGAAAAAAATGGCAGCCTCTATGCAAGCATGTAGGTTGATCACTTCTGCTTGGACAAACATGACAGAGTGCAGTTAGTGCTCAATCTTTTGTGAGACAATATGCCAGAGGTATCAAAAGAACGCCAGTCACAGTGAGAACGCCGGCAGACGACCTTCAACTCATGAAAGCTAAAGGAATTAGTCTAAAAGATCCCAGACAAAACCCATTCCTGCCCTTCATGCCCGGTGATCCAATCCACAAGAACTTCGCGAAGAAACCGGATCGGGAGCCGTCAGATGGCCATGTGGGTAAGACGAACATGTCTACAAAGAAAAAGAAACAAAACGTCCCCAAAATGAAGGCCACCATGGATTCCAGTGACGCGTTTAAGGACGTTACCAAGTCCGGCCTGAAATATGAACGGCTTCAAGACGGAGACAAACGATTTGGGTCGGTACAGAGGAACAGTTTTGCATACCTCACTGTACGCGCGCGCGCGCGCGCGCGCAACACACACACACACACACACACACGCACAAACACACATGAGCACACGCACACACACACACACACACACACACACACACAATTTACAGGAAGAGAGTTGGACTGTCTTTCAGTCAAGAACCAACAGTTTTGTATATGAATTTAAATTGCTCATTTCTCAGCATAGCACACGCACTCTGCCCTTGTTATTCCCTGCTGAGTTTCTGTTTACAGTGAGATCACACTTTTCATTAATGATTTACAATAAAGAAAGGGGCGAAAGCTGAAAATGGAAATATTTAAGAAATTTTATGCGAAAACTATTGACTATGCTGAAATAAGGAAATGTCAAACCATTGAATGAATCATGATGATTGAAAAAAAAAATACATAGGCTAGTGTGTGGATCGTGTACTTCTGAACAGAAGATTTAGTATGTTGTTTGTTTTCTTTCTTTTATAGTCTGTGTTCTACAGACACATGTTTGCATTTGCAGGATCCTTTTACACACACACATACACACACGCACGCACACAGACACAGACACGTATGCACATACTCCTACACATGTATGTGCATTGTGTGTGTGCATGTGTTTGTGTGTGTGTATGTGTCACTGTGTGTGTATGTGTGTGTGTATGATCATTATCTTGTAGCATTAGGCCATTTTTTTCTAGTTGTCTGTGAAACAGAAATTTCACATATAATGGTATATTTCAGTTTGAGAGCATGAAAATGAGTCTTTCACTTTTTGGTTTGGTATGTAGAACATGAATTTACTAATGAGCTTGCAACTATGTAAGTTCCCTTCAAATGCAACTTACAATAATTCTGATGATTAAACGATAATATTGTCATGATTCAGTATTGGTTTCACTAGTATACATGCATATCTGGCTAGAGTATTGGTACAACAAATGAATGAGTTATTAATTAATTCAGTGGATATACTGTCACATATAGAACTTAGTTATACCACAGTTTTTTATGTCTTTATCATGTTTTTCTTTGATTTTCTTACACCAGACGTGTGCTTATGGCTGCCAAGTCACGAAAGGAGCGGGAGAAATGTGGACTCATCTTGTTGGAAGGAAGAAGACTCATCCTTGACTCGCTGCATGCGGGTGTGCAGTTGAAGTATCTGTACTTCTCAGACACTTCACTGTTGTCCAGTCTTCCCAAGGAATTACTGGGGCCCGCTGAACTGTACAAGGTTCAGTACCGTCATCTGAAGCTGTGGGCTGACACACAGACACCAGCTGGTATTTTGGGCAAGTATTTAACATCAGCTTATTAATGGCTTGTTATTTTTCAAGTGCACCCACTTAGATAGTGCTTAATGATGTGATTAAAAATGTGGTATTCTAGCCGCTTTGTTTTGTCACATCTTTGTGTTCCGGAAGAAAGCTTTGGAAGTGATTCCATATGCTCTCTCACAAGTTAAAACATAAATTAGTTATTGGTTGCCTATTATTGTGGGGACAGAGGATTGTTCCATATGAGTTAACTGTTTTAGATCATCTGATATTGCATAGGCAGCAGCACAACAGCTTGGAGAATAAATGAATAAATAAATATTTATCTGTCTAAATAAGAAAGTAAAAAATGGTATATAAAACATTTTTTTTAAGTTTGGCATTATGATTAAAGAGGGCTAGCTTTTGATTGCTGATAAAACTGATGGCTTCACAATCCTGTTTCTCACTTTAGAGGCTGTTATCATTTTTAAACCTTAAAAAAGAGTGATTTCTTCTTCACTTTAGGGATGAAGTGAGGCTATTTGTAGCACAGGCAATTCTAGGAATTCTTGACTTGCTGCTTGAATGACTAGCAATCTGGAACCATAAAACAGACAATCCTGCCAGAATTTTTGAGAGTGAACCTGCACCTGTGAGTTTTAATTTTGAGTTGAGTCTGTCATTAAAAGCGATTTTGGGGAGTGAATTTTTTTTTTAGTGGGTGGGTGACTCGCATTTTATGCCATATGGAGGAGAGTGACTATTCTGACTTGATTCTAAATGCCTTGTCTATAAGATCCTGTACTGAGCTGGACTGTTTGTCGGCATTCATCCTGTTGCATCTAGTTCCTGTAATCAGGTGGATGTGTGACAGCTGGCCCCATGGTGAACATATGGAAATGTTATCTGATTTCCTTTTACAATACACATACCAACCCCACACACACACACACACACACCGCACGCACACCCCGCAGGCACACACGCACAATTGCACGCAGGCACGTACGCACACACCTAACAAAAAAAAAAAAAAACACTAGCAGCCTTCTGGATTTCAAAACTGATCTGTCTCTTTTGTGAGTCCTTCCTGTTTCTGAGTTACTTGCCCTACTGTACATTCTCCCCATTGAACTCTCCCTTAGCCCGTTGTAAACTGTAAGCAACAACCACCCATCATGGTGCTGTGGTTGTGTCATAGATTGTGGGGATTGACAGGTTTGAACCCCCACCAGAAGCCTTTCCACCCTGGCTGGCTCCTACTCGGAGCTGTAACTTCAGTGGACTTAAATGCAAAGACTGGAACCAAATATTTTCATCCCCGCCTTTAATTGCTGAGTGTTGCTGAAATGTCCTAGCCAACACTGCAGGTATAGATCTGTATCTCTCAGGCTTGGTTGATGCTGGGATTGTCAGATGATTTAAGAACTCCAACCTTCTTAATCTCATGTTGCCTCAGACCAAACAACATGGAGCTCCACAGCATAATTGTCACTGTCCTCTTTGATCATCCTAAAAGTTTGTATTTCTGTGACGCTTTACCCAGGCCTAGAAACCCACTTTCACTTCTATCTTCTCATCAATGCCTTTGTTGTATTCATGCCAACATTGTAATTGCCCGCAAGTTTGTGGGGACTGTTGTTAGATGGACGTGGTGCTGCTTTTGGCATTGGGATGCTCAGTCATGCTGGCTTTGGGAATAGGTAGTCTGTTTTTGGTAGGGGGCTTAGTTGGTGATGTCCTACAGATGTTGTATAATAGGCATCCCTGAGGATCACCAAATGGATTCATCAGCAGTGTTTCCTCTTGTGGGTTGCCTCCTAAGGACCAGGCCTAAGAGTGGTTCCTGTGTACTGCTGGTGGTAAGACTGACAGAGCATGCTTGAGTGTAGCAGTGGATAGGGGAGCTGGAATGAACAGTGTGGGAATTGTTCCAGAGAGAGGAACAGACGTTGCCATTGGTGTAAACAAACAAACAAGTTTGTTATCAGTACCAGTCCTTTGGTTTAATGGGTTACTAGATACAATAAATATTTGTAAAATTTGTTTAGAGACTAATTTTTTTTTCACACATTCATTTAACCTTTTTGTATTGATCCATTGATTTTTTTTATGTGTACAGGAGTGTTTTGCCAAGCCATCCATGGGTGAAGTGGTGTGTCCACAGGGAGACTCTCTGCCCTTGATGTTAATCTGTGACAACATTCGTGATCCGGGCAACCTGGGCACCATCATCAGGACAGCTGCCGCTGCAGGATGCAGAAAGATCATCACCACCAAAGGTACGGGTAAAATTTGCAACATTCGGTATCTGAAACTTTTTTTTTTAATTGTTGATTATGTGCTTTTTAAAACATATTCATTACTTTCCATGCTTTGAGAGCCGTTGTAATGTAGAATACATTTAATGCAGTATTGGATAGGTTTCTTTTTTTTTTTTTTCATAATGGACTAGGAGAAGAGGCATGTGATGGTATAGTAGTGGTATGTGTATGTGTGTGAATGTGTATATGTGCGTGTGTGCAGACCTGCCAACCATTACGCATTTCGCGTAATTTATTACGCCCAAGTGATAATTCTTACGCTTTTACGCATTTAGCCAAAAAATTACGCATTGAAACTTTTCAACCAAAAAAAAAAAAAAAAAAAGACGAAAAAAAATCGGCTTATGTACAGACACGCACGGCGCCGTGCGTATAACCAGTAATCTTCAAGAAGCGTTTCCGGTCATGCGCAGTGCGTTTCACCATCTTTACCATTCAGCGAAGTTGGCGTCTTTTTGAAGTTTTAGCTACGAAAATGTCGAAACGTGGAGTAGAAAGTTTTAGACAAGATGCGAAAAAGAAAAAACTTGGTCAAAGTTCCGAAAAGAATACTCGGAAAGTTCCCCTGCATACGACCTTCGGCTAAAGGTGTAAATTGTGCAGGGTGTTGACCACTCGCGAGTCGGACTTCACAATTTCCAATCGCGGGATGGTGGATGTGAAGGTCACCTTGAGTCGGGCAAGCACATCGATTCCTCTAACGCGCCGAATTCTTCCAGCATCAACACTTTTTTCAGACTGTAGACACCTCAAAAGAGGATGAAATTAGGAAAAGGGTAATTGGGGCTGAAGCATTGGTGGCCGGCATCCCAGCTTTTTACAGAAGCGTTCTCAGATTCGGAGATCGCCAAACAGTTCAAGAGCGGTCGAACAAAGACAACACACATTGTAAGGACCCTAATCTCATGGAAGGCTTAACTGCTGCTGCATCTCGACTGCAGAATGGACTGTTTGTGTTGGGGATTGATGGAAGTCAGGAAGGGGGGGGGGGGGGGGGGGGGGGGGGGGACACATTCTTTCCTGGGGTGGTGCGATACTTAAAACATGACACAATCACCACTGAGCTGATAGCCAACCCCACATGCACAGAATCATCAACAGGGAGAACATTTTTAGGTTATGTATTTTCTTAATTTCATGTTCCCAGTTTCTCCATCTTCAAACTCCTCCCTCCCTCTCCCCCCCCCCCCCCCCCCCCCCCCCCTCCTCAAGTTCCCAATCCTTGCCAAGTCATTACTATCCAGACCACTTGACGTTGCCGCCTGCGGTTTGTTTTTTTCCCCCACTAGGCCTATTAGATAATATTGTTCGTCTCTGTGTATTTGTCTGACCTTATTCAAGTTTAAAAGGTTGTGCCAGTCTTGAATAAAAGTTACTTTGTGTTAGGTTTCCTTATAAAATGGGAGCAAACGTTACCCCACTTGTTTAGTGTTTATTGTTTACTGTTCCCTGCCTCATTTCATTTCCCAATTTTTTAGGTTGTTTCTGGCGCACTATCAAGCCTTGGTGTGCCATGCCATGATGGTTTAGGGGATTTGTGTGTGTTTCCAGTGTATTCTACATTTTCATAATTTGTAGAGATTTCTTGTGACACTTAAAATTTAACTGAAGTTAAAAGCTTGTTTTTGAAGAAAAGTAAAGTTCACAAAAATTGTGTGAACAATTTCATCACATCGTGTTTGAAAAAAGGTAAATGTCGCGCTCGATTACTCTTAGCTCTCAGAAATTACACATTTCTGCCTCACTGAGCTTCAATTCTTACTCATTGGTCTCTTAGGGGGTTGGCAGGTCTGTGTGTGTGTGTGTGTGTGTGTGTGTGTGTGTGTGTGTGTGTGTGTGTGTGTGTGTGTGTGTGTTGGCAGGAATGAATAAGGAGAGGTCTCAATCTAAATAGCTCCATTGGGTGCTTCTCTTCACTCTAGATCCACTGCAAGGGAGATACAGCATATAACTGCATCAAGTAAGCAATAGTCATTTGATCTTTGGAGGACTCTTTCAAGTTTGCTGTCGCTGGTTTCCATCTCTGGGATGAAATGGCAACCCCAGTGCATGTAAGTCACAGTAATCCAGTAGTGGGCACTGAGAGTTATCTTGCCCCCAAAATAGGTATGAATACTAAATGGATGGGAAAGAGATTCCTTTGTAGAAGAGAAAAAAGTGAATTATTCCCAGTATAAAATGAAGGATTTGCTGAGCGTTTAGCAAAGAGGATTTGCGTTTAGCAAAAAGTATTTGCAGAGTGATATTTTGTTTCCAGCTACATCAGTGTAGTATACATGTTTATCTATCTTTTGTAGGACCTGAGATACAGCAGCACACCCTTTGGGTTTATTGAAACTTGCACACACACACACACACACACACACACACACACACACACACACACACACACACACACACACACTATTTTTCCACCCTTCCCTTGAATTTATTTCAGAGAGGCGAATTAGACTAGACTGCTTTCTTTTCACTTTTACTAGTATTTTGAACTGGCTGGAAAGAGTCTGAACTGGTGAGTCTGAACTGGTGAGAATTCTGATGACAGACTGTGAGATGAAAATGAGAGCTGATAAGGATTATGACAACAGACTGAGAGATGGAGCTGTGTGTGTGTGTGTGTGTGTGTGTGTGTGTGTGTGTGTGTGTGTGTGTGTAATCTTCCCTTGTAATGATGGTTCTCTTTTCGCAAAAAATTATTTTACAAGTTGAAAAGGCAAAACATACAAATAAACAACAACTTTACAATGAAATATGTTTCAGTGTGTGAATGGAGTTGAAGCTGATGATAATTACAGCAACAGACTATGAGATGGAGTTGACTAATGGTGATAATTATTACAACAAACTGTGAAAGAATTGACATTTGCTAAACATTATTTCAACATACTCTGGATTACAGAAAATGTATTTCTTTTATCAGCGTTTGTTAGAATGTTTTACGACTTTTTTTTGTAAGTCTGGTCAGACTATTGTTTTAAATTCTGATTTTGTGTGTGCGTATGTGTATTATACAATTCTTATGACATTTTCCATTTTCCCATCATTTGTGTTATGTTGTTTCAGGTTGCGTAGATGTGTGGGATCCAAAGGTTCTGCGTGGAGCCATGGGAGGCCATTTTTACACATGCATTTTGAATAGTCTCCCCTGGGAGGACATCACCAACCACATTCCCCCTTCTTCTCACGTGTGCATTGCAGACAGCAGGAAGGGCAGTGCCGTCGAAAAATCATTTGACATCTCTCACCCCAAAGTGATCGAACTTCTGAACACAGCTGAAGAGGAGTCCAGATCAGTTGATGGAGAAATGGATGATGGTGACAGCACATCAACAGATGAAGAAAGCAGCACAAGCTCTGATGAGGAAGATGACAGCCATGATGTAGATTTAACCTGGAGTGACAGACAGAGTGCAGAGTATGAACGTGTTCCTCTGTCCGTTGTGCAGTACAGTCAGATGAATGTGCAGGAGCGAAGGAGATTGTGGTGATAGTAGGTGGAGAAACAGAAGGTGTCAGCGCTCAAGCCAAGAAACTGGCTTTTGACCTGTATGGACAGTATGTGACCATACCCATGGTTGAGGCTGTGGACAGCTTGAATACAGCCACAGCAGCAGCTGTAGTGTTGTATGAGGCCAGAAGACAGCTAACCGTAATAAACCAAAGAAATCGGTCACCCAAAATGTCTGGAAAACAGGGGGTGACTGTTGCATCATGAGATTCAGCTACAGACACTCTCTTTTGCTGTAAGGACTCTTCTCCGTGTCAATATTATTGAATATTATTCTGAAGTCTTTTTCTTTTTCTTGCGCAAAAGACATCTATGCTGTTGTGTAGATATTCTCATTAAAATTCCCCGGAGTTGAATGTCAACAGGGATCAGCAGCAACAACAGCCTGTGAAGATGTGGTTTAGGCTTTCCGCACAATAGAAGGAGTTTGAGTCCAGAAAGAAATTATGGTTAGTGTGAAAAGAAGCCATTAAATTTACTGTTGGGAGGAGAAGGCAAAACTGAGAATGAAACCAGATTCTGCTGAGCTGTGCCATGAACCAGGGGTGGTTGCCATCCCCTACCTGCATTTCCAAACAGGTCTGCAGATCTCTTAAAACAATTACAAAATTATTTTTTAAGAAGTTTATTGAGATGCTCAGAAATTTGGAGAAAAAAAAAAACCAACAAAAAGTGGCAGACATTTGGATTCTGTCGGTTAAAAAAAAAATCTTAACACTGCAACTGGCAGGTGAATTAACATTTTCCTCATTCTTGATTAGAAACAGACAACTGAGAGTGTCTATAGTGTCAGTGCATACCAGTGTATTTCACTATCAACAGCACATAGTCTTGCCATCAGCACTGTCCTATAGTGTATGTCCACAGTAAAACTTGTGATGATGTAGAAATGTATCGTTTGGTATATTAAAGGTGACAATTTGCATTTAAAGAAAAATACATGCGTCAGTGTTTCAAATGTGTATGCATCATGTATTCACTGTGACTAATGAATACAAGAACCTACAGTTTTGCGACATTTCTTCCATGCTATCGTTTTATCCATATGTGATTGTATGCCATGAACCGTACTTTGAAACTGATGATTGTAGCAAATTTTTTTAAAGTATCAATGATAACTCCACCGAACAATGTGATTGTGAACAAAGACTCACAGACAAAACATGTGTTTCAACCTCTTAAGTCTTCTTCAGACAAGCTAAACAACACTCAGGACAACAAATATGAAGAACGAGCAATTACTTATCTTGTCAAATTCAGCACAAGATGGGCGTTGAATTGAAGTTGGTTTAGATTTCCACCTGCAGTTGCCTCACTTTGCAGCTAACTTTGATAAATGTAGTCAATTTACCATCAACCAACCTTTTTTTTTTAAAGTGATAAAATCCAAGGCACCATTTTTCCTTTGAAGATCAGTGCCAGATGCTTTGGATTATGTTTACACTATACCCATGAAGTGATGAACAAAAATTAAATGTTGTTTGTTCATCACAAATGCATCTCATGTAATGACAGAAATGTTTAATTTCCTGGAGAGTGGCAGAAAAAGAAGAATAAAACGAGTCAAAAAAGTGTTTCATGTCTGCAGAAAGGGTGTTTGTGAGTCATCTGGAAGTAAGCGTAGCTTAAATTTGATGGAAAGAGAATTGAGATTCGATGATGTTCAGGGCTGTACACTAAGACTAACTTTGGATATATATGTATTTCCAATTTTTGCACACCAATTTTCAAGAGTGCACAACTCACTGCATTACAAAAATACACCCAGTGTGTTTTCACAATTAAGGACAATTTTGGTGTTTTTCTTTTCACACACATACACATATATACATACACACAGTCCCTCATCCCACTTCTCTCTCTCTCTCCGCTCTCTCTCTCTCTCTCTCTCTCCCTCCGGGGGTTACGACCTTGTCGTGGTCGGAGGGTTTGCGTGGTCCAGTGATCCCTTAGGCTCTGCTGGCGGGGGCTCAATACTTGGAGATAGGCTGTTTTTTTCATACTGCTTCTAGGCCTGAGAGGTGCAGATGCTGTTTGGCCTAAGCGTAACGTGGTAAGGAGTTGATGCCCCTGGTAGGGCTTCCCATGTCAGATAGGCTAAGGGTGAGGATCCTGACTAAGAGTAACCCGCCTTTCTCCTTTTCTTGTTTTCTGCCTCCCTTATTTGGCCCTTTTCTATCTTCGTCTCCCTTCAAGTCTTCTTTTCCACACTCCTTTTCTCTCTGTGGTCTCCTTAAGATCCGCCGCGTTTGCCGTGCGGTGCGACCTGTGTCGGAGGGGAATGAGATCCTGGTGATTGAGAGGGCCAGCGCTCTCAACACATCACTTGGCTCGGACCTCTCCTAGACAGGGAGTACACTTTGGCCCGGGTGTACTAATCGGCTCCCCTTCTTGGGGTTGGGTCAAGACGGGCAGTTCCCCAGCTGGCCAAGTAAACCCCTGCAGTGCTCAGCTCTCTGTTCCCGGGAGTTGAGCATGATCAGGGGGGATAGGGTTGGTTGCTTCTGCTTGTCGTATGTCTCTCCCGAAGCCTGGAAGGGGTCAAGACATTGGTTTCTTGGCCCTGGCCCCTTAGTTGGACTCCAAGGTGGTGGGTAAGGGAGGGATGAAACACAAATTCACTCAATAATGGCTTTTTCTAAACACATCCCCCCCAAAAAAGAGGAAGGCAGCATCCCCTATTTCAGGGGATTTCGATTCTGACAGCGATTCGATATGGAGGTACGACAGAAGACAGGTTTTTGGGCTTCCTGGCTCGTTATGGAAGGAACGGAGCAAGAACGACCCCTTTCAGCTTTGAGCCCTTTTGCTATCCAAAAGGGCTTTCAAGGTATAGCAGGTGACCCTCGGTCCATCAAGAGGTTGAGGAATGGTTCCTTTCTTATTCAATGTAAGTCACAAAAGCAATCTGAACAGCTGCTGAAGGCAACGAAACTTGTGGACCGGGAGATCAGGTAACTCCCCACAAACAATTAAATTCATCAAAAGGAGTGATTCGCTGCAGGGAATTATCAGGTGTTTCTGAGGCAGAGATCAAAACGGAGCTGGCATCCCAGGGTGTGACGGAGGTACGCAGGGTGACAGTAAAGAAGGGTGCAGAAAGAGTGGACACCAACACCCTCTTTCTGACATTCTGCAACCCTGTGCTGCCTCCGGTCATCAAAGTCGGCTACCTGATTGTCCGGGTTCTGTTGTACGTTCCGTCCCCGTTGAGGTGCTTCCGATGCCAGAAGTTTGGCCATGTCAGAGACCGTTGTTCTGGGCAGGAGGTGTGTGGTATTTGCTGCAAGGCAACCCATGATGGGCCGTGTAAAGATCCGGCACATTGTGCAAACTGCGGTGGCGACCATCCCTCCCTCTTCACGGAATTGCCCTCTGTGGATTCAGGAATCTGCAATACAAAGGATTAAGACAGAAAGAAGATCTCCTTTTTTGAAGCCCGCAAGCAGGTTGTGGGCAGTCAGTCGCCGACAGCTTCTTCGTATGCTTCGGCCGTAAAGAAAGTTCCAACAGTTCCAACTCGGTCAGTCTGCTGTCAGACTGAATAACTTTACGTTTTCGAAGACATTGCAAGGAAAAACTGTCAGCTCTGGTGAAGCAGGTCCACCACCTCTCATCCCAAAGTGAGTGCCCCTGGTAGAGGCCAAAAATCCGCCACCCCTCAGACTGCCCAGCAGTCTACAACATCTGCTGCTGGGCAGATTAAAAAACCAGCACCCCGACCTCGAACTCCTCTGTCCAGTGCCCATGCGGCAAGGGAGTTCAACCCAGTGTGGAGATGGTGGAGATAAGGAAGAAACCTCCACCGTCTCCCAAACCCAGACCTACTTCACCTGTTGCAAGTCTGCCAGCAGGTCTGCAGATAGTCCAGTGAAATTAAGCAACAAATTTACAGCTTTAGCAGCAGATGTTGAGGAGGAGATGACCTGATCTCTCTCCTTTTCGCCCTCTGCACCATGGATAATACAATATTCCATTGAATATCCGTGGTCTAAATTCCAACTTCGAGGAGCTGCAGCTTCTGTGTCAGTCTCTAAAACCTTCTGTCGTGGCTCTTCAAGAAACTCAAATTCAAAGCCAGAAGACCTTTACTCTTTCTGGCTTTAATATTCTTTCGAAACCTGCACAACCATCCACGTTGGGACTGTCGGGCGGTGTTTGCCCTTCTCCTACACAAAACTTTGTTGTATAGTCCTGTCACTCTGTCTACCTCCCTTCAGGCTGTAGCTGCGAGAGTCACTCTCCACAAGACTGTGACAATCTGTTCTATTTATCTCTCACCTTCTGTCCTGGTTTGTCGTCAGGACCTTGTCAGTCTGATAGAGGAACTCCCTCGACCTTTTTTGCTGTTGGGTGACTTTAACGGTCACAACCCTCTTTGGGGTAGTACCGGTTCGTCATCCAGAGGTCTGCTGATTGAGGATGTCCTTTCGGATTTGGATTTGTGTTGTCTGAACGACGGATCTGCAACTTACCTCCATTCTTCCACAGGTTCACTTTCGTGTTTAGATTTGTCGGTTTGTGACCCCTCGCTGGTCCTGGACTATGAGTGGTCTGTCCATGACGATCTGCACGGAAGTGACCATTTCCCTGTCCTTCTACAACCTGTAATAACTGAACACGTCTCTGTCTCTCAGCATTTAAATTATAAGAAAGCAAACTGGGATCTATTTGCAGCCACTATTTCCAAGGAGTTCCAGGACACTGATTTTCTTCAGAGTCCTGACCCAGCTGAATCACTGGCTAATACTATGATTAAATGTGCTAAAGCCTGTATTCCAGTGGTCTTCCGACAAACTTCAAATGCCAAAAACACCCTGGTTTGATTCAGAATGCCAACAAATTTTCCAAAGTTAGAAAACGGGCTCAGCGTCAGGTATACCAACGACCTTCGGGTCCCAACGCTCGAGCCCATCAGAAACTCCGTGCTAAATCAAGACACACTTTTAAAATCAGTAAACGTCGTCCTGGAGAAGCTTCTGCTCCAGGCTGACATCACAAACTCTAAGAAAAAAGTGTGGAACATCATTAAGAAAATCAAAGGGAAGAACACCTGTCCCACTGTGAACCATCTCAAGTTTTCGGATTCTTTAATAACAGAGAAGAAAGCAGTTGCTAATCTGCTTGCTTCAACCATTGAAAAGAATTCCTCCTCTTCTAATAAATCGTCACTTTTGTCAAAAACAAAGCCCTAAAAGAAAAATCACCCTGCAACTTTTCATCCGACAACATGGAAGACTACAATCTTCCTTTCACATTAAACGAGCTGAAATCTGCCTTACTCTCTTGCAGCGATTCCTCTCCAGGTATAGATGACATTCATTATCAACTATTAAAACATCTTCCGCAAGAAGGTCTGAACATCCTGTTACAGGTAATACAACCACGTGTGGACTACAGGTTGCTTTCCACCCTCTTGGCGGACAGCCCTCATTATTCCCATCCCCAAACCTGGAAAAGATCTTTCTAATCCAACTAACTACCGTCCCATAGCTTTGACCAGCTGTGTCTGTAAATTGATGGAAAAAATGGTCAATGCTAGGCTCAATGTGGAAACCGAAACCGATGGCCTTTTGGCGAAAGAACAGTGTGGTTTTCCGCAAACATCGTAGTACAGTTGACCATTTGATTCGTCTGGAATCTACACTTAGGAACGCTTTTTTAAACAGACAGCATGCAGTGGCAATTTTCTTTGACTTGGAGAAGGCCTACGATACCACCTGGAAGTCGGGGATACTTCATGATCTCCACAATCTGGATTTTCGAGGTCATCTTCCGCTTTTTATTCAAAATTTTTTGGCAGAACGACAGTTTCAGGTCCGGGTTGGCACCACTCTCTCTGATCACGGCTGTTCAGAGCGAGTTCTTTAGTGTTCAGCGAAGCAAGGGAGTTAACACCTCTCCCGCTGCTGCACTTGCCAAGGTCAGGGAAGGCAGTGTTTACTGCAGGCTGCTCCCTACCCGCTAGCTAACTGCGCTGTACACAGCGCTGCTTGTCAGCCGTGCGCAC
>CM031619.1:11348368-11368368 GCA_018398815.1 Conus ventricosus
TCTGAAAAAAAGATTCCATAAAAGATATTTAAGATAGTTCCAGCCATTCATTTTTGGTGAACAGATTTGGGTCATGTATACAATTTTTGTGCTTTCAGAAAATATAGTAAATAGTATTAATTTTAAAAAATCATTTATAAGGCACCACCGAAAAAAGTAGACAAACGAATCACAAGACAAAACACAACACGTTTCGACCTCTGAGGTCTTCTTCAGGCAAAGTACACAACACTCAGGACAATGAAAATGAATGAGTAATCACTTATCTTCATCCATTTTGGCACAAGATGGGCACTGAACGTAAATGTTTGATTCAGTGCCCATCTTGCGCCAAAATGGGTGAAGATAAGTGACTGCTCGTTCATTTGCAATGTCCTGATGTTGTGTATCTTGCCCGAAGAAGACCCAAGAGGTTGAAACGCGTCATGTTTTGTCTTGTGATTTGTTTGTCTACATTTATCAGCCAAGTCCTATGAATAATTTTTTTTAAAATGTGTAGATTTCTGCCTGCAGTTGCCTCACTTTGCAAATAAACGAAGAGTATGTCAAGACAGACATTTCTTCTTCTTGAACAGAAATCATGAACTTCTTGTTTCAACTCAAACTCAGAATAAAACTCAAGTGTACTCATTCTGACAATTAGGAGATAAGATAATGTTGCTTATAGCCCAGCCGACCGCAGAGGGCCACATCAGGGCTGATTCTGACAATTGTGGATATGTTTAGAACACAAGATTTTCAAGAAATACACAACGCAATTTGAAAATTCCTCAGCAAGATGAAAGTGTCATGTAATAATTCTCTCTCTCTCTCTCTCTCTCTCTCTCTCTCTCTCTCTCTCTCATCTCCTCTCTCTCTCTCTCTCTCTCTCTCTCTCAATAATGTGTATGTGTGTATGCATGTGTGTGTATGTGCGTGCGTGCGTGTGTGTATGCGTTAAGAATACTGGTAAATGTCTAACAAAATATGGCGATTTGAAATAAACAAATGACTTCAGTTTCACTGTCTTTATTGTCTATCACCAGTAATGTTTACAAGTTATGTAAATGTGGTTCTGTATTCCTACTGTTACGATCAGTGTTGTATGCAAGCTCCTGATGGTGCTTATAAAAATGTTTCTGTCTGGTTGTGATTTGCAAGTTTAGTGTTCACATTTTAAAGTGAAATCTGACATCCAGACCAACCTCTTTATTCAGTTACCTGTTATCTATGCCCATCTAACAAAAGAATATATGGTAAAATGCAGGACTGAGTCAGGTTGATTATTCAAAGCTCGAAGACTGAACGCTATGGTGTTTATTTCACCTGAAACTACAGTAAAAGGACTTTACTATGCATAATAAAAAGGACTAATATTCACTGGCTGGCACACAAACTAAAAGTGAAAGCTGATTCTTAAAGTAAGCATTTATGATTTGCAAATTTGGCATGACTGTAATTCAACATATTGATTAAAAGATTGATAAAATGGACAAATATAATGCAGTATAATCTGTACATATTGTTTTCATATGTAGACTAAAATTTATAACAAGGTATAAAGCAATAGTGGCAACAATAATAAGAACAGGAAAATTAACTAGCAGCAATAGTATAATATGACGAATGGATTCTATGCACCAGAAGTAGGTGAATGTGTGTTGTGTGTATGTGTGAGAGTGAGAGAGAGAAAGAGAGAGCAAGGTAACTGACGACAATTGAACAGATCTTCATCAGATGTTGCAAGGTTGTTTATAGTGTCACTGTCTTGAAGCATTTCAATAGTGAGGTCACTAGAAAAGCTTAGCAAAGACTGAAAGACAAATCACTCAAGTATGTAGTCCTGACTCGGTGTGGAGAAACTCCAGTTCCCATGTTGAGATAATAACAGGACCACAACTCCAAACAAATGCTGCTTACGACACTTTATCACCAACCAGAAATGTCAACACAGTGCACACAGAACAAACAAGGAGACCTCGCCAAAAAAGGATGCCCCAAGCTGTCCCATATACCCTGTACCTGATGCATGCACACTGCAACAACTGAAGAAATGATACAAACACCAATTAACATTTAATCAAGACTGGCACAGCCTTTTTGAGCTGGAACAGAGTGAAACAGAACACACGCACACAGAGTGAAACAGAACACACGCACACAGAGTGAAACAGAACACACGCACACAGAGTGAAACAGAACATACGCACACAAAAATGAATGGAAGTATAAACAGATACCCTCAATTTGGTTGCCTTGAAAGGAAATCCTAAATGAGGGAGGGAACAGTAACAAACAAGTAGAGTAACTCTTGCTTCCATGGTGAGATGAATACATGTTGATATTGTAATTCTAAAAGTGCTGCTTATGATGTCATATTAGCAGAAATGTCAATTCAGAACATGCAAAACAAAGAAGACATTCCAAAAAAAATAAAAAAGGGGGATGTTCAACCTTGCCTATAAATGAGGAAATACAAATGAACCTTTCTCCAAGAGTGACACAGCCTTTTTCAACTTGAATACAGTCGGGTCACTCAGCAGAAATGTCGATACAGAGCACACCCCTTTGAAACAGTAGGTCCCAGAGGCCAGTGGTATAGATGACACATACAAACAGGGAGCATGCATCCTGTGGGCTGATGTAGGTCTGTGTGAAGATTGGTGAGTGCTGGGCATAAGAATATTCCCACCTGGTAGAGAGAAAGAAAAGGCCATGGACTGAGCACAAAACCAAACTTTTGTTCATACCAGAGAACTAAACTTGTTGGTACATAGAAGTCCTCACCACAGTAAAAAAAAAAAAAAAAAAAAAAAAAAAGAAAGTTGTTTGGCCACATGTTACCCCACAGCACCCTTGATAACACCATCACAAATGAAAGCAAGGTACTTTGGAGGGCTGGAAAGAAAAAAGACAAACAACATTCCAAATGATGGAAACAACAGGTGAAAGGTAAGTGATTGTTAGTCATTTGTTTCCATTGTTTTGAATGCTGTTTGTCCTGCCTGATGAAAACCCAGCAGGTTAAAATGCATGATGTCTATTGTGTAATTTGTTTGTTTCTTCATTTCATGGTTCAGTAATTCCATTTTTGCTCTTCTTCTTTTCCCCCCCTTTTTTCCATTTTGTTTGTTTTTTGTCTTGAGAGCTGGCTTGTGAGTGGGAGACAGCCCTTGATATCCCAGACTTTTTTTTATTGCTGAAGTCAGTGAAAGCATCAGTCAGCGGCAGTGTCTGCGTGTCACTTCACGCCCTAATAGAACTCGGGACCACTGACGGTCACAACCGCTTTTGTTTGTTTGTTACCCGAGCGTTTCCTTTTGAAAGAATTTGTTAGATTTTAGTAAAAAGACAAATTGTGTTTCCGGTTTGGCTGTGTTTACATGCGCAACCATTATTTCATTTGTTTTCACTTTATTTTCATCGTGAAAAAGAGTCACAGAATGAACGTTGTCAACCTTGTTTTTTAAAAAAGGCCTATGCTAGAAGAATGTGTGCTCTACAATCATGCGCAGACAGGACGAAAGATATGATAAAACGGGATGATTCAAGGTACGAGCCGGGCGGAGACGAGTGAACATTGTCAAACATGATGACAGGATCTCTTCCTCCTCTTCTAAACCTGTTCACTCAAAAACGAGTAGGTCACCAGCGCGCATGTTAAAAAGTAAAATAAAATAACATAAACAGTGCACTCAGACTGTTGGCCCCTGAGCAATTTGGCAACAAGTATTTCAGTATTTCAATCGAAAACGATTGAAGGCCATGAATCATCTCTCAGTTATGATATTTCAGCTCTAGGTCTCCTCGTTAACGTACAATTCTTCCCGTCTCCCGCCCTATCCTCCTCCTTCCCGTCCTGGCATGTCGCCGTCCACGTACTTGTGACATCAGTCATTTAGAACAGCAGAATGATTGAATATATGAAGTTAGTTACCAGACAAGAAAAAGAAGACACATCTATACAGATTAATTTTCCACATACTGTAACACTGTATCATTTCATCAAATGTATTCTCTTAATCGGTCCGCCCCCCCCCCCCCCCCCCCCCCCATCTTTTTGCCTCTCTTTCAGCCTCCCACCTTCCCTCCCTCTCCCATAACTGCCTTCCTTTTATTATGTCACCAACATCAAGATATAAAAATAATAAACATACATTCCAGTGAAAATGTTTATTATACAGTAAGTGCATTTGTTTGAGTTGTTTGTATTTCTCCTTTTACCATGAATACCCATATTTCTGTGTCATGTCTTTCACAGCTAACAACACTTTTCTTTTCAACTTTTGCCCATTGTGTTTCTCTTCTATACATGTCTGATCTGCCAAAACAACTCTCTCCATATCTGCCAAAACAACTCTCTCCTTTTTAAATGCACTTGTGTTTGCCTGATATTATAGTATTTATGTTTTTTAATTGGTCATCTTGAGAAATAAAATCTGATTCTCTCTCTCTCTCTCTCTCCCTCTTTCTCTTTCTCTCTCTCTTTCCCTTTCACATTTTCTTTCAAATTGTATGATAATTATGTTTGATGTTCTGTTGCTTAACTATCTGCTTATGTTGGTTTGTTTTATAAGTTTGATTTTCTCAAATAGGTCATGATCAGGAAAGGACTGGATGCACACACACACACACACACACACACACACACACACACACACACACACACACACACACACACCTTTTGAAATTATTCGCATAAATGATCTTGTCTTCTCTCTGTCTGTCCCTCAGTGTGTGTTATAAGCAATCCAAAGAAGGTGTATGTAGATTCGTGTGTACCTCCCATAAACAGGTTAGGTATGTATTTGTTGTCCTGTAACAAAATATAATTTTATAGTGTTGAACACCATATAATATTTCTGCCCCTTCCTATGTGTACTAAATACAAAGTGAACATAATACTTGTTTTACAGCATTTGGAGGATGTGAAAATTAAATTTGTGTAATACTTTTTCATCTCATTATTTCTTTTTTTTTATGACACTGACCTGTCTAGAAGATACATTTGTGCACATGAAAATGAAAGTAAAAGAGTCTTTGTGAGTACACTTCATTATAATTGTACTGTTATATAAGTCTGCATAGTACATTATAATGTATTCCAGTTAGGAATAATTAGACTGCCTTATGTTTCATGTGTGTTATTTACCACCAGAAAACAATAGTTTTGACTGAAGCACACCAACAGCAAAACACAGCGAGTGGATCAACAGATGTATGACAGCATTAGCTATTATTATGCAGACTTCACTGGTTGCCGGTCAAAGCCAGGGTGACATATAAAATCGCATGCCTCTGTTTCAATGCTGTTAAATCTGGAACTCCAGCCTATCTGTCTGACCTTCTTAACTTATACTGCCCAGCTAGAACCCTTCGCTCGTCTTCTGACTCGTTGCTCCTGGTTCCTCCCAGATTCAAATGCAAAAGAAGGGGGATCGTTCCTTCTCCTTCCTGGCTCCTAAAACTTGGAATTCTCTTCCACACGACATCAGGCACTGTGACTCTTTTCCAGTCTTTAAAACGAAACTAAAAACTCATCTTTTTACAGTCTATTTCGGCTGATAATTCAAAAGTCCCGGTCATACACAGATGTCAGTTTGTGTGGGTGTGTGTGTGCGAGGTGTGCGTGAGTGGTTGTGCGTGTCTGCTTTCCCGTGTGTGCTGTGCGTATCTGCTTCCCCGTGCCTGAGTATGCGGTTTGTGTGCGCGCGCGCGCGCGCGCGTGTGTGTGTGTGTGTGTGTGTGTGTGGTGCGTGTGTGCGTGTGTGTGTGTGCGTGCGCGCGTGTGCGCGTGCGTGCGTGCGTGTTTTCGTTAGTCCTTGTATTGTAAAGCGCTTAGAGCTAATTTAGGATTTGCGCTATAGAATATTCATTATTATATTATATTATATAGCGGACATGAATGGGAATCAACAGATATATGACAGCATCAGCGTACATGAATAAACTGCTGGAGAAGAAGAGGAAAGATGTCACGTCAAGGAACAGCTCCAGGGAAAACCCCAGCCAGAACTCCAGCCAGAACTCCAGCCAAAACACCTGCCAGGACCCCTGCCAAAGCTTCAAAAGTAAGACACAGGACAATTGTTAGTGTTCCTTTGCAAGGTTGTTCTGTTGTAGATTATGAAATTATCCCAAAATCTGGAACTCATATTTTTTTTACTTGATTTTCGTTAGCACAAAACTATCACTATAACCAAATTTGGAACATATTCACTTAGTTTGTTTAAACACAAAGTGTGTCTGTGTTCTCTTTAAAGTTAAGGGTTATGTTTTTAAATAGAAAATGTCACTTTAGACAATAAGAGTTTGTAATAATGTATGCTAATACCAACAAGAGTTGTTTTTCCTCCACAGTTACTGAATCCAAATATTTGATCATCATTATTGTAGTTAAATGATAACATTTTCTATCATTTGATTTAATACACCAGAGTAGTGAAGTATATGATCATTTTTCTAGTGGGCTGGCTTGAAGACAGCAGCAAGGCTGGGTGCCATGATGACCAGAGGATCAAGAGGCACTGCCATGACAGATGTGAGTATGCCTGAAATGGCGTGTAAGTCATCAGTGTGAATGCTTCCCATGGAAAATGCAGACATTTCTTCTTTTCTTTGTGGTGGGTTTGTAAATTATTCTGATCTCCTTGTCAACAAATCAATAACATCAATACTGTGTGGCACATGTTGCATGTACCAATAAAGTTATTAATGTAAGACAGGCCCCCCAAAAAATCAAAATGAGTTCTGAATTTCTTTGTAAAGTTGTAGAAGATGCTAGTGGGTTATGGGAACACACACAAAAAAAACTCAAAGTTTATGCATTGCTGCTTACAATGGAGTACTTTACCAGACAGATGGCAGTATGAAGGGGCTAATGGTTAGAGACAATTTCTGTTTGTACTGCTGATTGTAGATATTAAAGAATGCAAATTTATTGAAGACTAAGATTTAGGAAAAAATGCTTTTTTTTTTCACATGCACACCACTTGTAGGGTAATTTTTATCTTAATATAACTGGTTTTGAAAGGGATACAGATCATTTATGAAAAAGGAAGTAGAAAAAGTGGTAAAAGATTTACATCAGTCAACATTGTTCAACATATAAAGTCAACATTATTCCAATGAAATTTGAGCAGTGTTGTTGTTGCTTTTTATTCATACAATTGTGATTTACAATGCTGTTACATGGCATCCATTAAGTGGAGTTTTATACCATAATGATCATGATTTTAATGATGTTATAGCTTCCTGACACATAGAGTATGTAGTATGATTTATATTTGCATGATTTGAACATTTCTTTGTTTTAATCAGTTGGGCTGGATTCTTGCAAACATTTGAATGAAAATGGATTTTGTGGTATGAGGTATAAATGTCCTGACCACCACCTAACTTAAAAACAAAAATATAAGAGCTTTGAACAAAGTTTGGTCCAGTGAAAACCATGTCAACTGTGTATTGCTTTTCTTATGTGATGGTGTGGAGGGTAAGGGGTGTGCAGGTGAAGACAGCAGATGGTGAGAAGTGCAGGAACCAAGGGACAACAGCCAGTCAAGAAGACGCAGTGGACGACGTGGAGTTTTTCTTCTTTTATTTCTCTCCCATGGCTAGGAGCTCAAACCAGGAACGCAGCCTGGGAACTCTCTCGCTCTCAGCACTCAGCGCACTGAGTGCGCCCTCCCTCTGCCTCTCACGCCAGTCGCTCACATCATGGAACTCTAGGGGAACTCTCTCTCCATTCTCACACAACGCTCCACTTATAACAACGTACCGGACCGCAAAGCCAGCGACACGGTGTCAGAGACGAAACGGGCCTCGCGAGGCCGGAACCAACAGAAATTTGTGTTTTCTCTCGCGGCTTCAGTGTTGTCTGGCTCGCTGTCCGTTCAGACTATTAACACATATTTACTATCGATGAAAACCTCAGAATACAAGGAATAAAATGCAGTAAGTCACATTTGACAATTTTGTTCCTGTACTAAATCATTGCCGATTAATGTCCCAGAGTGAAGCCACTTTTAACAAGCTTACGTCATATTTTCCTTTATTTCGATGAAAAATACTAAACAGCGTGAAAAAAATTTTGTAATGAATAAAAAGCTGGCATCTCGCTCTTTTTATACATATAAATTTCATTTTCCGAGACAGTGTCTAAGTGGAGAATTCTGTTGTTAAAAATTACTAGAAAACACAGCTGACTTTTCACTTCATCGGGCCGTCGGCACCTACTTTTGACACAATTTTCAACTGAAAAATACTCTGTTGAAATGGTCTGTTAAATAATAAATTCTACACATTTTCAGTTGTATTCATAACAGAAATGGAGTCATTATCAAGATTTCGATCGAGAAGTCCAATTTCATGAAACGACAATTCAGATCAAAACTCCGACAGTAAACAAAGAAGGCGACTCGCTAAAGGGACCGGCGCTGTCAGTCATTTCGTATAGTCGCAAGCCTGTGCGGAAAAGATCGTAAGCATGCGATATACGAAATGAGAGCTCATGGACATTACTTTTAACATGCATCTTCAGATTCTTCCGGTTTTCCTCTTACTTTTTGTAAAATCAAGAATTATTCAATATTCATTCGACAGACAATTGAAAATGGCGCCAAGATTGCTCATGCAAAATCCCAGTTTAGAGAAAATATGGCTTCTCAGCCAGTACGGTTGTAATGAATCGAATACATTAATTTTTGTGACTTTAGTGACGTACATACAACTAATGTAGGTTCTGAGGTATTCATGATTTAAAGAATTTACACAAAAAAAAAATGGATTTCGACCAAGGGAGGTAAGGGGAAGATAACTCTCGAACAAAACATTTTCATCCACGAAAAGTAACCAAAATAAAACAAACACTGTTAGCACCCGGCTACATCCCCCCCCCTACTCTGTTACAACCACGTCCTCGCTGACATAAAATGACAGAGTCATCAAGTACAACACATAAATCAATGGGAAAACTGAGCTTAGACCTCAAGTCTGGAGAGGCATTTCTTCCTAAACAAACCCTTTTATCAGTATCAAACAAAACATCAAAACATTTTCTCTCTCTCATTCTTTGTATTCATATCATTCCAACTAACGAGAGCTTGCTTTTTTACAAGGCTTCTGAAAGTCGGCAGATTCGCATTGACTAGAATGGGCATATAATTTAAACAAAATTCCAAAATATCAAATACAAAATGACTAGAAAGGATTTGTTTTCTGGACAAAACCCAAATTTTGGGCACCATAAAATGACTTTAATGGAGTTGTTATTTAAAACAAAACTCCGAAAGGTCAGGTTCCAAAATGACTAGGAAGGATTTGTTTTTCAAACGAATCCAAAACATTGGGTAGGCACCGAGTGACAACAATGGACTTGTTATTTGAAAAAAAATTCCAAAATGTCAAGTACCAAAATGACTTAGAGAGGATTTGTTATTTAAAACAACATTCCGAAGGATTTGTTTTTTCAAAAAAATCCAAAACATTGGGTAGGCACCGAGAGACAACAATGGACTTGTTATTTGAACAAAATTCCAAAATGTCAAGTACCAAAATGACTTAGAGAGGATTTGTTATTTAAAACAACATTCCAAAGATTTTTTTCAAAAAAATCCAAAACATTGGGTAGGCACCGAGTGACAACAATGGACTTGTTATTTGAACAAAATTCCAAAATGTCAAGTACCAAATGACTTTATAATGGAGTTGTTATTTAAAACAACATTCCGAGAAAGTCGGGTACAAAATATACTTTGAATGGATTTGTTAAATTCCAGGGCATTGGGTACCAAACGACAACAATGGGCTTATTTTTTGAACAAGATTCCATAAAGTCCGGTACAAAATGGCTAGAAAGGAATGATCAAACTCCTTAGAGTCAAGCCCCCAGGAAAACATGGACTAGGGAGGTTTTTGTCGTTTTGGACAAAGTTTCCCCAAGAGTCACACAACGTAGTTTTCTCTTGGTCATTACTGTTGACTTTGAAAAACAGAGGCGTACATCATTTTACGTCTTTGGAGAACAATCGATACGTACTGTTTATACAAAAAAAGAAAGAAGACAACATTAAAATGTCACAAGGTATTAAAAAAAGTAGTCCACAACACCTCTTTTCAGGAGGTATTTAACAAGAAATCAGTCCTGGAGTATGAAAACTGTCCCCGAGAACATCTGACCAAGTCAGTTAACTATGCAAGCGTTCAGCCATCTAGGCGGGCACTGAGGTATACCTTTTTGTTGGTTTCTTTACCAGACGCGTAGACCGCCGTGGGGCTGGCGTAGGTGGGCCATAGCACATTGGAGAACTGGGGAGAGCAGCGCGATGTGGTCACCCCGTCACAGCGTCTCACACCACCCCTGAAGAGGCCAGGAAGGAAGCCCAAAGGTGGATGCAGGACTGCAGTGCCGACGGCGACATCCTCCACACGGCCGGCAATGCTGCCGTCGCCCCACCTCAAAGTCAGCCAGAGGGATCCACAGCCACAGTCGCCAGCCCAAGGCAGGAAATCCACAGCCACCACCTGCACGGCCACCACTGCAGGTCCGCAGCTGTGTGACGGGGACACAGCACCCAGGACGACGGCCCAGGCGGAGGCGACGGAGGTCGGCACCTGTGAAAACTGGGGACAAACCCCAGTCCTCTGCCCCTGCCAGCAGCCAGAATGCTGACAAGCGACATGGCCCAGCAGCACCCAGGCGACAGGCAAAGTCCATTTTGCCTCAGCTGTCACCAGGAGAGATGCGCCGACTGCAGCAGGAGGATCCATCCCTCGGGGCCCGCTCTCTCTCCTCCCGGCCAGAGAAGCCCACAGCTGGCGAGAATAGGGAGCTGAAAGCAGGGGGTGCAGAGGTAGTTGGCTGGCCATGGTGTCCGTCTTCTTGGCTGTGTCTCCTTGGTCCTTCTGTCTCCGATCCTGCTCGCAGCGCCAGTTGTGATGGTGTGGAGGGGTAAGGGGTGTGCAGGTGAAGACAGGCAGATGGTGAGAAGTGCAGGAACCAAGGGACAACAGCCAGTCAAGAAGACGCAGTGGACGACGTGGAGTTTTTCTTCTTTTATTTCTCTCCCATGGCTAGGAGCTCAAACCCGGAACGCAGCCTGGGAACTCTCTCGCTCTCAGCACTCAGCGCACTGAGTGCGCCCTCCCTCTGCCTCTCACGCCAGTCGCTCACATCATGGAACTCTAGGGGAACTCTCTCTCCATTCTCACACAAAGCTCCACTTTATAACAACGTAAACCGACCGCAAAGCCAGCGACACGGGGTCAGAGACGAAACGGGCCTCGCGAGGCCCGAACCAACAGAAATTTGTGTTTTCTCTCGCGGCTTCAGTGTTGTCTGGCTCGCTGTCCGTTCAGACTATTAACACATATTTACTATCGATGAAAACCTCAGAATACAAGAATAAAATGCAGTAAGTCACATTTGACAATTTTGTTCCTGTACTAAATCATTGCCGATTAATGTCCCAGAGTGAAGCCACTTTTAACAAGCTTACGTCATATTTTCCTTTATTTCGATGAAAAATACTAAACAGCGTGAAATAATTTTGTAATGAATAAAAAGCTGGCATCTCGCTCTTTTTATACATATAAATTTCATTTTCCGAGACAGTGTCTAAGTGGAGAATTCTGTTGTTAAAAATTACTAGAAAACACAGCTGACTTTTCACTTCGTCGGGCCGTCGGCACCTACTTTTGACACAATTTTCAACTGAAAAATACTCTGTTGAAATGGTCTGTTAAATAATAAATTCTACACATTTTCAGTTGTATTCATAACAGAAATGGAGTCATTATCAAGATTTCGATCGAGAAGTCCAAATTTCATGAAACGACAATTCAGATCAAAACTCCGACAGTAAACAAAGAAGGCGACTCGCTAAAGGGACCGGCGCTGTCAGTCATTTCGTATAGTCACAAGCCTGTGCGGAAAAGATCGTAAGCATGCGATATACGAAATGAGAGCTCATGGACATTACTTTTAACATGCATCTTCAGATTCTTCGTTTTCCTCTTACTTTTTGTAAAATCAAGAATTATTCAATATTCATTCGACAGACAATTGAAAATGGCGCCAAGATTGCTCGTGCAAAATCCCAGTTTAGAGAAAATATGGGCTTCTCAGCCCAGTACGGTTGTAATGAATCGAATACATAATTTTTGTGACTTTAGTGACGTACATACAACTATGTAGGTTCTGAGGTATTCATGATTTAAAGAATTTACACAATAAAAAAATGAGATTCGACCAAGGGAGGTAAGGGGAAGATAACTCTCGAACAAAACATTTTCATCCACGAAAAGTAACCAAAATAAAAACAAACACTGTTAGCACCCGGCTACACTTAGTTAAAACTTTTTCCTTTGTCTGTAGACTGGACCTGTTCAGCGAGCAGCGTACGTGGCCCCTGAAGGCTATGACACAGGAGGGCTGATGAGCATTATCCGCGATTACCTGGACAGGACAGAGCTGGAGAAGAACTTCAGTGAGTTGCTGCACCTCCTGTTGGATCGACCTCAGCTACCCTACAATCCCTACCCTGGGTTTGCCACACGTCTCCGCCCACATGCTGAGAGGTAGAGTCAGCTTACTGGAATTTATGTTCAAACCTGAGAAGTCTAAAATGATAAAAGCAAGCTGTTTAACTACTTGAAAAACAACACATGATTCAGTACAATTATTCACATGTAAACACACAGGCTTAAGACACACACTCTCCTCTCTCTCTCTCTCTCCTCTCTCTCTCCTCTCTCTCTCTCTCTCTCTCGCTCTCTCCTCCTCCTCTCTCTCTCTCCTCTCTCTCTCTCTCTCTCTCTCTCTCTCTCTCTCTCTCTCTCTCTCACACACACACACACACACACACACACATGAGATAATAAAGTGTTTCTTATCTTATCTTATCTTACACACACACGCACACGCGCACACACACACACACACACACACACACACACACACACACACACACACACACACACACACACACACATGCATACTCACAGTCACATACATGCTCATTTGCTCATACACATTCGTATACACACACTCGTACGCTAAATTCAAATGTGCACAAACTCATATACACTCACTCATGCATGCACACACACACACACACACACACACACACACACACACACACACACACACACACACACACACACACACACACACACGCACACACAGTGATCAGTTTGTGTCAGTGATCTGTGTCTTTGCTGTGACAGGTTCTTCATGTTCATGGACTCTGATGACCACATTGACACAGTAACAAGTAAGGCTTGGCTTTTTCTTCGCTTTGTTTATTGATATTTTAAACAAATCCGCCATTTCTTTTACGTCTGGCTGTCAGTTTACATGCTGAGTTTATAGGTATGTGCATGTTCCATCTTGGACAATTATTTGTTTTCCTCCACACGTCCAGAGAGGTGAACAGATCAATGGCAAGCTTGTGTGTTTGTGCGTGTGCATGAGGGTGTGTTTATATTAGATTTAGAAGTTTGTGTGTGTCCGTGTGTGTGTGTATATTTAGTTCAGAAGTTAGAACTCTATTTGAGATGATTTGAATTCTCTATATCTCATGGTAGGAACATTAGACAAGTGACTACCTCAAGCTGTCGGTCAACTCATGCATGCAGTTATCAAGCTCCGTAAGTTTGCAAGTCACATTCATATAGCTTGCCTTCAGTCCATGTCTAGGACCTGATTAAAGGATACAGTAGAGGATGAGCATGCATCTGCACCATGACTCCCTGTCCAAGACCATTCTGAATGTATAGTGGAGGGCAGACAGGCATCTGCACCATGACTCCCTGTCCAAGACCATTCTGCAGGGTATAGTGGAGGGCAGACAGGTATCTCACCATGAGTCTCTGTCCAAGACCGTTCTACAGGGAACATTGGAGGGTTGACATGTATTTCACCATGTCCAAAACCATTCTACAGGATCTTGTGGAGGGGGGACATGTGCTTCACCATGATTCCCAGTCCAAGGCCATTCTACAGGGTACAGTGGAGAGTGGACATGTATCTCTATCCATGACTCTCAGTCCATGACCATTTTACAGGGTGCAGTGGAAGGTGGACATGTATCTCTATCCATGATTCCCTGTCAAGGACTATTCCATGATGCAGTGGAGTGCTGTATTGACGACATACACCAGGACTGGACAATTACACGTGTAGCACTTGACTGAGGACTGAAGGCAGTGGAGATCCCTGATGGCCCAAGCCTCCATCACAATAACAACATGACCAGGGTCAACAGTACAGTTCTTTACATTTCCCCTGCGCATAGATACAGCATAGGGGAGCAGGGTATCCTTTGGCTGCTTTTTACATGTTTGTCTATCTCATGCGTAACAGCATGCACTGATTCTGTCTGTTTCTTAGATCTCTGGAGTTCTCTTACGTTTAGCTTATTGTTCTCTGTGTTTAGCCTATTGTTGTCTAAGTTTAGCTTATTGCTAACAGTCTTTCTCAGGATTTTGATTTTGGATTTCCAAACCCATGCCAACAACTATGTTTTGACTGCTGAAGGAGAACCAGAACACAAAGAAGTCACAAAATATTAATATATGAATTCTAAGTCTGTAAGCTTAAAGTGCAGTGATCATTTAGATTACATGAATGATACTGATATTGATAATACTATGTCTTTAGCTATTGTTGTTTCTGCTGGTATTATTTTGTTTCAGACTGAATCAGATTAGAGTTGTCTGCCATATGTAATTGATGCTGTAAGCACTTACATTCTGTGAATACTGTTTTGTGATCATTCTTTTTCATTGTTCTGAATTTTTGATGAGACAAAGATTGTTAGGAGACCATATTATGTATACACTGTAGGAAAAACATGTGTTAGCCTTCAACTCTATCATTATTGGTTGTGATCATGATCTTCTTTGTTAGATAATGTCTCTGATCTGAATAAAGCAATACTTTGCATTTATAATGATCTTCTTTAATAGATAACGTCTCTGATCTGAATAAAGCAATGCTTTGCGTTTATGTTATTAATTATGAGCATTGTGAATTCAATATTCCAGCAGTGTTATTTGTATTGCATTCTTTGTTAGCTCAGTATTTCATGTGATCAAGTGATAATGACACAGTTAGTAAATTTTGTATTTTCAAAATAAAAAGATCAAGGACGAAATACAAGAGGGGGTAAGGAGATGGAGTTATGTCCCTTTGGATGACCTGCGATGACTGTGTGGCAGCGGTGCCTCTGATGGAGACGCAGCTGCTGAACCTGTACACGGTGAAGGAGAGGAGTGGAGTGTGGGGGCTGAAGAGTCTGCTGAGAGCTGTCAGCATCAGCTCGGTGCTGAAGTATCGCTGGATGGTGGAGGACCTCACTCCTCACAGGGACACCCTCTTCACCCAGGAGGGGTACTCGGTCAGTCATGGCAGTGTCTGTTTCATGGGGAGACCAACAGGGCTGATTGACTGGGGATTGCTCCAAGCAACATCGTTTTGGGAATTTGAAGGAATGTTGTAGTTTAAGGGGTACAAGGCGAAAACCACCAGGCTTTATTTGTTTGGTAAGTGTGGGGCATGGAGATTCTGGTCGAACTGGAGCTGCCTAACAGTTGCATACCCTGTATTCCCTTTCTGTGCTTCTCTTTAGTTTTGGGGGCAGGGGGTGAACAGAGGTGAGGGTGGGGTGGGGGAGGGACATGCACCATTCATTGTGGATAGTTTTTCTGTAAAGGTATTCCCACATGATTAGACTCAAGATTCAAAAATTCTTTATGTGTGCAGTTTATTAGAGGCAAAGGTTGCTTGTGTATGGAGTTTATCAGGAGCAAACTTTTTTTTATGTTTGAAGTGAATTAGAAGCAGCTTTGTATGCAGTTTGCTAAAAAAAAAAAAAACCCAGAGCTTCCTTCTGTACGCAGTTTATCAGAATCAGATTCCCTGTGCATGGAGGGTGAAGTGAACTCCTGCCGTGATGATGTGCGTGCAGAACCAGGTGATGGTGGCGCTGGTGGGATCGGCGGTGTTCCATGGACCTTTTACTCACAGTGTCACATTGTACAGCTGCGCATCGAATACCTGGTCACTGGACCTGAAGTGGCTCAGGTGAGAAAGGGGACAGAAATGGGATAGCTGCTGACTGACTGGTCGGGCCATGTGGAGTGAATGGTTATTTTCAGTTATGTAAAGACGTTTACCCAAATATACGCTTACAGAAGTATCAGTGGCTTCTTGGGGCCATATAGAAGCTGCCAGAAAGACAAATCTTGGTGACCATTGATTTTAGTGCACCAGTTGGACGTTGTGCAACGGACATTTTGTTGTGTATCTAGTTGCAAAGTGAGACGACTGCAGGCAGAAATCTAAACAAATCTGAAGTAAATGTTAGCGAACCGCCAAGAGTAACGTGGACAAACGAGTCACAAGACAAAACACGACGCGTTTCGACCTCTTAAGTCTTCGTCAGCAAGACACAAACAAATAGGACAATGAAAATGAACGAGTTTGTCACTTAGCTTTGATCTCCTCAGTGCAAGGTAGGCGTTGAATCTTGTTGTATGGCACGCCATATGACAAATCAGCTGTAAAATGGTCACAGCTCTGAATGTGTGCTGGAGTTAGAATTTGAGATGATCAAACTTTATGCTTTAAAGAAAACAGGCACTCAAAGCATATGTGGGAACTGACAGACAGTGTGACATCAGTGTAAATTAACAGGTACTTCAGTATGTGTGTGAAGTAGGAGACACTTTAGCTTCCTCAAAGACGTTTTAACAGACGCTTGGACTGATAGATGCTGTATTATTTTAGCTAACGCTTTGACGTATGCGTCAACTGAAATATGCTTTTATGTAGATATGAGAACTAGCAAATGTTTCAGTGTATATGTAAATGAACAGTTTGGCTTTCCTACAGACACTTAACATATATGAGAACTAACAGATATTTTGACTTCTGTGTGAACTGTCAAACACCTTTTGCTGTAAAATGTGTGAACTAACGAACAGTTTATACTTCAAGTGTATGTGTGGACTAATACACTAACTTATGTATAAACTAATAGATACCTAAGCACATCAACAGATATTTCTGCACAAGTCAGAACTTACAGACACCTTTGCAGATGTGTGAATTAACAGACACTTTAACATGCTAACAGACACTTAAGCAAATGTGCAAAATGATAAATATTTTTAGAATATGTATGGAATGATACACACTTTTGCATATGTGTAAAGTAAGGGACACATTACTATGTGTCAAGTAACAGATGCTTTGACATATGTGTTAATTAACAAACACTTAACATTTACATGTGAACAAATAGATACTTTAATGTGCAAACTAATGAACACTCAAGCATATTTGTGAACCAGCAGGTATTCAAGTACATTACATGTGAAAACTGCAGACTTTCTGTCATACGTTATATGTGTGAATTCACAGGCACTCAAACATATGGATGAACTGACACTCAAGAGTATGTGTGAACTGGCAAATGTTTTAGTATATCTGTGAACGACCTCATGCTCAGCAATATACACGTGATTTAACAGACATCCAGTCATATGTGTGAACTGTAAAACTCATATCATGTCCATATATGTGTGAGTTTTCACGCAATTTGATTGACAGGTCAATGTAAAAATGATGCATATTTCAGAATGCAAGTTAAAAACATTTGTGTGTGGTAACTGCCAATAAATGTTTTATTTGATGTTGGTTTGAAACTAGTTGCAAAGTGAGGCCACTGCAGGCGGAAATCTGAACAAATTTCAAATGCAATTAATCGTGAACGGCCAAGAAAACGCAGACAAACGAATCACAAGACAAAACATGATGCGTTTCAACCTCTTAGGTCTTCATCAAGCAAGATACAAAACACTCAGGACAACGAAAAAGAACGAGCAATCACTTATCTTCATTCACTTCAGTGGAAGATGGGCGTTCAACCATCTTGCGCTGAAGTGAATGAAGGTAAGTGATTCCTCGTTCTTTTTTGTTGTCCTGAGTGTTTTGTATCTTGCCTGATGAAGGCCTGAAAGGTCGAAATGCATTGTGGTTTGTCTTGTGATTCGTTTGGCTACGTTTTCTTGGTGGTTCACTATTAATTACATTCAAAATCTGTTTAAATGGTGAATGAAAAAAAAAGAAAAACTAAAACAAATCAACTTACCAGCTCGAGAGCTGAGAAATAACTGTCCAATCTGATTGAAATCATCATCCATGTTGAACCAAATGCCCTTGACATTATCGTATGCCATAGCTCTTTCAGCAGCTGCTGTCCTGTTCTGGCGGGGATGACGGGGACTCCCTCAGAACAAACAGCTCTTCTGTGCTAGTTAACGCCCTCTTGTCTGTCACTGTCTTTGACTCTGCTCAAGAGAGATGTCTGTCTCTATGTAGTCTACTGTTTTCCTGTCTTGACTCTGCTCTAGAGAGATGTCTGTCTCTATGTGGTCTACTGTTTTTCTGTCTTGACTCTGCTCTAGAGAGATTGTCTGTCTCTGTGTGTCCTACTGTTTTCCTGTTTGTCTCTGCTCTTGAGAGATGTCTGTCTGTTTGGGGTCTACTGTTTTCCTGTTTGTCTCTGCTCTAGAGAGATGTCTGTCTCTATGCGGTCTACTGTTTTCCTGTTTGTCTCTGCTCTTGAGAAATGTCTGTCTCTATGCGGTCTACTGTTTTCCTGTTTGTCTCTGCTCTAGAGAGATGTCTGTCTCTATGCGGTCTACTGTTTTCCTGTTTGACTCTGCTCTAGAGAGATGTCTGTCTCTATGTGGTCTACTGTTTTCCTGTCTGACTCTGCTCTAGAGAGATGTCTGTCTCTATGCGGTCTACTGTTTTCCTGTCTGACTCTGCTCTAGAGAGATGTCTGTCTCTCAGACCTGCCAACCATTACGCATTTCGCGTAATTTATTACGCCCAAGTGATAATTCTTACGCCATTACGCATTTAGCCAAAAAATTACGCATTGAAAGTTTTCAAAAAAAAAAAAAAAAAAAAAAACGGACGAAAAAAATCGGCTTATGTACAGACACGCACGGCGCCGTGCGTATAACCAGTAATCTTCAAGAAGCGTTTCCGGTCATGCGCAGTTCGTTTCACCATCTTTACCATTCAGCGAAGTTGGCGTCTTTTCGAAGTTTTAGCTACGAAAATGTCGAAACGTGGAGTAGAAAGTTTGGACAAGATGCGAAAAAGAAAAAACTTGGTCAAAAGTTCCGAAAAGAATACTCGGAAAAGTTCCCCTGCATACGACCTTCAGCTAAAGGTGTAAATTGTGCACGGTGTACCACTTGCGAGTCGGACTTCACAATTTCCAATCGCGGGATGGTGGATGTGAAGCGTCACCTTGAGTCACACAAGCACATCGATTCCACTAACGCGCCGAATTCTTCCAGCATCAACACTTTTTTCAGACTGTAGACACCTCAAAAGAGGATGAAATTAGGAAAAGGGTAATTGGGGCTGAAGCACTGGTGGCCGGATTTTTCGTCGAGCACAACATCGCTCTTAGTCTTAGCGCAGCCGACCATGCATCCCAGCTTTTTACAGAAGTGTTCTCAGATTCGGAGATCGCCAAACAGTTCAAGAGCGGTCGAACAAAGACAACACACATTGTAAGGACCCTTCTCATGGAAGGCTTAACTGCTGCTGCATCTCGACTGCAGAATGGACCGTTTGTGTTGGGGATTGATGGAAGTCAGGAAGGGGGGTGGGGGGGGGGACAAATTCTTTCCTGGGGTGGTGCGATACTTAAAAATGACACAATCACCACTGAGCTGATAGCCAACCCCACATGCACAGAATCATCAACAGGGAGAACATTTTTTAGGTTATGTATTTTCTTATTTCATGTTCCCAGTTTCTCCATCTTCAAACTCCCCCTCCTCCCCCCCCCCCCCCCCCCCCCCCCCCCCCCCCTCCAAGTCCAAATCTTTGCCAAGTCATTACTATCAAGACAGTTGAGTTGTTGGCCTGCGCTTGTTTTTTTCCCCCACTATTAGATAAGATTGTTCGTCTATGTGTATTTGTCTGACCT
>CM031619.1:11373368-11378368 GCA_018398815.1 Conus ventricosus
CTCATTATTCCCATCCCCAAACCTGGAAAAGATCTCTCTAATCCATCTAACTACCGTCCCATAGCTTTGACCAGCTGTGTCTGTAAATTGATGGAAAAAATGGTCAATGCTAGGCTCATGTGGAAACTCGAAACCGATGGCCTTTTGGCGAAAGAACAGTGTGGTTTCCGCAAACATCGTAGTACAGTTGACCATTTGATTCGTCTGGAATCTACACTTAGGAACGCTTTTTTAAACAGACAGCATGCAGTGGAAATTTTTTCTTTGACTTGGAGAAGGCCTACGATACCACCTGGAAGTCGGGGATACTTCATGATCTCCACGATCTGGGTTTTCGAGGTCATCTTCCGCTTTTTATTACAAAATTTTTTGGCAAGAACGACAGTTTCAGGTCCGGGTTGGCACCACTCTGATGTCCACGAGCAGGAGTTGGGTGTTCCCACAGGGGAGCATACTATCTCCTGCCCTCTTTAGTATTAAGATAACAACACTTGTTAAAATCAGTTCAGCAGGGTTCAGACTGCTCATTGTTTGTGGATGATTTTGCTGCTACGCAACTGGAAGCCTGTACCCGAGTGTCCAGCGCAGGCTCCAGCTTTGCGTAGATAAAATCCATCGGTGTGGGCGGATGAAAACGGTTTCACCTTTTCCCCAACAAAAACCCAGTGTATTCACTTCCATAATTTCCGTCAGTTTTTTCCAGATCCGGAACTTAAAGGGTAGGGAAATCTCCCATTCCAGCTGTTAAAGAGGCCAAATTTCTGGGAGTCATTTTTGACCAAAAACTTAACTTTCTCAGCCCTATTAAAAACCTCAAAACTGCTTGCCAAAGGCACTGAATATTCTGCGGGTCGTAGCACACACCGACTGGGGCGCTGATAAGAAAACTTTGTTGCACCTCTACAGAGCCCTGGTCCGTTCCAACTGGACTACGGTTGTGCTGTGTACGGCTCCGCAAGATCATCTTACCTCAAACTCTTGGACCCTATCCACCATCAAGGGCTTCGTCTCTGTCTTGGAGCGTTCCGCACCACCCCTGTGTACAGCCTGTACGCAGAGGCAGGTGAACCTTCACTATCCAACCGCAGGCTGAAACTGTCTTTGAATTATTACATCCGACTGTTCTCAGAACCGCAGAATCCTGCCTATGACTGTGTTTTTGACCCTCCTTCCAAAGTAAGTTTGAAACAAACCCGAAATGTATTCCCGCGTTTGGGTTCGTATGCAGCCTCACGTGCGGAATGCAGGTATAGACCTGGGAGTAGTTTCCGATTTTTCCAAGTTTCCGGATCAACCTCCATGGACCTTTTTCACACCAGAGATTCGTTTTTATCTCGCAGCTTTCCGTAAGGAGTCTACCAGCTCTCTGGCGTACAAGGCTTTGTATGCCGAGCTCTGTTCCAAATTCCCATCCTATCAAAAAGTTTTCACTGACGGTTCCAAGTCTGAGGATGGAGTGGCCTGTGCAGCCTACTGCCCCGGGCTCCTTCTCAGATATTGTTGGAACATATACATTCAGATGCTTCTGTCTATTCTGCTGAACTTACTGCTCTGGTACTGGCTTTGAAGATAATCTCACATTCTTCAAAGAGGGACTTTCTGGTTCTGTCGGATTCGCTGTCAGCTTTGGAAGCCATAGCTGGCCGCAACCTTCAGCATCCAGAACTTTTGCATTTTTTTGAACTTTTTAGCAAGTTGAAAGCGGACGGTTACAACATTACTCTTGCTTGGGTTCCTGGTCATGTTGGCATTGGCGGGAACGAAATGGTTGATCGTTTAGCCAAGAACGCCACAAGAGAGAAACTGTCCAACCCTTTATTTCCCCTGTTCAGATGTGAAACCCAAAATTAACGATTATGTGAGAGACCTCTGGCAGGAGGATTGGAACACACAACGAGTAACAAACTCTTTCAGATCCGTCCAAACCTTAAGGACTTCCTCCCATCCACGTCGGGAGGTCGTAAAGAAGAAACGGTTCTGTGCCGGCTGCACACCGGCCATTCGTATTTTACCCATGCTTACCTTTTAAAGAGTGAAGAAGCTCCGTGGTGCATTCCATGTCATGCGCCACTCACCAAGAAACATGTTTTTTTTAGAGTGTTGGGACTTGCACGATGTGAGACACAACATTTTACAGCGGAGTCCATGAAGATCCTGTTCAGGGATGTCCCGCCTGATGTGATCCTTGAGTTTTTGAGAGAGATTAACATTTTTCATCTGATTTAAGATTTTACGGAAGAAAGCTTTTTAACAGAGTTTCTGGTGCGTTTGTAGACGATGTCATTTAATGAGATGTATGAAAGTGGTTTTTTTTTAAATTTTTTTTTTATATGACTGGTGAGTTGATTTTAACGTGGTGACAGCCCTGATATGGCCCTTTGCGGTCGGCTGGGCTATAAGCAACATTATCTTATCTTATCTTATCTCGTGTGCGTTGTCTTTTGTATGCATGTATGTGTGTTTGTATGTGTGTCTTCATATTTGAGTGTGTGTGTAGTCTTGTGTGTGTATGTGTATGGTCATATGTGTGTGTGTGTGGTGTGTGTGTGTGTGTGTGTGTGTGTGGTGTGTGTGTGTGTGAGTGTTTGTGTGTGTGTGTGTGTGTGTGTGTGTGTGTGTGTGTGCACATGAATATGCAATTTTTTTTATGCTTCTTAGATACCTTGAAATTTGAAGAAATCACCCACTTTGACTTTGGAGATATCTTCTGAGGAAGAAAAAACAGCTGTCAGGCATTAGGTAGTAAAAATCTAAATGTAAAAAAAAAGGATCAGACAAAATGGTGAAGTGGGTAGTGTCACATTCTTGAGGGCTGGGAAGATGTGGGTTCAAGTCTGGTCAAAGGCATTTATGTGTGGGATTTTGTAGGCATTAGTCAGCTCCTATCCAGAGCTGAGACCCATCCACATTGTCATGGGTGGGTGTATGAGAATAGTGTTCAGAGTTTTGACTATCATTGCAAGTGTCTGTGTGTATCAAGCTTGGTTAAAAGTATGATTAATTATGAAAGGAAGCTCAGAGTACAGCCCTGTCATGCAGTCTCAGACCGGAATAGAACTCAAGCATTCCATCTTCATCATCCTCTTCCTCACCGATCATCAAGGAAGAAAGTTTGATATCCTACTCTCATGGTGCCTTTGTTTTTATTTCCTCTTCACAGCTATGCCTTTGCTTAGTTAATGTTACGGTCAATGCTGTCGGCAGGTTCATGGTGATTGTTGTCGATTAAATATGGTCGCACTCTCTGAAGGGGAGAGTCATGCACTCTGGCTGTATGATTAATTTAAAAGAAGTTATTGTCATCAGTAGGGGGCCTAGTAGATGGTGTCTTGCATATTTTGGGCCAGAACAAGCACCACCAAACACCACGTAAGTGACTTGGCAGATGTGCAGTGTCTCCTCTGGTGGGTTGCCTCAAGGTCACCTAATATCAATTGCTCCCTGAGGACTGCCGGTGCTGGGGCTGTTGTAGGCTGAACCTTGGTGCTGCTGTGTGGTGCTGGAATGAATGGCATGGGAGTAGTGTCCCTTGGAGGCACAAATGAGGAGGCAGTGCAATGAAAGAGTTTGTCTTTGGTAGTATGGTTAAGTTAAAAGGGAGAAAAAAAATGATTCAGTGTTCTTGAGTGTCAATGTGTCTAAGACAAACCACTTCATTGAAAGTCAAATGTGAATAAAATTGACATCAGAGTTTCCCAGAAGATGGAATATGGTTGCCTTAATGGCGGGATAAAAAAACGGTCATACACACAAAACTCCACTCCCTTTGTTGGGTAGATGGGATTAATACGCAGAAGAAGAAGACATCAGAGTGCTTGTGTTCTTCAAATATCTGTTAACCAGTGTTCTGAAAATGTCGTCTGTCTTTAACTTCTCTGCCCCTTTCTCTTTGTCATGCGTGTGATGGGTCAGTTTGGGGTCACATGTCTAGTGTTCTCCTTCTCCAGTTTAATCTGTCCACATGAAGTGAAATTAGAGTGAGATGCTGTGTGTGCTTACATCATATAAACATAAGAATGTTACAATTCTTCTGATTTATGAAATTGTGTCTTCTGCGTTAGGCAACCCATTTTGTGCTTTGCTGTATGTGTGTGATGTGTGTGTGATGGGTTCACAGTTGTGCTTCTCTCTCTCTCTCTCTCTCTCTTCTCTCTTCTCTCTCTCTCTCTCTCTCTCTCTCCTCTTGTGTGTGTGTGTGTGTGTGTGTGTGTGTGTGTGATGGGGTCACAGTTGTGCATTTCTTTGTGTGTGTGTGGGGTGTGTGTGTGTGTGTGTGTGTGTGTGTGTGTGTGTGTGTATGTGTGTGTGTGATGGGGTCACAGTTGTGCTCAAACACCTGGTGTCCTAACAGGCCCAGCTTCTGCAAGCTATGAGCAACGCCGTGGCAGCCAGAAAGTACATTCTGGCTGAAGTGAGTATATCCACAGTACATATGTACATATGGTATTGACATCTTTGGACTTGTTTGAACTGTCACATGCTCCTACCATGGTTTACCAATCAGCACAACTGGTTACTGACAGAACAGCATTATGTTTTCGATTAAAGTCGTAACATTTTGGACCTTTCTCAGCTCAGTTATGCCTGGTGAGTTAGTGTTATATAGGTTGGTGTAAATAATTCTGATGATAATAATGATAGTGATACTAATTCATCCTCATCAACATCGTCATTATGACCATCACCACTGTTATCATCATCGTCGCATGTTTCCATGGTCAAATGGTGATAGGGTGGCATGGCAGACTTTATTGTCAGCTTTTTTGTCTATGATTAAAAAAGAAATTGATGTGTTGTGTGCAGTGTATGCTCTGAATGGACAGAGATATATTTTGTGTAGTGTGACTTCAGACTGGACGGAGATGGGTTATGTGTAGTGTGTGTTCAGACAAGACAAGAAGTGTGTTGTGTGCTGTGTGTGTTGAGAGAGAACAGAGGATGTGTAGTGTGCTTTGGGAGGGGACAGAGATGCATTATGTGTAGAGTGTGTGTTGAGAGAG
>CM031619.1:11385868-11423368 GCA_018398815.1 Conus ventricosus
AGATGATGACAGATTATTGTACAACAATCTGATGGCTATTATGACATGGATTACTGTACAACAATCTGATGGCTGTTATGACATGTAATACAGTATATCTTGTGATGCATTCAATTTGAGTGGATACATTCCCTCTGTGAACATTTTCAAACTGTATGAAATGGTTTAATAGCAAACAAAATCTTCATGTATATACAGGACACTGGCCACATGGATAAAATATTTCCTGGGGATGTTATGTGATCACAGGATTAGAAATTGCCATGAACTACTCACTATCTCCCAATGACAGTGAGGGTTTTCTGACACTGATATCATTCTCTTGCAGCTCAAATGAACAGCCAGCCAACATAATAAGGAATGTGATCTAAATGCAACTATGCCTGTGGACTCAGACATCCTAATCCTAGAAGGTAAATCATATCAGCAAAATTAAGAAAATATTCTGAAAATGAAAGAAAAATTTGTCCGAACAAAGGGAATTTTCTCTCTCACAACACACACACACACACACACACACAACACACACCACACACACACACACACACACACACACACACACACACACCAAAACCAAAAAAGGTGCAAAAATTGAAGCCACCTAACAGATAATGGCAATATTTCAGTTTATTTTAACCTTTCTCAAACCACACTGGCCAGTTGACAGACAAAGAAAAAGGCAGTCTCAGCCTAACATCTAAAACGGATGCACAACATGTCCAAGGTGAAATGAGAACTTTCACCTTGACACTGAAAATATGATTCTGCAGCATGGAGGTCTTTTTCCAAATTGTGTCAAGTATGATCCATGTGACTAAAATAGCATTTGCTACCTAACAGCAAAAATTAAGCACTGTGTACTTATGCAAGTCTTGTTGTCTTTATGCATATTTTTGTTTGTTTGGTATTTCAGGATGGTGTTGTCATATAAACATATTTGGAAATCAGTCTCAGTAATATATTTTATCTAAATAAAATAATATGGTATTTTAATGAATATTTCATCCTTGACCCACACTACACAGTGAAATTAGGTCCCTTTAGAAATGTGTGTTCAAAATTCTAATATCATATATGCAGGTGTTTTTTTTTAACTTCAAGTGTGTTCTAGAGACACTGATGAATGTCGGATTGTAGTCTGTTGAGGAAAATCTGGTGTGATCAGACAGAAAGCCACGTTTATAGTGTGTCACGCTTTAGACCTGAAAGTTGAGGGTGTCTTTTCCTTTGTGTGTGTGTGTGTGTGTGGTGTGTGTGTGTGTGTGTGTGTGTGTGTGTGTGTGTGTGTGTGTCACAAAGAACAACAGCAAAATACATTCTGTACACCAGGTATTCTTGTAATTGTACTGCTTACTGAATGATTTGGTACATTTTTTTGAACAGTTGTACTTCATTGCACATTGCCTGACAGTTGTAAAACTGTATGACTATTTCACTGGATAGAAAAATAGAAATTTCAAAATAAGAAGAAAGCAAGAAAGAAGGAGCTGATACATTATCAAAATTATACAAAAACACATTGTGTGTGTCACTGCATTTTTGTTTGTTTTGTTTTGTTTTTTAAAGGTTTATGTCATTTGTAATTAAAATCAGTAAGCATTCACATTTCATTTTTCATTTCATAATTATGGCTGTCAGCCTAGCTGACCTCCAAGTGCCATATCAGGGCTACCTCCATGTATGGCTGTCAGCCTAGCTGACCTCTAAGTGCCATATCAGGGCTACCTCCATATTATGCTAAGGGCCAAGAGTTGTAACAAAACTATGCAGCAACTTTCCAAAACTGGGATGCATCTGGAAAAGTGTTCAGTAATGTGATATGAAAGAACAGATCTTTACACCCAAGATACAACCCAAGATTATATTGCATGCGACATTCTTAGTCATATGTGTTACTAACTGCTAGTTCCAGCTGAGAGAGAAACAGAAGTCACACTGCTACATTTGTGAGCATAAATATGCAGCATGGTACCATTGAAGTCACAAAGGATCATTTTCATATTCATAAAACTGCCATGATGATATCTGTTGCAGAAGCTCCACAAAATGTTCAGGTGTGTCAGGTTTCAAGTTCATGCCGAAAACATGACAGATGAGACCTCCGGTGCAGATGTAGCCTGCTGTGCTGCATGGTGCCCCTGATGTATGGCATGGTGCCCTGATGTATGGCATGGTGCCCCTGATGTATGGCATGGTGCCCCTGATGTGCAGCTTGTTGCCCCTGATGTGCAGCTTGTTGCCCCTGATGTGCAGCCAGTTACCCTAGCACAGCCACAATGGAGGGAAGCCAATACCCTGAAAGACAAAGCTAAAAGACTGCAAAGAGAAGGCGTTATGAAACTGTGATTCCCAGTTGTGGAATGATTTCCTGCGTAGTGAAATTGAAACAAAAATCATAGTGAAATTGACAAAAATGTTAATGCTTTCTGAAAAAATGGTAGTGAAATTGAAAAAAAATCATAGAGACATTGAAGCAAGCAAAGGTGGCAAGATTATGGTTAACAAAAAATCTTGGGAACTGAAGAGCCAACCACCTCCACAGAAACTGATTAGTTTTCATTCCCTCCCTTCCTCTCCTTGCCCACAATAACATTGAAGCTGTTTCTAGATTACCTCTCTCTCTTTCTGTTTCTGATATTGACTGAAAAGGTAAAACTTTCTCTGTGTGTATGTGTGATTGTGCTGAGGGGAAGAGTCCACTTAGTTGTGTGCATATGTATTCATGTGTGTGTGTGTGTGTGTGAGTGTGTGTGTGTGTGTGTGTGTGTGTGTGTGTGTGTGTGTTGTGTGTGTGAAAATTTGTTCTTGGTTTTGTTTCAATTTTTGTATGGTCAAAACACTGCTATAACCGAAGACAATGTTAAATGGTGGGGCCTAAGAGGGTAGCCACTTTGAAAGTCAACATGAAATAAAGGTTGTTAATGCCATGTATTTTTGATAGGTGTGTTAATAATGTCTTAAAATTTATCAGTTGGTGTAAAACAATGTTGTTTTGCTCATGACTGTTTTTTGTGAGGTTAAGATATAGGCCAATTATTGCAGCGAGTAATGCATGCATGCAAGTGTCCTTTTTTTCCTTCAGCATTTTTTTCTTCATTCATTTTGCAATGTTGATGCCAAAATTGTATTTGTTTTTGGCGTATATATATACACATATAGTTGAACACCATTTGTCTAATAAACATTCAACTGAGAACATGTTTGTGTGTATTTCATGTGTTTTCACTGAAACATTCTCTTTGTCTTCTGTTGTTTACTGTTTACTCAAAGCAATGTTCGGGTTTTTACATTCATGACAACATGAACTTATCTAGTTTACAGATAACTTATTGTTTGCACTCTACATTACATTATTGACCACCTTGTTCATAAAATATATTGTAGAATCCAACATGGACACATACATAATAAATACCAACAATAATACCAATTGTACGGGATGCAGTTGACTGGCTGACTTGAAGCAGTTCTCCAACTGCGTCTTCAATGTGCCAGTAGCATAGAAACGAAGGGCTAAGCACACTTGCTGTACCTGGCAACAGTGCTCCCCTTCGATTCAGGTGTTCAGTTTCCTCGTTTATTGCGTCTGTGAGACTCAAAATGTGCTCACGACGAAATCTGAACTTAGTGAAGAGTTCCGCGTCATTTAACGAGTCAATTGGATTATTTCTATCGCGAAACACTCGTTCCCGTCGCAAAACACGCCGTCGGAAATTTCGCATGTACATGAACGCCGCCATATTTAACCTCCGGTTAGGCAGTTTAACGGTGGGGTCCCCCTCCGTTAAAATAACCGCCGGTCAAAACCACCGGTTAGCCGTAACCGATGGCCAGGAATGCGCGGTTGTGGGAGTTAACCTCCGGTTAGAGAGTTAACAGGTGGAAGTCGGGTTTAACCTCCGGTTAAGTCTGTTCATGAATATAGGCCCAGGAGGACACATTTGACAGAAGATCATAGCAGAAAGCATACGAAAATCATTTTCTTTCCACTTTTTAGATGGTCATTTGTATTAATGAACTAATGTGTCAATGTCCAATAGTTTGGGATGTATTGTATGTTCAGTGTCCAGTGGTTTGTGATGTATGTTCATAGTCCAGTGGTTTGGGATGTATTGTACGTTCAATGTCCAGAGGTCTGGGATGTATTGTATGGTCAGTGTCCAGCAGTTTGTGATGTATGTTCGACCAGTGGTTTGGGATGTATGGTATGCTCAATATCCAGTGGTCTGGGATGTATGTTCAGTAACCAGTGGATTGGGATGTATGGTATGTTCAATATCCAGTGGACAGCGATGTATGGTATGTTCAATGTCCAGTGGTCTGGGATGTATGTTCAGTAACCAGTGGATTGGGATGTATGGTATGTTCAATATCCAGTGGTCTGGGATGTATGGTGTGTTCAATGTCCAGTGGTCTGGGATGTATGTTCAATGTCCAGTGGACAGCGATGTATGGTATGTTCAATGTCCAGTGGTCTGGGATGTATGGTATGTTCAATGTCCAGTGGTCTGGGATGTATGGTATGTTCAATGTCCAGTGGTCTGGGATGTATGTTCAATGTCCAGTGGTCTGCGATGCCTTTCAGGTCGTCCTATGAGCCCTCGCTGATCCATGAGCTGTACCGCCTGTGCCACAGCACTGCCGGGCGCCTGCACATGCTGAATGAGATGAACAAGTCCCTGAGGGCCGTCATCCGAGGCTTTGCTGAGGTCAGTCAACACTCGCTGGGTGTCTGTCTTAGTGTCGGCTGTAGGGGCTAAATGTTATGCTGTGAGGGCTAAGTGTTATGGTATGAGGGCTAAGTGTTATGCTGTAAGGGCTAAATGTTATGCTGTGAGGGCTAAGTGTTATGGTATGAGGGCTAAGTGTTATGGTATGAGGGCTAAATGTTATCCTGTAAGGGCTAAATGTTATGCTGTGAGGGCTAAGTGTTATGGTATGAGGGCTAAGTGTTATGCTGTAAGTGCTAAATGTTATGCTGTGAGGCCTAAGTGTTATGGTATGAGGGCTAAATGTTATGCTGTAAGGGCTAAATGTTATGTTGTGAGGGCTAAGTGTTAGGGTATGAGGGCTAAATGTTATGCTGTAAGGGCTAAATGTTATGCTGTGAGGGCTAAGTGTTATGGTATGAGGGCTAAATGTTATGCTGTAAGGGCTAAATGTTATGCTGTAAGGGCTAAGTGTTATGGTATGAGGGCTAAGTGTTATGGCGTGAGGGCTAAATGTTATGCTGTAAGGGCTAAATGTTATGCTGTGAGGGCTAAGTGTTATGGTATGAGGGCTAAATGTTATGCTGTAAGGGCTAAATGTTATGCTGTAAGGGCTAAATGTTTTGTTGTGAGGGCTAAATGTTGTTGTATGAGGGCTAAATTTTATCCTGTAAGAGCTAAGTGTTATGCTGTAAGGGCTAAATGTTATGCTGTAAGAGCTAAGTGTTATGCTGTAAGGGCTAAATTTTATGCTGGAAGGGCTAAATGTTATGCTGTGAGGGCTAAATGTTATGGTTTGAGGGTTAAATGTTATTGTATGAGGGCTAAGTGCTATGTTGTGAGGGCTGAATGTTATGCTGTAAGGGTTAAATGTTATGCTGTAAAGGCTAAATGTTATGCTGTGAGAGCTAAATGTTATGCTGTAAAGGCTAAATGTTATGCTGTAAAGGCTAAATGTTATGCTGTAAAGGCTGAATGTTATGCTCTAAAGGCTAAGTGTTATGCTGCAAGGGCTAAATATTATGCTGTAAAGGCTAAATGTTATGCTGTGAGGGCTAAATATTATGCTGTAAAGGCTAAATGTTCTGCTGCAATGGCTAATTGTCATATTACGAGGGCTAATGTTGTGCCATAAGTGCCAAGAGTTACGTTGAACCAGCTAAGTGGTATGAAAGTCAGGTCGTGCCCTGTGCATTTTGGATCGCAACACATGCCATCGAACTGGACTGAAATGGCTTGGTAGCAGCGGAGCCTGTGGTAAACTGTCTCATGATGACTTGACAACAGCTGATTTCTGTGGACTGCAGATATTCAGGCCATGACAGGATGTGTATGGGTGTCTCTGCACAAGATGGCAGGGATGAGAGCCGAGAAAAAAGAAAGCTTTTTGACCAAAGAAAACAGCACCACAAAGTAGCTCACAGAGTGGAAGGAGAGGTGTTTTGTTGTTGATGTGTCTCACGTTGCATTTTCTGTAACCAGGAAAATAATGATTTTGATGCTGTATTTGTAGTAGTAGTAATCTCATTTAACGTCTTTTCACAAAATTATGTGATATTAGACGATGCCGTGTCACTGACAGTGCTGATGTCTGTGTGCCGTGTCACTGACAGTGCTGATGTCTGTGTGCTGTGTCACTGACAGTGCTGATGTCTGTGTGCTGTGTCACTGACAGTGCTGATGTCTGTGTGCCGTGTCACTGACAGTGCTGATGTCTGTGTGCTGTGTCACTGACAGTGCTGATGTCTGTGTGCCGTGTCACTGATAGTGCTGATGTCTGTGTGCCGTGTCACTGATAGTGCTGATGTCTGTGTGCCATGTCACTGACAGTGCTGATGTCTGTGTGCCGTGTCACTGACAGTGCTGATGTCTGTGTGCCGTGTCACTGACAGTGCTGATGTCTGTGTGGTGTGTCACTGACAGTGCTGATGTCTGTTTGCCGTGTCACTGATAGTGCTGATGTCTGTGTGCCGTGTCACTGACAGTGCTGATGTCTGTGTGCCGTGTCACTGACAGTGCTGATGTCTGTGTGCCGTGTCACTGACAGTGCTGATGTCTGTGTGCCGTGTCACTGACAGTGCTGATGTCTGTGTGGTGTGTCACTGACAGTGCTGATGTCTGTGTGCCGTGTCACTGACAGTGCTGATGTCTGTGTGCCGTGTCACTGATAGTGCTGATGTCTGTGTGCCGTGTCACTGATAGTGCTGATGCTTGTGTGGTGTGTCCTGCAGAGAGATGAGATGCGACTGGTGAGGCCATTGCTGACGCAGTACAAAGACCAGCTAGACGAGCTGCTGGCCCACAGTCTGTGAGTGTGTGGTCTGGTCTGGTGTGGTGTCTCACACACACACACACACACACACACACACACACACACCACACACACACACAACACACACACCTCTTTCTCTCTCCTCTCTCTCTCTCTCTCTCTCTCTCTCTCTCTCTCTCTCTCTCTCTCTCTCTCTCCTCTCACACACACACACACACACACACACACACACACACACACACACACACACACACACAAACAAAAGAACATATGTATTAGTGTAATTTATCAGCATATGTATATCCATACATACAGTTGCCATTTCATTCAGTTCATACAAACACATGAATGCACACCTGCAGTTAGAAACTTGTTTTCACAGGCACTGGTTGAACACAGTTTTAAACACCACCCTCTACAATTAAAACAGCTAAGGGGGGTAATCATAAGAATAGGGAAGAGTGAGATTAGGGAGGAAGAGGGAGTTCGGAGCAAGGGGAGAGATGGTAGGAGAGTGGGGGTAGCAAAGGAGGTAGGGTAGGGTGAAGGGAAAGAGAGAGGGGGCAAGGGGTGGGGTGGAGAGGGGTTGAGCGGTGCATCGTTTCGTTGGCCTGTTGTCCAGGCAAGCGCGCAGCACAGAGCTGATCATGGTTGGACGAGCCATGAGTGCAGAGGTCATCCGGCTCCTGGCCCCCTCTGATCGAGACTTCAGTTCCTCAACCCACGTCGATCATGTGAGATCACCACCTGCTTCTGTCCTCTTATCTACTTTTGTCTCATGTTTGTAACAAAGTGAGCCAATGTATTCACCCAGTTCCACTTGCGTGTGTATGTGTGTGTGTGTATGTGTGAGTGTGTGTGTATGTGTTAAGTATGCGTGCCTTTGTGTGAGTTTATTGAATATGAAAAGCAACCAACACTGTGTTGTTGCACATTTTCGGTTTATTTAAAACCTTCCTCAAGCTAAAATGCAGAAGACCTGTGTGTGAGTGTATGTATCTGTGTGCATGTGTCTGTGTCTGTGTGATTGCGGTAAACTTTAACATCGGCCTTTTATTGGAAATCACAAGCACTAGCATAGCCAAACTTGCCAGAAAAAAAAGAAGCGTGTAATTCAGCTTTTTCAGTTAAAACAACAACCGCAACAAAGCCCAAGCTTTGCATTGACAATGGTAGTGACGCAAAAGAGTGTTAAGGGATGGCAGTTTATGCATAGCCAGGGCATTCCGTTCACTAGTTTTTGCAAGCATTGTTGTGGTTGGCCAGCTTTGACCAATCCAGCGGACTGTATTTTATCATCTGCAAGAAACAAGAACCATCATGGCCCCTGAACCTCAGCCACTGTAAGCCTTCTCTCCAGCCCCCTCTCCGTGCCTGTTTCCAGCCAACCCTTGCGGGAAGATGTCATTAAGACATGAAAGGGTTAATGAACACTGCAACAACAGAAAGGCGTAAGAATCAATGCATGTGATAGAATCAATGAATGAATGAAAAAGGACAAGATGCCAGTAGAGGAAGAAAGAAATGGAAAAGTGAATAAAAGAGACCATCACGAGTAACAGCCAAGAATCACTGTATAGTCAGCAAAGGTCAATGCTGCACTTCTGTAGTGTTTTCTGCAGTTAATGTGTGTGTGTGTGTGTGTGTGTGTGTGTGTGTTGTGTGTGTGTGTGTGTGTGTGGCAAATTGTCGCTGTCTTGTTAATACATTTTCTGTGGATCATATAATGTTGGATGGAACCATGCACAATAGGAAAAATTTCCTGACTGTGTTTGTTGTGGTAATGGTTTAGTTGTTATTGCTCCTGCTGTCGGTGGTGGTGGTGGTGGTGGTGGTGGTGGTGGTGGTGTGTGTGTGTGTGTGTGTGTGTGTGTGTGTGTGTGTGGGGTGTGTGTGGGTGTGTGTGTGTGTGTGTGTGGAGAGAGAGAGAGAATCAGATTGGTTAGTGGTGTGTACGTGTGACATATTTTTATTGGTGTGTGTGTGTGTGTGTGTGGTGTGTGTGTGTGTGGTGTGTGTGTGTGTGTGTGTGTGCATGCATGTGTATGTGTATGCGTGCTTGTGTGCATGTGTGCATATGTGTGTATTTTGCTTGTTATTGTACTGATAGTTGTGCATGTTGCCGATTGTGTATTGATTGTATGTATAGGCTGTGTACTGATTGTTGTGTCATTGTAGGCTGTGTACCGATTGTTGTGTTATTGTAGGCTGTGTACTGATTGTTGTGTTATTGTAGGCTGTGTACTGATTGTTGTGTTATTGTAGGCTGTGTGCTGATTGTTGTGTTATTGTAGGCTGTGTGCTGATTGTTGTGTTATTGTAGGCTGTGTGCTGATTGTTGTGTTATTGTAGGCTGTGTGCTGATTGTTGTATATACTGCGGCTATAATACCTGTTATTGTGTGTATTACAGGCTGTGTACTGATTAATGTGTGTATTGTAGGCGGTTGTTGTACTGGTTTTTGTGTGTATTTTAGTTTTGACTGGTTGTTGTGTGCTATGCACTGGTGGTTATGTGTATTGTAGGCTATGCACTGGTGGTTATGTGTATTGTAGGCTATGCACTGGTGGTTGTGTGTATTGTAGACTATGCACTGGGTGGTTGTGTGTATTGTAGGCTATGCACTGGTGGTTGTGTGTATTGTAGGCTATGCACTGGTGGTTGTGTGTATTTGTAGGCTATGCACTGGTGGTTGTGTGTATTGTAGGCTATGCACTGGTTGTGTGTATTGTAGGCTATGCTGTATTGTAGGCTATGCACTGGTTGTGTGTATTGTAGGCTATGCTGTATTGTAGGCTATGCACTGGTAGTTATGTGTATTGTAGGCTATGCACTGGTGGTTGTGTGTATTGTAGGCTATGCACTGGTGGTTGTGTGTATTGTAGGCTAATGCACTGCAGGTGGTTGTGTGTATTGTAGGCTATGCACTGGTGGTTATGTGTATTGTAGACTATGCACTGGTAGTTATGTGTATTGTAGGCTATGCACTGGTGGTTGTGTGTATTGTAGACTATGCACTGGTGGTTATGTGTATTGTAGACTATGCACTGGTGGTTATGTGTATTGTAGACTATGCACTGGTAGTTATGTGTATTGTAGGCATGCACTGGTGGTTGTGTGTATTGTAGGCTATGCACTGGTTGTGTGTATTGTAGGCTATGCTGTATTGTAGGCTATGCACTGGTGGTTGTGTGTATTGTAGGCTATGCTGTATTGTAGGCTATGCACTGGTGGTTGTGTGTATTGTAGGCTATACACTGGTGGTCGTGTGTATTGTAGCTATGCACTGCAGGTGGTTGTGTGTATTGTAGGCTATGCACTGGTGGTTGTTGTGTATTGTAGGCTATGCACTGGTGGTCGTGTGTATTGTAGGCTATGCACTGCAGGTGGTTATGTGTATTGTAGGCTATGCACTGGTGGTTGTTGTGTATTGTAGGCTATGCACTGGTGGTCGTGTGTATTGTAGGCTATGCACTGGTGGTCGTGTGTATTGTAGGCTATGCACTGCAGGTGGTTGTGTGTATTGTAGGCTATGCACTGGTGGTTGTGTGTATTGTAGGCTATGCACTGGTGGTGGTTGTGTGTAATGTAGGCTATGCACTGGTGGTTGTGTGTATTGTAGGCTTGCACTGGTGGTGGTTGTGTGTAATGTAGGCTATGCACTGGTGGTTGTTGTGTGTAATGTAGGCTATGCACTGGTGGTTGTTGTGTGTAAATGTAGGCTATGCACTGGTGGTGGTTGTGTGTAATGTAGGCATACGCACTGGTGGTTGTTGTGTGTAATGTAGGCTATGCACTGGTGGTGGTTGTGTGTAATGTAGGCTATGCACTGGTGGTTGTTGTGTGTAATGTAGGCTATGCACTGGTGGTTGTTGTGTGTAATGTAGGCTATGCACTGGTGGTGGTTGTGTGTAATGTAGGCTATGCACTGGTGGTTGTTGTGTGTAATGTAGGCTATGCACTGGTTGTTGTGTATGGTGCAGATGGTGGCCACTCTGCGGAACATCCAGAACTTCAGCGTGCCGCTGTTGCTGCAGCTGTCTGAGGACGCATGCACTGGTCTCACACCTCAAGGTCTGTGGTCCTGCAGTCCTTAGTCTTGGGTCCTTTTTCTGCTGTTCTTCCGTGTGGGGACAGCTATGTCCCTGAGGCAGACCAAAGAAGTCATGAATGGTCACAGAGGGCTGTGCAGGTTACAGTGCTTGCTCACTGTTGCATGGGATTGAGAACAGAGGGGGAGGGAGTCCTGACTGTACCAGCCTCTGTCCCAGCGTCCCCATGACCTGTTATGGAGTAATGATAAGGCAGTGGAACTTCTCTGCTGTGAACAGCAAAATGTCATGAACGTTCAGTCATTGCAGAGAGGGGCGTTTACGTGGAGCACCATTGGCATTTCTCATCATCATCATTCATCATCATCATCATCATCATCATCATCATCATCATCATCATTATTGTTGTTGTTATTATTATGATTATGATGATGTAAAATGATGATGATGATTATTATCATTATTACAGTTATTATCATTAGTGTTGTAGTACTATTATTATAATTATTATTGTTATTGTTATCATTTCATCAGTGTCATTTTTATTTTGTAATTCAAGTCTGTGTCTTCACCTCTGCCTTCTTCAGTCTCCATTCTGTAGTTTTGATTGTTCACCCAAGACCAAATTTTGCATCCACATCGAAGAGAAAAATGACCATCTCTTCAACTTTGTCTTCATTGTTTTGAGTGGTATTGATCCTGGCTGAAGAAGACCCAGTGGGTCAAAACGGTTGTGTTTGTTTTATAAATTTTTTTTTTTTTTTTTACTTTGTCTGGTGGCCCAGTCATTATGTTTTTCCTCTTGTTTCAATTTTCAGTTGTGGGGTCCGGAATAGCTCAGTTGGTAGAGCGCCGGACTCGTGATCCTGGGGTTGCGGGTTCGAATTTCGGTACAGGGGATTTTCCCCTCGGAGTTAACATTGGTTCTGACTCCATTCCCCATACAGTCGTTCGAATGAGACTATAAACCAAGGTTCCGTGTGTGAACGCACTCACAAACATCTTGCACACACGTAAAATTACCATCACCAACTTTCGGAAGAGAAGGCCAGTTTGGCCGTTGGTATGGATGACACGTTACACATAGCATGCACCTTCCCCGAAGATGGAGTATGGCTGCCTTAATGGTGAGATAAAAAACGGTCATACACACAAAACTCCATGCCTGTCTATACAGGCTATGTCCGCAGTAGTATCAGCCTGCGTACGCAGAAAGAAAGAAAGAAAGAAAAATTCCAGTTGCAATTTCCCCTCTTGAAACAAAAAATAAGTGTATTTAAGAGAATGAGGGAGTTTTGATATAAAATGTGATGACTGATGATGATGAAGAAAAAATTCATGTGTGTCAGTTCTCGGATGATATGTGATGATTGATGATGTTAAAGGCAAAGGGGAACTTGTCCTGGGTTGGCAAGAGAGTTGTCAGATAATTAGCAATGAACGATGATGATAAAAGCGAGATGTCCTGTGCGACAGAGAGCTGTGGGATGACGAGTGATGACTGATGATGATAAAGCATTTGCCTTGTGTAATAAGACGAATGGTGATCGGGAATGACTGATGGTGATAAAGATGAGAGGCCATGTGTGTGAGAGAGATGCGGGATAATCAGAGATGATTAGAGATGATAAAGGTGAAATGTCCTTTGTGACAGAGAGTTGTGAGATGAAAAACTGAAAGTGATAAAGGCTTACTGTCCTGTGTGACGGCTGTGGGGTGGTCATGGATGACTGATAGTGAGGTTTCCATGGCAGGAGCTAAAGGCTTACTGTCCTGTGTGACGGCTGTGGGGTGGTCAGGGATGACTGATAGTGATGTTTCCATGGCAGGAGCTGATCACCAAGTTTCACCAGACCTTCCCAGAGGACGTCGTCAGGCCTCGAACACGCCAGAAATATGGCAACACCTACAACTTTGTGAGTGTTCCACTGTATCATGACAACACCTATGACTTTGTGAGTGTTCCACTGTAACATGACAACACCTAGGACTTTGTGAGTGTTCCACTGTAACATGACAACACCTAGGACTTTGTGAGTGTTCCACTGTATCATGACAACACTTCGGTCTTTGTGAGTGTTTCCGCTGAAATTGTGAGTGTTTCACTGTAACATGATAACACATATGACTTTGTGAGTGTTCCACTGTAACATGACAACACGTATGACTTTGTGAGTGTTCCACTGCAACATGATAACACCTATGACTTTGTGAGTGTTCCACTGTATCGTGACAACACTTAGGACTTTGTGAGTGTTCGCTGAAATTGTGAGTGTTTCACTGTAACATGACAACACCTAGGACTTTGTAAGTGTTCCACTGTATCATGACAACACTTAGGACTTTGTGAGTGTTCCACTGTAACATGTCAACACTTATGACTTTGTGAGTGTTCCACTGTAACATGACAACACCTAGGACTTTGTGAGTGTTCCACTGTATCATGACAACACTTAGGACTTTGTAAGTGTTCCACTGTAACATGACAACACTTAATATTTTGCGAGTGTTCCCCTGTAACATGACAACACTTAGGACTTTGTGAGTGTTCCACTGTAACATGACAACACTTAGGACTTTGTGAGTGTTCCACTGTAACATGACAACACCTATGACTTTGTGAGTGTTCCACTGTAGCATCACAACACCTATGACTTTGTGAGTGTTCCACTGTAACATGACAACACCTATGACTTTGTGAGTGTTCCACTGTAACATGACAACACCTATGACTTTGTGAGTGTTCCACTGTAACATGACAACATTCATGACTTTGTGAGTGTTCCACTGTAACATGACAACATTTATGACTTTGTGAGTGTTCCACTGTAACATGACAACATTCATGACTTTGTGAGTGTTCCACTGTAACATCACAACATTTATGACTTTGTGAGTGTTCCTCTGTAACATGACAACATTTATGACTTTGTGAGTGTTCTGCTGTAACATGACAACACTTATGACTTTGTGAGTGTTCCGCTGTAACATGACAACACCTATGACTGTGAGTGTTCCACTGTAACATGACAACACTTATGACTTTGTGAGTGTTCCGCTGTGTGTTAGCATCTCACTCTGTTTGTTGATGTATTCGCAGTCTGCCTTGAGTACCCTCTTTTTCATTTGTCTCTTTTTGTTTCTCTCAACCTGTACATTTTCTTTCTGTGTATCTTCCTCTAGATTTCTCATGTATTACTTTTTTTCTTTCTTTTTCTTTCATCCATTAGCATCATTCTGTCGGTTCTGTATCTCTCTTTCTGTATGTGTGTGTGTGTGTGTGTGTGTGTGTGTGTGTGTGTGTGTGTGTGTGTGTGTGTGTAGAGGATGTGTTGACCTGGTTGATGTCAACACTATGATGGAAACTGAACACAGCGGGTAGGGTTGTACTAGTTGATGTCAACATTATGATAGAACTTACAACACAGAGGAAAGTGTTGTATTGTTTGATGTCAACATTATGATATAACTTTAAACACAGAGGAGAGTGTTGTATTGTTTGATGTCAACATTATGATAGAACTTTAAACACAGAGGAGAGTGTTGTATTGTTTGATGTCAACACTATGATGGAAACTGAACACAGAGGGGAGTGTTATCATGGTTGATGTCAACACTATGATGGAAATTGAACACAGAGGGGAGTGTTATCATGGTTGATGTCAACACTATGCTGGAAATTGAACACAGAGGGGAGTGTTATCATGGTTGATGTCAACACTATGATGGAAATTGAATACAGTGGGTAGTGTTATCATGGTTGATGTCAACTGTCACGGACGTAAATACTTTTGGTTTAGAAGATACATCATTTCTTCTCAAACCCAGTATAAAGTGGAGTGTTACCAGTGACATCTTTACTACATTGGCCGGGTGTTGACCCGTGTGCTATTTGTGTCATCCCGGGTGCGCTATGTCCGTGCATTCGCTTCCATCCTCCAATATTTCTCTTCTTTTATTTTTTTTTAAAGCTTTCTTTTTCTGTTCTTTTATCGTTTTTCACGTGATTCATCAGCTGATGTCAGGTGACACAGGTGAGCTGTTTTGTTACCTGTTGCCATCTTGGTTAGGCCAGTGGTGTGGCACTCATTGACGGACCGTCGAGTCGGAGAGATCTCTATCTCTGCTAGCTGAGCCCATCTTTCTGTATCCATTTGCCGTGGATGGTGTGGAAGAGTCTTTCACCCTTCAGCGGGTCGGAAAGTATTCCACTGAACACCTGGGATCCCTATCCCTGCCAGCTGGAAGAACCACCTTGGGTCGTCCCTGACCTGGAGTCCCTTCGGTGTGGACCGGCACGGTTTCGGCTGCCATCCTTCATTGGACTGGGGAGCGAACCGTTTCTCACCTCGCCCACCCACCATTTTGGTAACTATATGGTCTGTTTTGGACAGTTTTGTTTTATTTGGGTTTTCTAACCTTTGAGCGGTTGAGAGGTTTTTCTTCTGCCTTCATGTGCTGTTGGCTCGGGCACACCTTTTCTGTGTGTAACTGCTCCAAAGAGAGGGAGCAGGTATGGAAATGGTATCAAGATATGCGTCTTGTTGTAGAATTGCAGAAACGCATTATCTTTAATTGTGTTTTCGGTCCTTAGCGGCTAGGGATTCTGTTACTTTGGACTAAGTTGAAAATTGCTTACTATATAATATCCCTTCATTCCGGTCAATGGAAGCTGTGTTTGTTGTTTTCTGATTACACAGGTTGAGTCAATGCTTATTTCGCTCACTATGTGATTTGGGCCGGAAGGATATCCGAAATGTTAGTTTCATTTTCCTTGTGGCTTAAGACACGAGACGTATCGGGGAACGAATGAGCGTGCGAACGGCTAAACATTTAGACCGCGGAGTGTGGAATTCCTGCCGTATCGCCCCACATGTGGTTCCGTTCTCGTTGTGTCCTTGTCTTATATGTTTGTGTGACAGACGTTGTGGATGGCTTCTAATCGTTTTTATTCATTGGAGAATTTTGACTAAGGAAGTTATCCTTATTACAGGTCAAATAAAAGCAAAAGAAAAGGGAAAAGTTATTATAGTTTATTTGCCCTTTTATAAGTGACAAAGACATTGTTGACCTTACTACGGCATTGTGACCCTTCGCACTGACGTACTGCCGGACCCACTATGTTGCCACACACTGACAAAGACTATAGGATGATGACTTATCATCTGGAGACTGATCTCCGCCGTAGGGCGGTATTTTGTGCCCTTTTTCTTAAGCTGCAGCTCCGGTCTTGGGCTGGCTGGACGACCAGCATCTTCGGACCCTGCAATCATCTTGAGTCCAGGCACCAGTCGTTTCCCCAAACCTGTGGTCTGGTGGGACACTTACTTCACGGCTGGCTGGACGACCAGCTTCATCGGACCCTGCAGTCATCTTGTGTCCAGGCACCAGTCGTTTCCCAAACCGGTGGACTGGTGGGACACTTGTTTCACCTCGGACTGGAAGACCAGCATACTACGAGCGTCACCCCTCTCCAGGATCCACCTCCCTCAGTGAACCTCCTCGGAGCATGGACTGAGTTAAGTGTCCTGTCGTGTGTGGTGTGGGTGTGGGTCTGGTGTGCGTGGGTCTAAGGCCGGTCACTGATTCGTTTTGTTATTGTTTTTTTTTTGGTTTATTTTTGGTCTTATTTTGTTTAACTCTGGCTGAGTAGGTCCTGTTGGATATAGTTTTGTTTCTAATACCGTCTTTCTTCTGTCATTGTGCTGAATATTTTTGTAGTGGTTTAGTGGGTTAGGTTGGGACAGTAGCGGGGTCCCGGAATATTGAAGGTTTTTTGTGGTCTATTCAATTTACTTTGTCCCCTAAGTCAGTTAGTGCTGAATAGTGCCTTTCTCTTCTATGCCCTAGTTACAGTCAGTGCTGAATAGTGCCTTTCTCTTCTATGCCCTAGTTACAGTTAGTGCTGAATAGTGCCTTTCTCTTCTATGCCCTAGTTACAGTTAGTGCTGAATAGTGCCTTTCTCTTCTATGCCCTAGTTACAGTTAGTGCTGAATAGTGCCTTTCTCTTCTATGCCCTAGTTACAGTTAGTGCTGAATAGTGCCTTTCTCTTCTATGCCCTAGTTACAGTTAGTGCTGAATAGTGCCTTTCTCTTCTATGCCCTAGTTACAGTTAGTGCTGAATAGTGCCTTTCTCTTCTATGCCCTAGTTACAGTTAGTGCTGAATAGTGCCTTTCTCTTCTATGCCCTAGTTACAGTTAGTGCTGAATAGTGCCTTTCTCTTCTATGCCCTAGTTACAGTTAGTGCTGAATAGTGCCTTTCTCTTCTATGCCCTAGTTACAGTTAGTGCTGAATAGTGCCTTTCTCTTCTATGCCCTAGTTACAGTTAGTGCTGAATAGTGCCTTTCTCTTCTATGCCCTAGTTACAGTCAGTGCTGAATAGTGCCTTTCTCTTCTATGCCCTAGTTACAGTTAGTGCTGAATAGTGCCTTTCTCTTCTATGCCCTAGTTACAGTCAGTGCTGAATAGTGCCTTTCTCTTCTATGCCCTAGTTGTTTTTATTCTTTCCTTTCCTTTCTCGACTATCTTTTCTCTTCTTTGTTATGACCCATACCCCATCTGGAGTGCTAGTGTGAGTGAATGATTGTATTGTGAATAAAAATATTGTCTAAAAATCTTCCTCTTGTGGTCTGGTGGTGTGAGGGATTGAGTGATCGCTCCGTTTCTGCCACTGCACATTCCCTGTATAAGAACCCCCCCCTGTCAGGTGTACTCACACGTGACATCAACACTATGATGGAAATTGAATACAGTGGGGAGTGTTATCATGGTTGATGTCAACACTATGATGGAAATTGAATACAGTGGGGAGTGTTATCATGGTTGATGTCAACACTATGATGGAAATTAAACACAGGGGGGAGTGTTATCATGGTTGTTGTCAACACTATGATGGAAATTGAACACAGAGGGGAGTGTTATCATGGTTGTTGTCAACACTATGATGGAAATTGAACACAGAGGGGAGTGTTATCATGGTTGATGTCAACACTATGATGGAAATTAAACACAGTGGGGAGTGTTATCGTGGTTGTTGTCAACACTATGATGGAAATTGAACACAGTGGGGAGTGTTATCATGGTTGTTGTCAACACTATGATGGAAATTGAACACAGTGGGGACTGTTATTGTGGTTGATGTCAACACTATGATGGAAATTAAACACAGGGGGGGGAGTGTTATCGTGGTTGTTGTCAACACTATGATGAAAATTGAACACAGTGGGGAGTGTTATCATGGTTGTTGTCAACACTATGATGGAAATTGAACACAGTGGGGAGTGTTATCATGGTTGATGTCAACACTATGATGGAAATTGAACACAGTGGGGAGTGTTATCATGGTTGATGTCATCACAATGATGGAAATTGAATACAGTGGGGAGTGTTATCATGGTTGTTGTCAACACTATGATGGAAATTGAACACAGTGGGGAGTGTTATCATGGTTGATGTCATCACTATGATGGAAATTGAATACAGTGGGGAGTGTTATCATGGTTGTTGTCATCACTATGATGGAAATTGAATACAGTGGGGAGTGTTATCATGGTTGATGTCATCACTATGATGGAAATTGAATACAGTGGGGAGTGTTATCATGGTTGATGTCATCACTATGATGGAAATTGAACACAGAGGGGAGTGTTATCATTGTTGATGTCAACACTATGATGGAAATTGAACACAGAGGGGAGTGTTATCATTGTTGATGTAACACTATGATGGAAATTGAACACAGAGGGGAGTGTTATCATTGTTGATGTCAACACTATGATGGAAATTGAACACAGAGGGGAGTGTTATCATGGTTGATGTCAACACTATGATGGAAATTGAATACAGTGGGGAGTGTTATCGTGGTTGATGTCAACACTATGATGGAAATTGAACACAGAGGGGAGCGCTGTGCTGGTTGATGATGATGGAACATGAACACAGCAGAGTGTTGTATCGAACACACAGCAGAGTGTTGTATCGAACACACAGCAGAGTGTTGTATCGAACACACAGCAGAGTATTGTATTAAACACACAGCAGAGTGTTGTATCGAACACAGCAGAGTGTTGTATCGAACACACAGCAGAGTATTGTATCGAACACACAGCAGAGTGTTGTATCGAACACAGCAGAGTGTTGTATCGAACACACAGCAGAGTATTGTATCGAACACACAGCAGAGTGTTGTATCGAACACACAGCAGAGTGTTGTATCGAACACACAGCAGAGTGTTGTATCGAGCACACAGCAGAGTGTTGTATCGTTACTGGCTGATTTCACAGGTCGGGGGCCTGGAGTCTTCAGATGAGTACAAGCATGGCATGGAAGACGAGCGTATCATGAACCACGAGTTTTACGGTAAGTTGTATCTGTTTCAGTGACTATCAGTTAGTCAAGCATGTAGTGAAGTCGCGTACATTCCCGTGCTTTTGGTTGTGTGTTGAGTGATTAAGTCGTGTACACCCGGTACTTTTGGTTGTGTGTTGAGTGATTAAGTCATGTACATCCCAGTGCTTTTGGTTGTGTCTTGAGTGATTATCTATCGTATTCAAATGAACCAAAATCTTATTTGTTTAACACACATGAAAACATGTTGTTCATGCATTCAGTCAAGCTTAAAATGTTCATTTCAATTTTTCATTCTTTCTTGAAGAAGAAAATGTTGACAGATGTTGATCATTCCATGACGTTACTGATGCATGTTAGCTGGGAATTTTGGTCGGCTGGTTCCATTGTATCGTGATCATGTCGGAACCTTTCTGAAAGACTAAACCCAGAGGATGACAAACAGAACCACAAGACAAATGTGTATTGAAGATGATCAACCTGATTTTAAACTGAGATGGATGCAATGAGCAAGGTGGAAGTACAGTTGGAAAAAATATCTGACTGCAAACATATTTAGTAACCAGGAGGGACACAGGTGAGGGCAGACCTCCACTACCGACAAAGGAACCCTGGTCCATTCTGTGAGTCAGTGGTAAAAACAATGAACCTTGGTCCATTCTGTGAGTCAGTTCTTTGGTGAAAACAATGAACCCTGGTCCATTCTGAGTCAGTTCTTTGGTGAAAACAATGAACCCTGGTCCATTCTGAGTTCTTTGGTGAAAACAATGAACCCTGGTCCATTCTGTGAGTCAGTTCCTTGGTGAAAACAATGAACCCTGGTCCATTCTGAGTCAGTTCCTTGGTGAAAACAATGAACCCTGGTCCATTCTGTGAGTCAGTTCCTTGGTGAAAACAATGAACCCTGGTCCATTCTGTGAGTCAGTTCTTTGGTGAAAACAATGAACCCTGGTCCATTCCGTGAGTCATTCTTTGGTGAAAACAATGAACCCTGGTCCATTCTGAGTCAGTTTTTTTGGTGAAAATAATGAACCCTGGTCCATTCTGTGAGTCAGTTCTTTGGTGAAAACAATGAACTCTGGTCCATTCTGTGAGTCAGTTCCTTAGTGAAAAACAGTGAACCCTGGTCCATTCTGTGAGTCAGTTCCTTGGTGAAAACAATGAACTCTGGTCCATTCTGTGAGTCAGCTCCTTGGTGAAAACAATGAACCCTGGTCCATTCTGTGAGTCAGTTCTTTGGTGAAAACAATGAACTCTGGTCCATTCTGTGAGTCAGTTCCTTGGTGAAAACAGTGAACCCTGGTCCATTCTGTGAGTCAGTTCTTTGGTGAAAACAATGAATTTGGTCCATTCTGTGAGTCAGTTCCTTGGTGAAATCAATGAACCCTGGTCCATTCTGAGTCAGTTCTTTGGTGAAAACAATGAACCCTGGTCCATTCTGAGTTCTTTGGTTAAACAATGACCCTGGTCCATTCTGTGAGTCAGTTCCTTGGTGAAAACAATGAACCCTGGTCCATTCTGAGTCAGTTCTTTGGTGAAAACAATGAACCCTGGTCCATTCTGTGAGTCAGTGGTAAAAACAATGAACCCTGGTCCATTCTGTGAGTCAGTGGTAAAAACAATGAACCCTGGTCCATTCTGTGAGTCAGTTCCTTGGTGAAAACAGTGAATCCTGGTCCATTCTGTGAGTCAGTTCTTTGGTGAAAACAATGAACTCTGGTCCATTCTGTGAGTCAGTTCCTTGGTGAAAACAGTGAACCCTGGTCCATTCTGTGAGTCAGTTCCTTGGTGAAAACAGTGAACCCTGGTCCATTCTGAGGGTCAGTTCTTTGGTGAAAACAATGAACCCTGGTCCATTCTGTGAGTCAGTTCCTTGGTGAAAACAGTGAACCCTGGTCCATTCTGTGAGTCAGTTCTTTGGTGAAAACAATGAACTCTGGTCCATTCTGTGAGTCAGTTCCTTGGTGAAAACAATGAACCCTGGTCCATTCTGTGAGTCAGTTCTTTGGTGAAAACAATGAACCCTGGTCCATTCTGTGAGTCAGTTCTTTGGTGAAAACAATGAACCCTGGTCAATTCTGAGTCAGTTCTTTGGTGAAAACAATGAACCCTGGTCCATTCTGTGAGTCAGTTCTTTGGTGGAAACAATGAACTCTGGTCCATTCTGTGAGTCAGTTCCTTGGTGAAAACAATGAACCCTGGTCCATTCTGTGAGTCAGTTCTTTGGTGGAAACAATGAACTCTGGTCCATTCTGTGAGTCAGTTCCTTGGTGAAAACAATGAACCCTGGTCCATTCTGTGAGTCAGTTCTTTGGTGAAACAATTAACCCTGGTCCATTCTGTGAGTCAGTTCCTTGGTGAAAACGGTGAACCCTGGTCCATTCTGTAAGTCAGTTCTTTGGTGAAAACAATGAACTCTGGTCCATTCTGTGAGTCAGTTCTTTGGTGAAAAACAGTGAACCCTGGTCCATTCTGTGAGTCAGTTCTTTGGTGAAACAATGAACTCTGGTCCATTCTGTGAGTCAGTTCCTTGGTGAAAACAATGAACCCTGGTCCATTCTGTGAGTCAGTTCTTTGGTGAAAACAATGAACCCTGGTCCATTCTGTGAGTCAGTTCTTTGGTGAAAACAATGTTAGTTTGCTGACAGAAGTAGCAGTAGTTGGTATCGACCAAAGGAGCTACCTCCCTTGTTTCTTTTTTTTTTTTAAGGATGAGCAAAATATGAATGCCAAGGTCTGCATCACTGGAAAGAGTTTAATATTCCATAGAAATGTATTACTTGGCAGACAATTATCAATTGGTAACAGTAGGTTCACAGTATTCAGGTTCAGTGGAGAATTGATTTTCATCATAGCAACAAAGAGAACAGATCCCAGATCCACGTCTGAATCTTATCCATACAATGAATCCACATCAAAATGTAGCACAGTTGGTTTTTGGTCACAGTTCATCTTCCTCCATGTTATGTTTAAATCTGATCAGTAGTTTATGCATCATGGAATGTGTAATAATCTTGCTGAACAATGCTGGATCCGCCATTTCATGCATAACCTGCACTGCGAATCCACACCAAAATTCAAGTTGTTTGTTTTGGGGTCACGTTCCATCTTTCGACAAAAAATGTTCTGTTTTTCTGCATTATCTTACTTACAGACAAGCAAACAAACTGACCAATGGACACGGGTGAAAACGTAAGTTCCTTGGCAGGTGTACTAACATTAAGGGTTAAACATGAGAACAGAAGAACAGAATCCATACTAAGAACATTACAGGGAAACGATGATGCAAATGGAGACCCAGCAGTCTCAGGGTTAGGGCTGTCGGTCATTGCCTTCTTTGAACTGAAGTGTTGGTGCAAACGTTTTGAAAGTTTATAACTTGCCAGGTATGTATTAAAAAAAAAAAAATGCCATGGTGGTAGCAGATTTGCTTATCAATAAATTATGAAGCTCATAAATTACAATTGAACAAACAAGCAAACAAAAGCCCCAAACCAAGTTGTACTGAAATGACCAGTTTGTGCCTACATTCCTATTACACGACTGTTAGCAGTAACAACTGTTCACTGTAGATTTTACTCATGGTAATTTCTGTCTTTCAGTGATGTTTTTCTTCTTCTTGTTTGGAGCGACAGAAATCAGGACTTCATATTTGTCACTTTTAAGGAAGGTGGAACCTGCCCTAAAGAGAACAGCAGAAACAGCTGATGTGTCATGCGTGAGAGGCAAGCTGGAGGCCTCACCTCAAGGTTAAAAAAAAAAAGAAAAAAGAAAAAAAAGGTAGAGGAAAAAGAGACCTGGCTTTTATAGTGATCCAAGATAGAGTATTTCATTCTCCTGTTGCTTTACTTTTTCAAACCGTTGATCAGATAATCTCTTTGATGACCTCTGTGTGTGGTGTGTGTGTGTGTGTGTGTGTGGTGTGTGTGTGTGTGTGTGTGTGTGTGTGTGTGTGTGTGTGTGTGTGCCCTCTGCAGTGCTTGATGTGGAGATGTGCAAGGAGAAGGACTCGGCACCCAAGATCATGTCCACGGAAAGTGTGCTGCTGAAGGTTTGTCTCCTATGATTCCCCATGTGCATTTTATATTGACACATTTGACCAAAGGGTTTTGTGAAAGTCACCCCATGTGCATTTTATATTGACACATTTGACCAAAGGGTTTTGTGAAAGTCACCCCATGTGCATTTTATATTGACACATTTGACCAAAGGGTTTTGTGAAAGTCACCCCATGTGCATTTTATATTGACACATTTGACCAAAGGGTTTTGTGAAAGTCACCCCATGTGCATTTTATATTGACACATTTGACCAAAGGGTTTTGTGAAAGTCACCCCATGTGCATTTTATATTGACACATTTGACCAAAGGGTTTTGTGAAAGTCACCCCATGTGCATTTTATATTGACACATTTGACCAAAGGGTTTTGTGAAAGTCACCCCATGTGCATTTTATATTGACACATTTGACCAAAGGGTTTTGTGAAAGTCACCCCATGTGCATTTTATATTGACACATTTGACCAAAGGGTTTTGTGAAAGTCACCCCATGTGCATTTTATATTGACACATTTGACCAAAGGGTTTTGTGAAAGTCACCCCATGTGCATTTTATATTGACACATTTGACCAAAGGGTTTTGGTGAAAGTCACCCCATGTGCATTTTTATATTGACACATTTGACCAAAGGGTTTTGTGAAAGTCACCCCATGTGCATTTTATATTGACACATTTGACCAAAGGGTTTTGTGAAAGTCACCCCATGTGCATTTTATATTGACACATTTGACCAAAGGGTTTTGTGAAAGTCACCCCATGTGCATTTTATATTGACACATTTGACCAAAGGGTTTTGTGAAAGTCACCCCATGTGCATTTTATATTGACACATTTGACCAAAGGGTTTTGTGAAAGTCACCCCATGTGCATTTTGATATGGAAACATTTGACCCAAGGGTTTTGTGAAAGTCACCCCATGTGCATTTTGATATGCAAACATTTGACCCAAGGGTTTTGTGAAAGTCACCCCCGTGTGCATTTTGATATGGAAACATTTGAACAAAGGGTTTTTGTGAAAGTCACTCCATGTGCATTTTGATAGGGGAAACATTTGAACAAAAGGTTTTGTGAAAATCATTTAGTTTTCAGAAGACTTCAAAGCTGTGCTCACTGGCCCATGTGATCAGCGATGTGTTCAGGGCATGTGAGAGCTTAGGGTCTATGACATCAGCTATGGTTACACTTTGAGGTACAGAGATGTGGTAGATGAGATGTGGTACAGAGAGGTGGTAGATGAGATGTGGTACAGAGAGGTGGTAGATGAGATGTGGTACAGAGATGTGATGTGGTAGAGGAGATGTGGTACAGAGATGTGATGTGGTAGATGAGATGTGGTACAGAGATATGGTAGATTAGATGTGGTACAGAGATGTGATAGATGAGATGTACCGAGATGTGATGTGGTAGATGAAATGTGGTACAGAGATACGATAGATGAGATGTGATAGATGAGATTTGGTACAGAGATGTGGTAGATGAGTTGTGGTACAGAGATGTGGTAGATGAGTTTTGGTACAGAGATGTGGTAGATGAGTTTTTGGTACAGAGATGTGGTAGATGAGTTTTGGTACATAGGTGTGGTAGATGAGATGTGATACAGAGATGTGGCACAGAGATGTGGTAGATGAAATGTGGTACAGAGATGTGTTAGATGAGATGTGGCACAGAGATGTGGTAGATGAGATGTGGTACAGAGATGTGGTAGAGTGGGGTCAGGAAGTGAGGGGAAAGGGAGGGGGGAGGGAGAGAAGAAGGGAGGTTTGGAACCTGACTCTCCACCTCCCTGCTCATCCTGTTCCGTCCTATTCTGTACCAAATGCAAGAGCCAGGGACAGTTGCTTTCTTCTGTGTGATATTTGTCTGTATGGGCAAGGCTAGAGTTAGTCAAGGGCCAACTTTTGCTGTGTATATGTGTGTCCTCACAATGTATGTGTGTTTGTGCATGAACCTTTCCCATGTTGTGTTTATCTCTCCGTACATCTATGTGCCTGTATAACCTGATAGCGTGTATGCATCTGTGTGTGTACAATGGTGGTAGATGTCTGATTTGTCAGAACCTGATTTGACACCATAAACTGTGAGGACTGTACAACTCTGGCTGATTTCTGTCAGCACACTGATTAGCGTTATGGTTGTCAGAATTGTACTATGTGATTGATGTAAGTCAGTATCTGATTGATCTTATTGTCAGGATCAAACAACTGTGGCTGACATCTGTCAATGCACGATTGACCCATGATTGTCATACAACAGTGGTTGATGTGATTACAAGATTGACGTCCAGATTGTTAGAAGTGTACAACAGTGGCTGACGCCTGTGTGTCTGTCAGTATGTGATTGACACTCACTGACGAGGTCTGGCACAAGTTCCTGGTGGGTCTCCTGGCCCGACATCCAGCTGCTGCCCAACCCCTACCCCCGCTTGCCTGTCCACCCATGAGAGCTGCACCATGAGGTACCTGCCTGTCCTGATGCACCTGGAACAACACCTGATTACCACACAACACACACACACGTACACGCACACACACCACACACACACACACACACATGCACATGCACACACACACACACACACACACACACACACACACACACACACCACACACACACCACACACACACGCATGCACATGCACACACACACACACACAACTACACACATGCACGCACACACACACACACACACGCACACGCGGTGCCGCACACACATGCGCGCACACTCACACAAACACACACACACAACACGCACACACACACACACACACACACACAACACGCACACACACACACACACACACACACACACACACACACACACACACACCACACACACACACACAGAGCCGTCACACACACACAGATATCATACACAACGCATGCCTACACGTATGCACACCCTGAAACAAAATAAACTTGCACAGTGGTGTCATGCTTTGACAACATACTGCAATGGTGAGATTAAAAACAGCCATGCAAAAATCTGACCAGTGGTGAACATAGGTAAAAACAACCATGTAAAAATCTGACCAGTGGTGAACATAGGACTTCCTAGGTGAGAAAAAAAGAAGAGAAATTGTGTTTCTTGTCATTAATTTTTAGTTGAAATGATGTATGGATGTGGTGTATGTGTGTACATGTACGTGTGTGTGTGAGTGTGTGTGTGTGTGTGTGTGTGTGTGTGTGTGTGTGTGTGTGTGTGTGTTGTAATGTATTTTGCTTTATTTCATTTGTTCTTGTATGTTGTGGCTTTTTTTTCTTATACCATGTTAGATATCAAATACATGGACTGGAGGATCACGTAAATGATTGCTGAAGGAGAATCTGGCTACAGACAGTATATTTCAGTTGATTCACACAGGCATGTTAGTGTATTAGGGGCCGTGGGAAGCACAGCTTGAGTCATGAACCTAGCTACAGACAGTACATTTCAGTTGATCACCACAGGCATGTTAAGTGTATTAGGGGCCGTGGGATAGCACACTTAGTCATGAGCATCACGGTGGGCGTTGTCATCCCAGGATGGACCTGTGCTTTGAGAAAGATCGGCCGCTGAAGGAACGCCTGTTGACCATGCCCGCCCAGCTGGTGGACCATGGACAACTATCTACCAACTGCACGGGTGTCAAGCCTTCGTGTGAGTGACCACCGCTGTCTCTTTATCTGTAGCAACTCAAGAGGCGGAATCTGTTGGCCTTTCATGAGAACTTTAACGGAATATTTTGTTTTTTTTTTTTTTTGTCAAATGCACAAGACTGAAGAACATGTAGATGGGTGGTGGCCTGTACTTTGCAGGTGAAAGTGTAGAAAACGGAAATTTGAGAGTGAATTTTTTTATTTTTGAAATGACAAAACTTGAAGAAATTTCTTTGTTTCTACACCTGTGGAGTGGTTATTTTTGACGATTTTTTAAAAGGTTCTAGAAAAATGATTATGTTTATGAGATTGTTTTTCAGTCACTTTAATTGTATGATCGTGGTGAGCAATGTAAGCACTCAGAACTAGCACAACTGTTGGACATGATCTGGCCTGAATGAAAAATTTCCAGTTAAACTGGTGGGATTGAATTGAGAACACAGCACCCGCTGACAGCCTTCTCTAAACATTTTGTTTGTTTTGATTTATTTTTATGCTTATTGTATTCAAAATTGGGAAGTGGTGTGTGTGTGTGTGTGTGTGTGTGTGTGTGTGTGTGTGTTGTAACTGTGTCCGTGTGTGTGTGTGTGTGTGTGTGGTGTGTGTGTGTGTGTGTGTGTGTGTGTGTGTGTGTGTGTATGTGTGTGTAGTAGTTGTAGTAGTACTTTCATTTTTACGTCTTTTCACAAAATTGTGTGATATTAGACGAATGTGTGTGTGTGTGTGTGTATGTGTGTTTTTGTGTGAGTGTGTGTGTGCACATGTGTGTATATATGTATGTTTGTGTATTATATATGTGTGTGTATATGTGTGTGTGTGTGTGTGTGTGTGTGTGTGTGTGTGTGTGTGTGTGTGTGTGTGTGTGTGCACGCATGCGTGACACTGTTCTTTTGTTGGTGGGTAATCTAGGAGCCCATAGTCAAATAGGTTGACCATTTGCCCAAGGAACTGACTGTCAGGAGATTGAACCACTTGTGGGGGGTAGATTTTTTTCAGCTTGAAAACCCTCCTGTGTCCACCCGGCAGTAAATGGGTACCTGAGTCAGGTCAGGGAGGGTAAAAGGTGAGGGAAGGAGATGGACGGGGTCCACCTACCATCGTGCCTTGTCGTAGGCATGGTGAACCTCTGACAGTTCACTGCCCCTGTGTCCAGTAGACTGTGTTTGGGGACTAATCTCATTGACTTTTTGATTAAGGATGGGGGGGGGGGGGGGGGGGGGGTGGGGAAGCAAGAGACTGAAAGAGGAGTTGGGGGGAGGTGTTTTTGTGTATGCACATTGATGAATAGGCATTCTGTAGGTTTTTTTTATTTCATCAAATTTTGTTTACAGTGCATGGAGATAGTTGCATACAATATGAGAAGTAACAGAGAGAAAGAGAGAGGAGGTGGACTTTGCCAAACAATACTGACATGCTGTGGTGTGGATGTTGCATGTTGAGGCCCTCATCCCTCTCTGAGCATGGTGGACGCTGGTGCTTTTGTTCCTGTGTTCACGCGCATAGAGGAGTACCTGCTGAACAAGAACTACATCCACAGGAAGGGGCCCTACAGGGTGAGTCTGTGTTCCTGTGTACACCTGCATAGAGGAGTACTGATGAACAAGAACTACATCCACAGGAAGGGGCCCTACAGGGTGAGTCTGTGTTCCCGTGTACACCTGCATAGAGGAGTACCTGCTGAACAAGAACTACATCCACAGGAAGGGGCCCTACAGGGTGAGTCTGTGTTCCTGTGTACACCTGCATAGAGGAGTACCTGATGAACAAGAACTACATCCACAGGAAGGGGCCCTACAGGGTGAGTCTGTGTTCCTGTGTACACCTGCATAGAGGAGTACCTGATGAACAAGAACTACATCCACAGGAAGGGGCCCTACAGGGTGAGTCTGTGTTCCTGTGTACACCTGCATAGAGGAGTACCTGCTGAACAAGAACTACATCCACAGGAAGGGGCCCTACAGGGTGAGTCTGTGTTCCTGTGTACACCTGCATAGAGGAGTACCTGATGAACAAGAACTACATCCACAGGAAGGGGCCCTACAGGGTGAGTCTGTGTTCCTGTGTACACCTGCATAGAGGAGTACCTGCTGAACAAGAACTACATCCACAGGAAGGGGCCCTACAGGGTGAGTCTGTGTTCCTGTGTACACCTGCATAGAGGAGTACCTGCTGAACAAGAACTACATCCACAGGAAGGGGCCCTACAGGGTGAGTCTGTGTTCCTGTGTACACCTGCATAGAGGAGTACCTGCTGAACAAGAACTACATCCACAGGAAGGGGCCCTACAGGGTGAGTCTGTGTTCCTGTGTACACCTGCATAGAGGAGTACCTGCTGAACAAGAACTACATCCACAGGAAGGGGCCCTACAGGGTGAGTCTGTGTTCCTGTGTACACCTGCATTGAGGAGTACCTGATGAACAAGAACTACATCCACAGGAAGGGGCCCTACAGGGTGAGTCTGTGTTCCTGTGTACACCTGCATAGAGGAGTACCTGCTGAACAAGAACTACATCCACAGGAAGGGGCCCTACAGGGTGAGTCTGTGTTCCTGTGTACACCTGCATAGAGGAGTACCTGCTGAACAAGAACTACATCCACAGGAAGGGGCCCTACAGGGTGAGTCTGTGTTCCTGTGTATACCTGCATTGAGGAGTACCTGCTGAACAAGAACTACATCCACAGGAAGGGGCCCTACAGGGTGAGTCTGTGTTCCTGTGTACACTGCATAGAGGAGTACCTGCTGAACAAGAACTACATCCACAGGAAGGGGCCCTACAGGGTGAGTCTGTGTTCCTGTGTACACCTGCATAGAGGAGTACCTGCTGAACAAGAACTACATCCACAGGAAGGGGCCCTACAGGGTGAGTCTGTGTTCCTGTGTACACCTGCATTGAGGAGTACCTGCTGAACAAGAACTACATCCACAGGAAGGGGCCCTACAGGGTGAGTCTGTGTTCCTGTGTACACCTGCATTGAGGAGTACCTGCTGAACAAGAACTACATCCACAGGAAGGGGCCCTACAGGGTGAGTCTGTGTTCCTGTGTACACCTGCATTGAGGAGTACCTGCTGAACAAGAACTACATCCACAGGAAGGGGCCCTACAGGGTGAGTCTGTGTTCCTGTGTACACCTGCATTGAGGAGTACCTGATGAACAAGAACTGCAGTTACAGGAAAGGGGTTATAGAGTGAGTCTTTTTTCCTGTGTACACACACACATTGAGGAGTACCTGCTGAACATGAACTACATCCACAGGAAAGGGGCCCTACAGGGTGAGTCTGTGTTTGTGTGTACACCTGCATTGAGGAGTACCTGCCGAACATGAACTACATCCATAGGAAAGGGGCCCTACAGGGTGAGTCTGTGTTTGTGTGCACACAAGCATTAAGGGATACTGCTGAACAACAGTCGCAGGAAAAGGCTTACAGGATGAGTCTTTGTTTCTGTGTACACCTGCATTGAGGCGTATCTGTTGAACAAGAACTACATCCACAGGAAGGTGGCCCTAAAGGGTGAGTCTTTATTCTTGTGTACACCTGTGTTGAGGAGTACCTGTTGAAGAAGAGCAACCTTTACAGGAAAGGGCATACAGGATGAGTCTGTTCTTCTGTACACCTGCTCTGAGGAGCACCTGGTGAACAAGGACTACATCCATAGGAAGGGACCTTGTAGGGTGAGTCTGTGTTCTTGTGTATACCTATGTTGAGGAGTATCAGCTGAACAACAACATTCACAGGAAAGGGACTACAGGGTGAGTCTTTGTTCCTGTATATACATGCCCATTGAAGAGTGCCTGCTGAACACAAATTTTGTTCAAACATCTGTTATCATGCAAATCATTTTCAGCTGTCAGTGAAGAAACTTTCCAGTACAGAAACTGTACAAAAGCGAAGGAATTCCCAACAGAAACATACTCTATGATATAAAGTACTTGAACCGCAGAAGTTAGGAACACCATAGAGTACTTGAACCGTAGAAGTTAGGAACACCATAAAGTACTTGAACAACAGAAGTTAAGAACACCGTAGAGTACTTGAACCGAGAAGTTAGGAACATGTGTCAGACATAAGTTTATCACCACAATAGATGTCTGTGTCTGATAGCAAGACTGCTGTCCACTGAGAAAGTGTGTCTCCATTTCTTTTGTCTATGTATGGTTTTGGTTTTGTTGTCAAACTGATAGTTTTTTATGTTATAGTATGCCTGGCACAACTCATTTTTGCTCTCTAGGCTGTAAGATGGGTGGGCTTGGGTTTAGTGTCTAACAAAAAAACAAACAAACAAGAAAAAAGCCAGTGTTCAGACAACTCCTTAAGGTCTGGTGAAGAGGGTAAAACCAACCTGCTTGCTGCAAGGCCCACATCTCAATGCCTGGGAGATTTTCTCACTAACTAGCGGTGTGTCATGTAGTGAGCCAGCGGTGCGCTATGATCAAGAAACAAATGTTCTGTCTGCTGTGTGTTGCACAGATTAGGATGAATGTATAGCGTGGTGTATGTTGCAAGGTATTGGCAAATGTGTAATGTGATATCTGTTGTACAGGTGACCACTAGTCTATAATATGATATGAATTGCACTGGTGAGGGTGTGTTATGGGATGTGTGTTTTGCTGGTGAGTTTGAGTGTGTAATGTGACGCATGTAATGTGACATGTATTGCACAGGTAAGTGTGTGTATAATGAGATGTATGTTCCATAGGTGAAGATAAGTAATTAATCAGACATGTGTTGTACAGGCGAGGGTGAGCATACTCTGTTACGAACGTTGCATAGAATAGGATGAAGGTGTAAAGTGAGGTGTGTTGCACTGATGAGTGTGTGTAAAGTGTTGCATGTTGTACAGGTGGGGGTGTGATGTTACATGTGTTGCACAGGTGGGGTGTGTAATGTGACATGTGTTGTACAGGTGGGGGTGTGATGTTACATGTGTTGTACAGGTGAGGTGTATAACGTGACATGTGTAGTGCACATGGGTGTGTGTAATGTGACGTGTGTCGTACAGGTGGGGTGTATAATGTGACGTGTTGTGCAGGTGGGGGTGTGTAATGTGACATGTGTTGTACAGGTGGGGTGTATAATGTGACATATGTTGGCAGGTGGGGGGGGGGGGGGGGGGGGGTGTAATGTGACGTGTGTTGTACAGGTGGGGTGTATAATGTGATGTGTTGTGCAGGGGTGGGGGGGTAATGTGACATGTGTTGTGCAGGTATGGGGGGTGAGGGGTGTAACATGACGTGTGTTGTGCAGGTATGTGTGTGTGTGTAGCATGACGCGTGTTGTGCAGGTGGGTAGGTGTAATGTGACGTGTGTTGTGCAGGTGGGTAGGTGTAATGTGACGTGTGTTGTGCAGGTGGGGGTGTGTAATGTTATGTTTGTCGTACAGGTGGGAGTGTGTAACATGACGTGTTTTACAGGTGGGGGTGTATGATATGACATGTGTTTTACAGGTGGGGGTGTATAAATATGACAAGTGTTTTACAGCTGGGGGTGTGTAATGTGATATGTGTTGCACAAGTGAAGGTGTGTAATGTGACATGTTTTGATCAGGTACAGGTGAGTAATGCGACATATGTTGTACATGTAGAGGTGTGTAATGTGACATGTGTTGTACAGGTCGGGAGATGTAAGGTGATGTGTGTTGTCCAGGTGGGGGGGGGGGGGGGGGGGTTGTAATGTGACGTGTGTTGTGAAGGTGGGGGTATGTAATGTGACGTGTGTTGTACAGGTGAGGGTGTATAATGTAATGTGTGTTGTGCAGTGGGGGTGTATAATGTGATGTGTGTTGTACACGTGGGGTGCATAATGTGACATGTGTTGTACAGGTGTGTGTGTGTAATGTGACGTGTGTTGTACAGGTGAGGGTGTATAATGTGATGTGTGTTGTGCAGTGGGGGGTGTATAATGTGATGTGTGTTGTACACGTGGGGTGCGTAATGTGACATGTGTTGTATAGGTGTGTGTGTAATGTGACGTGTGTTGTACAGAGGTGTGTGTGTGTGTGTGTAATGTGACGTGTGTTTTACAGTTGGGGATATGTAATGTGACATGTCTTGTACAGGTAGAGGTGTGTGATGCGACATGTGTTGTACAGGTAGCGGTGTGTAATGTGATGTGTGTTGTCCACGTGGGGGTGTGTAATGTGACACCTGTTGTGCAGGTGGGTGTGTACTGTGACATGTGTTGTGCAGGTGGGGGGGTGTAATGTGACGTGTGTTGTCCAGGTGGGGTGTGTAATGTGACGTGTGTTGTCCAGGTGGGTGTATACTGTGACATGTGTTGTCCAGGTGGGTGTGTAATGTGACATGTGTTGTCCAGGTGGGTGTGTACTGTGATGTGTGTTGTGCAGGTGGGGGTGTGTAATGTGACATGTGTTGTCCAGGTGGGTGTATACTGTGACATGTGTTGTACAGGTAGCGGTGTGTAATGTGACATGTGTTGTGCAGGTGGGGGGATGTACTGTAACGTGTGTTGTCCAGGTGGGTGTATACTGTGACATGTGTTGTCCAGGTGGGGGGGTGTACTGTGACGTGTGTTGTCCAGGTGGGTGTGTACTGTGACGTGTGTTGTGCAGGTGGGGGTGTGTAATGTGACGTGTGTTGTCCAGGTGGGTGTGTACTGTGACGTGTGTTGTCCAGGTGGGGGGGGTGTAATGTGACGTGTGTTGTCCAGGTGGGTGTGTACTGTGACATGTGTTGTCCAGGTGGGTGTGTACTGTGATGTGTGTTGTGCAGGTGGGGGTGTGTCTGGGCATGGCGTCGCCCAGCACGCTGTACGGCAAGCTGATGCCCTACATGCACTCCATCGAGCTCCATGAGCACTACTACATCCAGGGACCTGCCGGCTGCCAGGCCAACGCCAGACAGCTCTTTGGCAGGATGGGTGAGAGGGGAGACAACTACTAACACACAGACTGACTGAAACACAGACAATTGTTGGGTAGGATTGATGAGTTTGTTGACAACTGACATGCACACCGACTGCGAGGCACATAACTGTATGTAGGATGAGATCATGATAGCTTACAAAGACACTGACTGACTGAAAGACACAAGCAATTACTTGGTTGGAGAGGTAAGATAATGATAACTGACAAACAGACTGACTGAGACACAGAGAACTGTTTTGGTGTGAGAGGTGAGATCATGATATTGACAAACACACTGACTGACTGAGACACAGACAACTCTTTAGTGTGAGAGGTAAGATTATGATAACTTACAAACACGAACTGACTGAGACACAGACAACTATTTCATATGAGAGGTAAGATTATGATAGCTGACAAACACACAGACTGACTGAGACACAGACAGGGGAGTTCACTGATTTTTCAAATGAACATGCTGTTCGGTTACTTTTTGATGTAACTGACTCTAATTCAGTAAGGAAAAATGAGGTATAGTGATCTCAGTCGAAAATTTTGATGAAACTAAGTGTTTGTCATCTGAATTTCTCCAACATAGTTGGGAAGAAAACAGAAGATCATTCTCTGTGGACTCCTTGCAAAGCTGGACACTGAAATCAAGGTCTTTACAGTTGAATCAGTCAATGTATGTATCCATTTTTTTTTATCTAAAGATTTGAATTTTTCCTTTAGACATTGCTAACTCACTTAAATAATTCAGAACTCATGTGTAATAATTTATTTGTTGTGGATTAACTGCATGAAGATGATTGAACAGAGATGTGAAGTGTGTCGATCGTGCAGCACAGAGTGTGTGCCACATCCCGCAGTCACTCTGAGAAGCAAATGTTCTGTGTTGCTGTCACGCGCTGACAGAACTCAGGTCACTTTGAACTGCGGCCTCTGTCTTCAGGCTTTGATGTCAGTGCTTGCCTTAACCCCTTCTAGGGAAACCAAGATAGATACATTTAAAAAGAAGTGCGAGTCAACAATCATGTTTTTGTGTCATCTAAGTGCGCACCTTATGTCACTCCATGTTTATTTGAAAATGCTACATAAATACAGGGTTATATACAGACTTCTTCAATTTCTTTTTTCCTGCGTCTACTGACCCGGTCCTTGAGTATTCAAAGCATTTTGTGTGCAAACCACATGGCCCACAGCTGCTATCATCATATGAAACAGTTATGAAGAAGCAAAGTTCCTGATCCACTGTAGGTCAGGACTTGTATATGGAAGCAACAGATCAGAATCAGTAACCAGAAATGGCAATCATTTTCTCTCTTCCTTCCTCTCCATTCACTGCAGGGGTTTACTTAGGTCTGAAGGTGAATTTGGCCTCAGCGTGTCTCAGCTAGTTCATGATTTTGTTCATTTGTAAAACTCGGGGGGAAAAAAGAGATAATCCTGGGTTTTGCAAAGACTAATTATCACAAGCATTTAGAAAAAAAATCAGTTTGTGAATTTATATGTGCATTCACGTAAATGTTTGAAACTTTCTTGATAGGATTTTAACACAAAGATGCACTAGGAGAAGAAAATACCATTTCACGCAACACTCGCTCACATTCACACTTGCATGCACACATGCGTGCACACACATTCAAACGCGCATACATGGGCGCACACACATACACACACATAGGCACGCATGCGCACGCACGCATGCACCACGCACCCCCACCCCCCCCACACACACACACACACATTCTCACTCACACTCTCACTCTCTCTCTCTCATTCACTCTCACTAGCTCACTCTCATGTGAAACAATAAAAGAGGCAAACTCATGCAAGTATACAGGCACACACACACACACATGCAAGCATGTACATGCAAATGCATGCACCCCTAAATGCGCGTACATACACCCACACACACATTCACACATGCGCGCACACACACACACACACACATACACACACACACACACACACACACACACACACACACACACACACACACACTCACACGCACGCACGCACGCACGCACGCACGCACGCACGCACGCACGCACACACCACACACACACACCCACACACACACACACCACGCACACACACGCACACATGTACACGTACACACACACACACACACACACACACACACACACATGTACTCGCACACACACACACACACACGCACACACACATGTACTCGTACACACACACACACCACACACACACACACACACACACACACACACACACACACACACACACACACACACACACACACACACACACACACACACACACACACACACACACACACATGTACACGTACACACACACACACACACACACACACACACACACACACACACACACACACACACACACACACATGTACTCATACACACACACACACACACACACACACACACACACACACACACACACACACACACACACACACATCTTCTATCTCTGTAATTCTGTCTTGAAACAGTATTCTTTGAGGAGGCCAACTGCAGCATCCATGGGATAATCTTTCATCTGAGCTCCTTCTTCTTTCATTCCATTATTTCTTTGAATCATCCTTCATTCAGTTCATCCTCTAGGTCTTCCCTTGAATTATCTTTCAGTTCTGTTTCCTGAATTATCCTTCATTCATTTCTTCATTAGGATTATTCTTCCTATTTTTCCTCTAAACCATCCTTCACTTGGAAATTCCTTTGAATTATCCTTTGTGTAGATCTTCCTCGAGGTTATTTTTCATTTTAATTCTTCTTCTGTAGTGTTGTTTATTTTGTTCTTCTGCATTATCTTTCAGTTAATTCTTTCTCTGGGTTATCCTTAGTGTAGGTTTTCAGGTTTGTCCTTTATTTACTTCTCTCGCATGATATTTTTTCCTCAGCGCTCTCTCTGGATTATCCATCATTCAGTGCTTTGTCAGAATTATCCTTAGTTTCAGTCTTCCTCTGGATTATCTTTCATTAAGTTCTTTCTCAGAATTACCCTTCCTTCAATTTTTTCTCTGGATTATCCTTCATTAGGTCTTCCTCTGGATTATCTTTCATTAAGTTCTTTCTCAGAATTACCCTTCCTTCAATTTTTTCTCTGGATTATCCTTCATTAGGTCTTCCTCTGGATTATCTTTCATTAAGTTCTTTCTCAGAATTACCCTTCCTTCAATTTTTTCTCTGGATTATCCTTCATTAGGTCTTCCTCTGGATTATCTTTCGTAAGTTTTCTCAGAATTACCCTTCCTTCAATTTTTTCTCTGGATTATCCTTCATTAGGTCTTCCTCTGGATTATCTTTCATTAAGTTCTTTCTCAGAATTACCCTTCCTTCAGTGTTTCCTCTGGATTATCTTGACACAGTTTCCACATTCTTTCCTTTTGCTCTTCCACTAGCTTATTTTCTTCAGTTTCCTGTGAATATCTTCATTCAATCTTCCTGTGAATCATCCTTCATTCAGTCTTCCTGTGAATCATCCTTCATTCAATCTTCCTGTGAATCATCCTTATTTCAATCTTCCTGTGAATCATCCTTCATTCAATCTTCCTG